>JARFXV010000370.1:0-160000 GCA_031761425.1 Cosmopolites sordidus
GAAATGACAAATTGATGGAGAAATGACAATGATTGCTCAACATTCACTCGAACCATAACATAAAGTTTAGTAGCTTAAGACGTGTAGTCTTGTGTGTCTAAGAAATGTAAATAAAAATATAGCTTTGCATGTATATGAAATAATTCAAATAGTAAAATGTAAGAAAATTATGATCGGGATCGGGATAAGGCTCCTACTCTATACTGTCAACTTTACATCTTATGATTTACACTTATTTATTTTTTGACGTGAGGTTTTCGGCTGACCCTACGCTTACCGCGGAGTATTCAGGAGTGCTTTGAAGTAAGATATGCGCAAGGCAATATTACTTATAGCGGACGATAATTTTTAAACGCTACAATTTCTCAGTGGGTTAAAACTACGTTTAAAAATTATTGGCTGCTACAGGTAGTGTCCTTAAGATACAACATAACATATTTCTACAGCCCGTTATATATCTTGCTTGATAATATTCCTCCCAAATTTAATTCAATTAACAATCATATTCATCTCTCTAACATGGGTTAATTCTCCACCGATGTGTATGCAACTCGTAGCTCTCCTTTAATTGTATATTATGCAACACAACACATGCATACATAATGTGACAAATCCCTTTCCATAAGCAATACACGTAAAGTAAATTACTACTGATATTTCCATTGACAATATGTTTTAGTTTAATTTGCATTTTGAATTATTATGCAGTTTTTAAATACATTGTGGAGTGTTTTTACTCATGTTTACCGCACTGTACGCATATCTTCAAGAAATTTGATGCATTTGCTAGTTCATACTGTTATTGGGTGAATGCTATTTTTGTTATTTTAGTTACAGTCTGGTTCAAGATATTTCGTTGCCTTTCGGTAAAATGTTAATTGCACCAATAAATTTCAATAAAAATATTTCTAGTTTCTTCAAAGTCAACCAGAGTCGGAGTGGTTTAACTTCTGAGTAAGTTTGGAAAAGATAAAATATTGTTAAATTATTGTTATTATTCCGCTTATCTTTAATGAGTAATCTAAGCTCATGCTGGTCGATATTCTAATGCCAAGATGAAAAAGCAATTCAGTTCCTCTCACCCTAACATAGTATTTTACGAACAATGTGACACGTCTGCAAGAGCACGGCACGTTGTCTCACTATAGCAATCGATTTCGAGATACCCAGGCTCTCGAGGTTCTTTGAAAATCTCTTACTTATCAAGCCTTCGGTGATATAACGAAGGGCACTACATCTACCTTACTCAGTTTCCACTGGTTCTTCAAGTCGTATGCCAGATTTTCATACTTTGTGGATTTTTCCATCTCGGGTTTTCTAATGTTGTGAGAGACTGGCTCTGCGATGTCAATTATAAAAGCTCTTTTCTCCTTTTTGCTAATTAGAACAATATCTGGCCTGTTATAATCAACCATTCGATCAGTAGTGATTGGCTGTTCCAGTAAAGAATGGTTTCGGATGATTCAAGTACAGGAGAAGGCGAGTACTTATAATATGGAGTTGTGCTTTCTAATAGCGAGTATTTTAGTGCAATTTGCTGATTATGCTGTCGTAAATAAGCATTAGGAACAAGGGCCGGGAAACCACCAATAAGGTGCTTAATTGTTTACCCCATATTACCGCATTTCCTGCACTTATCGACTACGTCCAAGTGCAATATATGCCTTTCAAAAGTCTTTGTTCTTGTTACCTTATCTTGAATAGATATTGCGAAACCTTCTGTTTCTGGGTACAACAGTCCATCGGTCAGCCATTTTAGAGACAATTGTTTGTTAATGGCGTCATCTTCGAGTGACTTAGGAAACCTTCCATGTAATGTTTGTCCTTTCCCTTCTCAAACGCAATCCGTGAGTGTTGTTCCGCTATCAATATGATTTTGTTTATTTAGGTTTAGTGGGATGAAACCCCGGTCCTCATTTGCAACCAATTTCATTAGACTGCTATTTTCTAGATAGAGACAGAGATTTTTTACGTTCACAAAGCCTTTACCCCCAACTTTCTTGGGATGTATAGTCTTTTCGTAGGTGAGTTTGGAAGCAGGCATCGGAACTTAGTTAATGTCAACCTATCAAGTTCATCAAGGTCAGTTTCTGACCATTTAACAATGTCAAAAGAATATGTCAGAGTTGGCACTGCCAAACCGTTGATCGCTGTAATGAGGTTTCCACTGTTCAGTTTGGTGTTTAAAAGCTTTGCAAGTCTCTTTTGGTATAGAGTGGAAAAGTCCTTCTTTAACTGGTTATGATCAAGTTTATGCTTTTGGGGTATTTCTAAATATTTGTATGATTCTTCGGGTGCCAGTTGTTGTATGTTACAGATTGTTGAATGTTGACTCTGTACATTTCCCTTCTGTATGCTAATAGTAGAACATTTGTCCAGTCCGAATGACATTCTGATATCCCTACTAAATGTTTCGACCATTTTTATCAAGGAGTTTAATTATTCTCTAGTTTCTTCATATAGTTTAAGGTCAGCCATATATAGTAGATGCGAGAGCTTTCTTGGATTCCTTATGTTAAGTTTATATCTAATATCGCTGTTGTTCAGTAGTGTGGACAAAGGGTTCAAGGCTAGACAGAACCAAATTGGAGAAAGGGAATCTCCCTGAAATATTATTATTAACTTGGTGTCTCGCTCTCATCTTAAAAAGCTGGAAACCCTATACCGATTCCTCCCTCGCGATGTTGGAGTTCGGCTCGGAGGCTGGGAATAAATTTCATTATAACCCAGTATTCCGTTGGCATTAAGACAAAAATTTTCGGACTGTGTGGCAGGTTTGCAACAACATAGCTTGTTGTCCCACTTTTATGACATTTCTATTTAGTCCGCAATTTGTTAAACTTTTGAAGAACCTGTGGCTCACCAATCCCTCTGCGGAAATTACAGAAGGTTCGATGTTGACTTTTTCAAGTTGCCAGATGTTCTTCAATTCATAAGAAAGATTCTCATACTTAGAAACTGTTTCCACCTCTGTTTTATGTATATCGTGAGACAGTGGTATGGTAATACAAATAATTGTTTCCCGCTTTTCTTTTTTTTATATTAAGACTATGTCGACAGCCCTGTCAGTTATTATCGGTCTATCCCAGTAGAGCAGCACATCGCCAGACTCCAGAATTGCTTGAGGACTGTATTTATAATACGGCGGAGTAGACGTTGGTAAAATACCATGATTAAGTGCCAGTTTTGGTGGATTATCTTAGCAAGCTGATTATGCCTTCCTAAATATGCGTTTTCTGCTAAAGTAGGACAATGGTCTCCCCTATTTTGACACACTTTCGACATACATCTTCAGTATTTTCTTTAAGGATATATTTGTTTCCTTAGGATATATAGTGTTGGTTTCTAACCAGAGCAGAGAAGCTTTCTTATCAATATTATTGCCATTTAATAATTCTACATATCTTATTATTATTCTTATGTATGACTAAAACATTGTTTATTGATTTGTGTATTTTGAATTCATTACTACAATAAAAATAAATAAATAAATAAATTAATCTATTAGTACAAGTACAATAAATAATGTAACTTAAATTTAATTATACATTTAATTCGGTCTCACTCTCACTGTCACTTTGATCTACATTAATAATAAGTGGTTCTATATATATATATATATATATATATATATATATATATATATATATAAACTATATTAAAACTAAATTAACAGGCTATCAACCGCAAAGTCTTTGCTTCCAAAAGGAAAACGGACAATTTGCTTTAAATAACCAAGATAATTGCAAAGAACTTACGAAATACTTTGAACAAATACTAAACTGTCCTGAGTCCTTAAACAAATTAGCAACACTAAAACCTAAACAAACAAACCCAGATTCATTACCACTGAATGAAGATGAAATAATTAGGCAAATCAAGCTGCTTAAAAATGACAAGGCTTCTGGTGAAGATGGAATCACTGCTGAACTTTTGAAATCCGCTGGTCCAGGTACAATCACTGAAATAACCAAAATTCTACAAGAAGTTTGGCGAACCGAACGGATTCTGGAAGATTGGAAAGATGCTCTAATCCATCCACTACATAAGAAAGGAGATAGAACGGATGTAAACAACTATAGAGGGATATCTCTTCTCCCAGTTTGTTACAAGATTCTATCTCAATGTCTACTAGACAGAGCACAGGGACAGTTAGAACCTAACATTGGTGAATATCAAGCAGGTGAATATCAACATTTGCATTAGGAACTTTATTTTCTGTTTACGTTTTTTTGCAACTTTGCCGGGTTTCGTTAAGACAGGGGTTGTTAACAGTTTATTGCAGTCATTTGGTTAACGATATATCTTGAACCGCACTATACAGTATATATCTGAACATTTCAGATCGTCGCCTTGCATATGTCAAAACAAATAGATAGGGGAGACCGTGTACAAATGTAATGGCGTGTCGAAAGTAACAAACGCGCTGTAGAATTGTCCGCAACCGTTTAAGATCAGCTTGCGACATCCCACGTGCCAAACAAAATAGTAGCTCAGAGGAATTAAATAGGTATGTGTGTGAGGTAACCTCTGCGGAACGTGGGAGGTTAGTAACTGTTGCTGTTGCTATTATTGCTCAAGGCGGACACATGCCTCCATTTTTCATATTTCCGTTGAAGCGATATCAAGACTACATGATACGTGAAGGTCCTATTGGGTCTGCTGGAAATGCTAGCGGCTGGATGCAAGAAGCCGCGTTTTTGCTGTTTTTGGAACACTCCAAAAACCAAGCCAAGCTTACTATTGATCAAAAATGCCTGCTATTCCCCAACAATGATATATCACATGTATCTATTCATGCACTTGATTTTTGTACGATAAATGTAATCGTGTTGCCGTCATTCCCTCCCCACTGCACTCACAAACTTCAACCTCTGGATAGAGTGTACAATGAAATATTCGAACACGAATATCTCGCAAACAGCGTGAGATATCGATGTTGACCAAAGGGACCTTTTTTATGTGGGAATTATGACTCTTTTCTATTTTGATGTCAAAACATTCTCAGCTTTATAAGGTGAAAAAATTTGAGCTAGTTAATTTCTCACAAAGCAGGTAGCAAGTGCCCTCTAGGAACTAGGTTTGAACTACTACCAAATTGGGATTTGTCACCTGACAAATTGAATTTGGTAGAATGACAAATGAATTGAAACTGATGATTGAATTTGAAAACCTAACCACCCCAATTTTGAATCTGATAACTTTAACTATTTTAAAATCATCACAATTTTTCCCATTCAAACGATTGTCGGCACAAGTACGATAAAAAAATAAAACCTCACTCTCAAATCATGCCAACGAAAAAAAAACACACTTTTGACTTTGAGAGCACATCAATTCTGAAGACCGAACGTCACACAACAAAAAAGAGAATTTCTCGAAATGATCGAAATTCAAAAAAACAAAAATTGCATCAGTTCAAAGACTGACACGGAACAGCTCAATAAAATCTATTATAACATATTAAAACAATAATAATAAAGCAATTTTCCAAATAAAATGACAATAAGAAAAATAAAAAATACTAAAATAATAAATAAATAAAAAAAATGTATACGCTCACCGTGGATCTAAAAACGTACAGTTGATAGTAGAAAACATTTTCAAACGATATGGCCTTGATATAGATGGAGCTGCCGTCGCTAATACCTTTTAAGTCTATCCAAAAATAATAAACAAATTTACAACTAAAAGTTTTTTCAGCTCTTTTGGCTGTTATGTGGAGTGTAATGTCGATTAGTATAAAGCGATAAAAACCTATACACTTTTTTTTTTAACTATAATGACAAACATTCTGTATGTAATAATGTTAGAGTACCAACAGCAATAATATTTTCTTAGAAAACAATTTTCTGATGAAGGTCGAATCATGACGTCATCGAATCATCATGTTCGAAACGTTATATAAAAAGAAGAAAACAAAAAAAAAACTTGAACACTTATTCTTTATTTGTTAAAATTTATACGGACCAATAAACCCAAGAAAATTAACCAAAAAATATACCAGGAAAGTTTAAGAAAATAGTAAGAATTATAAGTATGAGTGTCCAGGTTTGGTTTGGTATATATATATATATATATATATATATATATATATATATATATATATATATATATATATATATATATATATATATATATATATATATATACATATATCATCATCATCATCAGCCCGCATCGATCCACTGCAGGATGAAGGCCTCTTCAGCATGCTTCCAACCTCAACAAAACAAAGTTGTAAGAGACAGTTTGCTAATTATAACTGAGAATTTTTCTTACTCGGTTAACACTTGAAAATACATAAAAAAATGATTTTTAAAAATGTTTAGCTCGTCACGCCCTCTTTTAGTTCGTTCGCCAAAATCTTATTGGCATTTTCAAGTGTTATCCGCTTCGACTGAAAATTCCAATTGATTGAAGTTGAAGCGATATCAAGACCACATGATACGTGAAGGTTCCGTGAAGTGAGTCAATGAAATAGAAACTTCCTTATGGGACACCTTGTATATAAATTTAGATGCTGTAATCCGGAATCTATCTGGCTATATAAATTTGAAAAATAAAAACAAAACTTTGGTAGAAGCGGTACTAGATGAGAGCAAGCGGCTTATTTTGTTTACTGATTAAAATTTTATTAATTTATCAACTACAACGTCGCTCAGAGGATCATACAAAATGATGAAAATATTTTAAATAACATTATCATGAGATAAAATTTAAATTATAAAATGCTTCTGTGCAGTATTGTTTCGCAAACACTGCAGGAATAATTACGTCGCAGTATTTGCTTTACGCTACTTTAGAGCTTTAAATGTTTTAGTATTGTGTAATTTATTTTCCCTATTTTAATTATACTTTTTTCGTGTAATAACTAACAAAACAACAAATCTTAGGCTTGTTTGGAATATTGTAAGTGAAGTAAATGTAATTAAGGGAAATATTTATAAGATATTTACGTTTGCGTAAGGAATAGTATATATTTATCTTTATTTATATATTTTTATTTATATATATATATATATATATATATATATATATATATATATATATATATATATATATATATATATATATATATATATATCCGACTTGGCTCCGTGAAACTCTTTGGTTGTTCCCTAAAATGAAAACTCTATTGTATAACCAACAAAAAAAAACCAAATCGTAATGCTCGACCATCTTCCGTACCTGCCTGATTTAGATCCTTTGTATAGATTATATATTAAATAGAATTGTCCCGGATTTGATACTATTTTTAAAGTTTATTTAAATTTTATTTTTAAATATTTATTTCCAATTAATTTTTTTTCAATTTTAATTTCTTTTAACTTGGGTTACCCTTTTCACCTTGGGTTAGCTTTTTTTTATATTCTATTTATTTCTATTTAATTTTTGTTATATTATTTTTTTAATTTTAATTTTCATTTCTTTTATATTTTTTTTTTACCTTGGGTTGGCTTTTTTACATTGGGTTAGCTTTTTTTACCTTGGGTTA
Organism: Cosmopolites sordidus; assembly: GCA_031761425.1. Lineage (NCBI taxonomy): Eukaryota > Metazoa > Arthropoda > Insecta > Coleoptera > Curculionidae > Cosmopolites > Cosmopolites sordidus. The sequence continues at coordinate 7,499 of JARFXV010000370.1, forward strand.
GATCATTTAACCTTGGTTTAATTTTTTTGAATTTATTTTATTTTATCTTACTTTTTTTTATTTAATTCTATTTAATTATTATTTCATTTAATTTATTTTCATTTTACAATTTTTGATCTTAGGCTAGTTTTTTCAGCTTGAGGTTTGGTTTGGTTTGGTTTGATTTGGTTTGGTTTGGTTTGGTTTGGTTAATTTTTTTGGTTTGGTGTTTTAAATTTTTGTTATATTATTTTTTTAATTTTGGTTTGATTTGGTTTAGTTTGGTTTGGTTTGGTTAATTTTTTTGGTTTGTTTTTTTAAATTTTTGTTATATTATTTTTTTAATTTTAATTTTCATTTCTTTTATATTTTTTTTACCTTGGGTTGGCTTTTTTACATTGGATTAGCTTTTTTTTACCTTGGGTTAGATCATTTAACCTTGGGTAAATTTTTTGAATTTATTATATTTTATTTTACTTTTAATTTAATTCTATTTATTTCTATTTAATTATTATTTCATTTAATTTATTTGAATTTTATAATTTTTTTCCTTAGGCTAGCTTTTTCACCTTGAGGTTTGGTTTGGTTTGGTTTGATTTGGTTTGATTTGGTTTGGTTTGGTTTGGTTATTAGAAGCCCTGGACGTTCTGCTCAAAAATATGTTCAGGCCTTACATATGAGCGTGCTCACTGTTAGGTGAATCTGATATAAGTAATTTATATTCCACATATATAAGCTTGTCGCCCTTATCGCTCAAGAGTTGCAAAATGTATTTTTTAGACGACTCTTTACTTTTTGAGCAAACATTCTTAGAACCTGACACCGTTATTAACAACGTTATTATCTGTAACAACTTATAGAAGTAAGAACACTGTAGTCCTTATTAGATGCTACATGACATGTAGACTTATCTTCAAGGAATGAAGTAGTTAGCATAGTAATATAAATAGTTAAGATGGACAATTTGTACAGTGTATATACAAACGAGTAGAAATATTATTTAAATTAATGTGTATAAATAAAACGTATATAAGAATAAATTTGACAAACGTTAAAATAGTGCAGTATAGATTAGGAACATTAGAGCTTGATGTGTTCCAGGAAAACCGCTTCTCCCAGGAAGCTGTACTAGTTGCTGACTATATCCGCTGTGAAGAGATCGCAAACAGGGTTATTCAAATCTTACTTAAGACGTAGGGATAGGAGAGATGGACAGGCGCAGAGAACTTGCAGTCAGGCAGTCAATTAGCTAATTTTTTTATATATCCCTTGGTTTTTGGAAAGAGATCCTTATATTATTTAAATCGATGTAAATGGAGTAAAATTTACATAGTTGGTCCATAATTTCATTTCCCTCAATACCCATATGATTTGGAACCCAAATAAAGGCTACTTTTTAAGAATGATTATTGGGTTACAAGTGAATTATCAATAGTAGAGAGCTGAGGGAATTGGACCAAATCAGTCAATTAGTGAAAGAGAAAGTAGATAGTCGAAAGTAGGAAGTAGACATTAATTTGAGAGACTCATGGATGACAAATCTATCTGTTCAGACTAAGGAGATGGAAGGGAGTTGAAAGTAGCTAAAAATCTAGGAGGAGTGTACTGGTGTACCCGCTCTATGGGCGCTTTGCAGACGTACATGTAGGGAACTTGACAGGCTAACAGGATAAAATGCAACGGAAGAAGGATTTTAAGAAAGGAGAGGAATATAAATTCTCGTTCAACTTTGATAATGGTTTAATCAGAGAAAGTGTCTACGGAAAATTATGTGAAAGCAGAGAGTCTAATAATTACACTGTCTACTTTTTGTGCAAACATGCTCACAATTCTCGAAGAATATAACAATTCATTATGTCTAATGGTCGAGAATACTCCGAAATTACATAAAGGAATGATAAATCTGCCTGATTTAGCTTCTTTGTATAGATTATATATTAAATAGAATTGTACCGGATTTGAACTGCCAATGTATTTTAATGATACTATTTTTAAAGTTTATTTATACTTTATTTTTAAATATTTATTTCCAATTAATTTTTTTTTATTTTAATTTCTTTTACCTTGGGTTAGCTTTTTATATTCTATTTAATTTTTGTTATATTATTTTTTTAATTTTAATTTTAATTTCTTTTATATTTTTTGTACCTTGGGTTGGCTTTTTTACATTGGGTTAGTTTTTTTTACCTTAATTTGATCATTTAACCTTGGGTTAATTTGGAATTACATGGAATTACATAAAAGAATGATAAATCCTTAAGACGTGTAGAGCGAATAAGATGGGACACTACCCATACTTCTGCCGTTTCCATGACAGCTCATTGAGCTTCATTCTACCCTAGGTTCATTTTCTGTTTCGGCGTTATCACCCGCGATCACCGGACCTCACTACCCGTGGCTTTTTTGAGTTTTTTTTTTCTGAAATTGTGTGTGTATAAGTCAAAGTATTGATTTTTGGATCACCAATAATATAAAACGGCCTTGATATAATTACATGTTGGTCTAAGAAATATTTTTTGAATTAAATTACAAATACCTTGTACTATGTAATTAAAATAGTATTGAACATGGATTTACGACGGAATAGATATGGATTTTGTATCGTCTCTCATTTTAAATCGTCTCCCATTTTATATCGTCTAAAATAACGTTAAAAATTACATAAACAATTGCGAATATGTATATGAATATTCTCGGTGCAATACTGTCCGTAAATAATACACGATTAATTACGTTTTAGGATTTGTTCAGCGCTAATTTAGAGCTCTAAATCTTTTTTAATTTTTTTTTCTGTTTCCAGTAATTAGACTGTGGATGCAGGGATTTTTTGGAATTTTTGTTCCATTTATACCTTAGCTTTTAATTTTACTTTAATGGATTAACGTACTGGATATCTTTTGAGATCCGGTGGCTCGGAGATCCTAAAGTAGCGCTAGTTGTTGTGGTTACTACAAGGTGTAGTAATTTTGTTTGTAAAAAAAAAATGTAAAAGTCGTTCAAGGATTGTGTTGTGGCGGATATGCATCTATCTATTGCATGAAATGCAAACAATGTAGGTTCATATACGTCCATGACCCCAGATCCACTTTTTTGCCCAATCTTCTGTTAGTTGACATCAGCGATTCTTTCTTTATACGTGAAGGTTCTACAATTACATTGACACTGATTTCTTTGGCAATCTTCTCCCAAGCATCATTTAAAATTTTGTGATTTTTAGATTTTTAGTTAATTTTTCTAGAATACGGGGTACGATTCATATAATTGGATATATTCCAGAATTAACTCATATATCCATTTTATTTTATCAACTGATGAGTTGCTATCCATTCCAGGAGTAAAGCCGCAAATTTTAACAACTACAACAAGTAAAATAATCACATAAATAATAACATTAACAAAAAATAATAATTATAATAACAGGTATTTATTTAATCAGCGAAGCCAATAACTTAGTTTTATAAGTAATTTTATTATTATTTATTTAAATAAACAAAACAAATCAAATATTTGAAACAAACTTTTCGCCTATTCAAGTTTTCTGTTTTGAACTTTATTATTTTGTCGATCTTCAAAGCAGTAGGTACCTAATTTTTCTTTGTTTTTCAATAATAATTAGTTAGAATATATGCATAAGTAAAATATAAAACTAAAGTTTTGGGGTTAGAGGCGCATCAGCAGCTGAGAAGGCTATTTAGCGACTGGACCTACAGCTTAACGTGGGTTCCGAACCACGGTCATCAACTACCGAAAATCCCGGTCAGCACTCCTCTAGGGCTATCAACCCTTGGTTTTGTGCTTAACCGAAAGTATCTCGAGAAGCCTACCGACTGGCGAGTCACCAACGTAGAAAACCTCTCAGAAGGCATCCGGCCTTACCCAGCCTCAAACTGGCGTGACTCAGGGGTGATTCCTTGTCAGATTTTACACTCTTACCTAGAAACATTCACAAGAATTTTAGAAAAACTTTTTTACCTAGTACGGGATTCGAACCCGGTCCACATTAACTGCCGTAACGTAAGGCTAACGCCTTAGACACCACAGCTAATGTGACTCCATAATAAATAAGCAAATATAAATATCAAAAAACTTCTACTATATTTAAAATTGTATATATAACAATTGTTTGTACACACAATGCCTTTTGTTAAATACAAACTATGCTACACCAACAGTGAGAAAAGTAATTATAACCTAAAGTGTCCCTCGACATAATAATAACATAAAACATAATAAACTTGAAGAGATTTACCACTAAACATCAAAAAACTTTTGAACTGCTCGACGCACGTTTCGCTGACCATGTTTAAAAAAAAACATCTGATGATGCTAACATGTTTAGCGAAACGTGCGTCTAGCAGTTTAGAAAAGTGTTCTGGTGTTTAGTGGTAAATCTCTTCAAGTTTAGTGTTTCACACCAAAGGTTCCAATAGCAGAATTGATAAAACATAATAGAGGGGAAATCAATTTTTTTGTCAACGTCTAGGAGAGCAATATAAGTTTAATAAAGACAAACCCTTTAAGTATTAAAACTCACGTTTCGCTAACCACATTAGCATCATAAGGATATGATTTAATCATATAAAACATTATTAATAAAATAATTAATAAAAAAAAGTTATAATAAAACCATTATTTTAATATATCCGGTCAAGACCAGAATTGTGGAAGGACAAGTTATGGTTTCTTCACTAGACAATGCGCCGGCTCATTCCGCACTGTCTGTCAAGAGATTACTAGCCAAGTACAGCATCCCAGGCCGGATCTCGCATCATGCGACTTCTATCTGTTTTCTAAGGTGAAACCTGCATTAAAGGGAACAATATTTGAATCCGTTCAAGCTGTGAAAGAGAAAGCGGCACTCGTTTTGAAGGAGCCGACAGAAGAAAACTTCCAGCACTGTTTAGAACAATGGAAGATTCGCATGAAGCATTGTAGGGATAGAGGAGGGGTGTATATTGAAGGTGATAATAAGTAAATATGTATAAAATCAAAATAAAATGTTTTAAAGCGTCAGTCTCATTATTTAATAATCACATCACGAACTGGAATCAAAGCGCTAAACAGAGAAATATAGAGAATAATATGGAAATGAAAACAAAAGAATGAAGAACCATGCACATATTGTTAATGTAATATAAAGTTTTCGTAAATACCCTTGGGTCAACATGACCTGTAGACAGACATTTTTAATAAATATAACGTTTTATATACATTAGTTAGGAATGCGACTTATATTATCGTTTTAGTTTGTTCATTATTATTTCGCACACAATGCAGGAATAAATACGTGCCGTAATTCGTACTGCGAGAATTTAGAACTCCAAATATGTTTAAATTTTTATTTTTTTTTTGAATCCATTAAACTAAGGATGAATTTTTTTTGGTTTATTTTGCCAGTTTTTAAATTTTTTTACTTATAGAGGGTGGTTCACAGGAAGTGGATGTTTTTGGAATGGGTAGTACTTGATTAGTCTGTCGGTAGATATCTGTCGACCGCTGTCGAATCGAAAGCATTGTGTTTACTTATGATAGAGTTGCCAATTTTTTTGTCGTCAATGCCTCTGGTGTCCAAAACGAAAATGGTGTTCAGGAAAATGGCCATCACTTCAGCATTGAAAATGGTATGCTATACTGATTATTTTCAAGATTGTTCATTCGTGACGATCGGAGCTAAAAGTGTAGTCCTACTAATGCAATTATACTTTTAAAGAAAATAAATGTGAAAACACTTGTACCTATATACTTGTCTATATATATATATATATATATATATATATATATATATATATATATATATATATATATATATATATATATATATATATATATATATATATATATATATATATATATATATATATATATATATATATATATATATATATATATATATATATATATATATATATATAATTAATTATATACATAATTATATATAATTATTCACGTATGGGTCCTGGTGGACCAGGCGAAGTACAATTAGAGGCGTTTGTTGTTGTTAGCCTTCCTTGCGCCCATACTAATTTCATTCTTTCGCTATGGGCTTTTGTCCTTTTGTCAGACCAAGCTGTTCCAGTCTTCCTACATTTTTCTCTCTGGCCAACCTTCCAAACGTTAACCTTGTGTCTGAAACAGCCTCTATCCTGAATTTCACTTTGTGTAATATTTGTTGATCGTAGGTCTTCTTTAATTGCACCAATCCATTTAATTATTTCTAACTTTAGATCTACTCCTATTTTCATAAAATCCGACTATCTGTGTAGTTCGGATTCCTATCCTACTCGGATTCATCCGTTTTATCTGTCCGTAAAACTTAAGTATTCTTTTTCTCATATCACTGTATATATATGTGTATTGTTTGATTTCTGGGTTTTCTCGAAGTCGGTATGTTGTGCTATTTATTTGTTTGGGGCCTAAGATTTTTCTTATGATTTTTCTTTCCTTCTTTTCAATGTCCTCGATGTCTCTCTTTTTATTTAAAATGAGCGTTTCTGCCCATATAGACATTCTGGTTTAATAACTGCGTTGTAATGTATCAGTTTTGTGTTTTTAGATATGCATTTTTTGTTGTAAATATTTTGTGTAAGTCTCAATGCCGTTTCCATTTTTTGACATCTACCCTTACTGGCCGCTTTTTCCAACCCATTTTCCATGATTATTTTACCCAAATATTTGAATTGAGAGACTCGTCTGATGTTACCATATTTTTTTTTTAGGAATGGTGTTCTTAGTCTGTTGCAGGTCATATATTGTGTCTTTTCAAAGGAAATTTGGAGTCCTACCGTTTCTGCTGTTTCTTTTAGGATTTCAATCTGTTTTTGTGCCGTTAATATATCTTGAGCCAAAATTGTTAGATCATCAGCAAACGCCAGACAATCAATTTTGATGTTGGTTCTCCCCAATTTAATGGGCTGGTCAATATTCAGGGCCAACTTTTTTTCACGCCACTCCTGTATTACTTTTTCTAGAACACATTTAAATAGGAGTGGCGAGAGTCCATCCCCTTGTTTCACTCCAGTTTTAATTTCGAAGGGCTCTGAGATGTCACCCATAAATTTAACTTTTGACCTTGTTGTTTTAATAATTGTCAGCGTTTTCAGATCTTGTCCTTGTTCTTTCAAGATTTGGAATAAAGATTCGCGGTCAATAGAATCATATGCTTTTTTGAAATCTACAAATGTACAGACGAGATTTTTATTGTACAGTTTTTGATGTCTTAGGATCAACCTTAGATTCAGGATCTGTGCAGGATCTGCCCGGTCGAAGACCTGCTTGATATTCACCAATTTTAGTTTCTAACTGTCCCTGTGCTCTGTCTAGTAGACATTGAGGTAGAATCTTGTAACAAACTGGGAGAAGAGATAACCCTCTGTAGTCGTTTACATCCGTTGTATCTTCTTTCTTGTGTAGTGGATGGATTAGAGCATCTTTCCAATCTTCCGGAATCCGTTCGGTTCACCAAATTTCTTGTAGAATTTTTGTTATGTCTTTGATTGCACCTGGATCAGCAGGATTTCAAAAGTTCAGCAGTGATTCCATCTTCACCAGAAGCTTTGTTATTTTTAAGTCGCTTGATTTGCTTAATTATTTCATCTTCATTCGGTGGTAATGAATCTGGGTTTGTTTGTTTAGGGTTTAGTGTTGGTAATTTGTTTAAGGGCTCACGACAGTTTAGTAGTTGTTTAAAATATTTCGCAAGTTCTTTGCAGTTGTCTTGGTTATTTAGAGCTAATTGTCCAAAACCGACTTTTGGAAGCAAAGGGTTTGGGATTGATAAATCTGTTTCAATTTCATTATGTTGATTGTTTTCATGTTTTCTTTTAGTTTGCCTAATTAGCTTCGATGTTTCTTTTTTTTTACTTCCAAGAAGATGTTATAATTTATTGCTGTTTTTTGACTGTTCCAATCTTTGAATGCTTTACTTCGGCTTAATACTGCTCGTTCGCAAACTTCATCCAACCACGGATGTTTTCTGCGTTTTTGTAAAGGGACCAACTTTAAAGCTGTTTTAATAATTTTTTGCTTCAATTTCCGCCAGTTCTGTGCTGGTTGTTTATTAAGCTGTTTTGTTATGGTTGGTTTTATTTTCGTAGGGTAGAACTTTGGTATTAGCAGTCTCTTTTGAATAAGCTTTCGAGGTTTTAAGCTAAGTTTGATTCTAGTCAAATAGTGATCCGTATCTATGTTAGTCAAATAGTGATCCGTATCTATGTTAGCTCCTTTCCTGACATGAACATTCAAAATCTCTTTATAATTGGGGTACTAAATGGCAACATGGTCAATTTGAAATTCACCCATATACGTGTTTGGGCACCTCCAGGTTTTTTGTTTTGTTATTTTTTTCTTAAAATGTGTTGAAATTATTTTTAGATTAAACTGCGAACATAGTTTAGCCAATCTTCTACCATTATTGTTTGTCCATTTATGAACGGGAAAACTGCCGACTGTTTTTCTGTACTTTCTTTCTTTTCCTAGAATTTCTATTTCTATTTCCTCATTTTCTTTCCAATTGTCTTTTTTTTTCTTCCTCTCTTTCCTTCTTTTTTTGTGCCTTGCGTTATAAATATTATATGTTTTTTTTTCTGTTTTTTTTTCTATAGAATGAAGTGTTTATTACTTACTTTCTTAACGACGCTCAATGCCTTATGGTTTTTGGAATTATGTTTCGTGTATATACGAGGAGTGGCTATTAAATATTCGTGCGGTTTCTGAAACTGTAGGTGCGGTTTTTGAAAAACGCAAAAATGTTTATACTGACACTTTATATGCCATTGAAAATGACCCAAACTTATTTGAAAGGATAATAACATGTGATGAATCGTCTTTTTTTACTTATGATCCTGAAACAAAGCGCCAATCCTTGTACTGGAAGAGCCCCAAGTCACCGAGATCAAAAAAGCTCGAATGAGCAAATCAAAATCCAAAGCAATGATTATTGTTTTTTTCGATATTCATGGAATTATGTACGTTAACTGGGTTCCTGAAGGTCAAACTATTAATCAACATTACTACCTTCACGTTCTTGTTGAACTCTGTGAAACAATAAAGAAAAAACGACCCGAATTGTGGAAGGACAAGTCACGGGTTCGGCATTCCAATGTTAAATCATCCGCCTTGTTCAGTGGATCTTGTACCGTGTGACCTCTATCTGTTCCTAAGGTGAAATATGCATTAAAAGGAATAAGATTTGAGTTCGTTGAAGTTATGAAATAGAAAACGGTACGCGTTCTAAAGGAGCTGACACAAGCAGACTTCCAGAACTGTTTCGAACAATAGATAATTCGCATGGAGCGTCGTAGGGATAGAGGAGGGGTGTATATTGAAGGTGATAATAAGTAAATATATATGAAATCAAAATAAAATGTTTTACAGCACTGTTGTCCGTTGTGACTACTGTTTGATAATAATAATAATATAAATAACTTGCTGTAAATTAAACTTTAATAATAATTTTTTTTTTATGATTAAAATTACTTTAAAATTCCATAGTTTTTAGCTGCTTATTTATGCTTATTTATAATATTTTTTTATAAATATTTAAAATTTTCTTAGTTATATTTTTTTTAAGCGAAAGCAATTAAAATATTTGACCGACAGGCAAGAGGAAAGGAACATCTGCGATGACTGAGGAATATTTTTGGTAAATGTTAACTTTTACACTGTACTACTCTCTGTACTACTGTACTACTTAAACTACTGTACTACTTAAAGTTTAAAAATGGGCGTATATTTAACTGTTGCGCTCTTGCAACCCTTTCTAAGAGTAGATTTTTATAAACCCTCCCCCCTTAGTAAAGATCTACGATGAATGAGGAGCATTCTTGCCATATTTTAAGTTTGTATATCCTCGGAGAATTTGCGAAAGTTGAGTGGAACATATATATATATATATATATATATATATATATATATATATATATATATATATATATATATATATATATATATATATATATATATATTATTAAAACTGATTCTGATTTATGAATATAAGTTTTCTAACTCTATTACTGGAAATTCTGTTCCTACTATCAGAAATTAACTGGCCGCTTTTCGAAAATTTCGTTCGAAAGTTCATACAGTTCCAAATTTCAACTTGACGAGTTCAGTGAAGTACCGAAAGTTTTTCAGAACGTTTTAAAAGAAGCATTTCTAAATAGAGTTGAAGTACAACCATAGCATGTGATCTTAAACAATTATTGAAGATTTTTTATCACATAATTTAAACATGGATGCGTTTTGTCATACTGTTACTCGGGTGTAGCCAAGGGAGGGGGGGGGGGGGGTTGGTTTGGGGGTTGGGAAATAAGCCAAATATTACCTAATATTATACCGAAAAAATACGAGAAGTGAAGAGAGTTAAATTATTACATTTGAATTGAATATCAAGGGTATTCCATTAAGAGGTTTCGAATGTTGGTAACGAATAAAAGAAACGTTTCATAACATACCTGAAAGTTATTTATGGCAGTGCGAAGCTGAATAGTGTACAATTATACGTGGAATACAACATCTGTCAAATGACCGCCACGACTTCTCTGACAGCTCACAATTCTTTTGTTGAAATTCTCGATTACTGCTGAACACATTTGCGGAGTTATGTCACGAATTATTCGCCTAATTTCCTCTTTCAACTGTTGAACGGCTTGCGGATTATTTTCGTAAGCTTTGCTCTTCACATAGCCCCACAAAAAATAGTCTAGCGGCGTCAAGTCGCATGACCTTGGTCGCCAATTTACGTCCCTATTCCGGGAGATCAGCCTCCCTCCAAACTGTGTACGCAATAAAGTCAATGTTTCACGTGCTGTATGACATGTCGCACCATCTTGTTGGAATCACATATTCTCTAAATCCATGTCCACTATTCGATCCCATAAAAAAAAATCAATCATCGTTCTCCGTTTACTGTAACAGCTTGTTCATCTTCATCTACAAAAAAATACGGTCCAATGATACCCTCAGCCCAAAAACCGCACCAAACTGTCACATATTGAGCATGCATCGGGAGTTCGTGCATTTCTCTAGGATTTTCATTGCCCCAGATGCGACAATTTTGTTTATTTACGTAACCGTTTAAGTGGAAAGGAGCCTCGTCACTGAAAATGATTTTATAGCAAAAATTATTGTCATTTGCCTTCATCTGTAGGATCCAATTGGCAAATGCACGGCGTTGCCTATGGTCGGCTGGCTTTAGCTCCTGTGTTAGCTGAATTTTGTAAGGATGTAGACTTAAGTCTTTTTTCAAAATTCGCCACGTTGAAGTTCTGGTGATACCCAAATGTTACGCGCGCCTGTTAACAGATATTTGTGGATTTTCAGTAACGAAGTAGTAAGTTTTAGAGAATATGTGGTTCCAAAAAGATGGTGCGACATGTCATACAGCACGTGAAACATTGACTTTATTGCGTACACAGTTTCGAGGGAGGCTGATCTCCCGGAATGGGGACGTAAATTGGCCACCAAGGTCATGCGACTTGACGCCGCTAGACTATTTTTTGTGGGGCTATGTGAAGAGTAAAGCTTACGAAAATAATCCGAAAACCGTTCAACAGTTGAAAGAAGAAATTAGGCGAATAATACGTGACATAACTCCGCAAAAGTGTTCAGCAGTAATCGAGAATTTCAACAAAAGAATTGTGAGCTGTCAGAGAAGTCGTGGCGGTCTTTTGACAGATGTTGTATTCCACGTATAATTGTACACTATCCGGCTTCGCACTGCCTTAACATACCTGCGCATAACTTTCAGGTTTGTTATGAAACGTTTCTTTTATTCGTTACCAACATTCGAAACCCCTTAATGGAATACCCTTTATATCCGAACTAGTGGATGTTGCGCACAGTAACGCCATCTCTTGTCGAGTAGTATATTTTTGTTGTTTTATTTACTTCAAACTAAACCCCCCCCAAAACTAAATCCTGGCTACGCCCGTATTCTGTTAGGTAGTCCTTAGATTCAGAAGGGCATGACGGCTTCTCGTTTTTTCTTCATTTAATGCTGCTAGAGCATTTGTTGACAAATTTGTTGCTCTTTCTTCAAAAATATCTGACAATCCATATATATATATATATATATATATATATATATATATATATATATATATATATATATATATATATATCATCATCATCATCATCAGCCCGTATCGATCCACTGCAGGATGAAGGCCTCTTCAGCATGCTTCCAACTTTCACGGTCCTGGGTTTTCCTCTGCCACTCGGGTCCAATATACTTAACGATGTCATCAATCCATCGTGCTTTCGGTCTTCTTCGCGGACGTTTGCGATCAAGCGGTATCCACTCCAGGATTGCCTTGGACCAAGGCAATATATATATATATATATATATATATATATATATATATATATATATATATATATATATATATATACATATATATGTATATATATGTATATATATGTACATATATATGTACATATATATATATATATATATATATATATATATATATATATATATATATATATATATATATATATATATATATATACATATATATGTATATATATGTATATATATGTACATATATATGTACATATATATATATATATATATATATATATATATATATATATATATATATATATATATATATCAACTCATCTATCGTCTATCAACTCATTAATAATACCGTTAACATATCTAGTGAATTGGTCTCTGGAAACTAGTATTTTTTCGAGGGCATTAAAAACATCAAAAGTAATTCCTGTCTTCAAGAGAAGTGACCGGCTCTCCCTCTCCAACTATAGACCAATAGCTATTCTACCTACGTTATCTAAACTGTTGGAGCGTATAGTGTATGAGCAGATCATGTCCTTTCTTGTGCGCTTTAATATATTGAAATCATCACAGCACGGGTTTCGAAGTGGTCGATCTACACATTCAGTAATCTGTGAACTTTTAAACAAGATATATTAAAACATAAACGATAATTGCAAATGTGTTGCAATTATGTTTATGGATATGGATCTAAGTAAGGCTTTCGATCTGGTGGATCATGCAATATTACTGGACAAACCTCATCACTATGGCTTGAGGGGTCGAGTGAGAGAGTGGTTGCAATCTTACTTGTTCGACGGACACCAAGTTGTACAGATTGATGATGCAACATCTGAAAGATTAAGGATTTTTTTCTGGAGTGCCCCAAGGATCTGTTTTGGGTCCACTATTATTTTTAATTTTTGTTAATGATCTGCCAGATGTTTGCAGTAGCGGAAATATGGTAATGTTTGCTGATGATAGCAGCTATTTAACAGGAAATAGAAACATGCAGGGAGCCATTGAAACGGTACAGGAAATGCTCAATAAATTTTATATTTGGTTTACGAATAATAAGTTATCCATTAACGTGGACAAAACCAGTTTTATTGCTTTTATTCCTCAAACATACATATAACGGAGGCATATTTACTAAAAATTAACGGTAAGTCTATACAGCAAACATCCTGTACTAGATTTCTGGGTGTTCATCTCGATAACAGACTTTGCTGGGATGAGCACATAGCTGAACTATGCAAAAAATTAGCTGCTGTCTCATATGCTGTTTATAGATTGAAACAGGTTGATACCACGGATATTCATATTACTATGCAGAGTTTTACAGTCGGTACGGTTTGATATTTTGGGGTGGGTCGCCTCATCTGATGCGTGTTTTCAAAATACAAAAAAAGATAATTGGAATGATGGGTGGGGTGTCACTACTGGCAACATGTCCAATTTTTACAATTTTTACCAACCAATTTTTAAACAATGCAGGATTTTGACTCTACCATCACTATATATTTTGGAGATTATCATCTTTGTTAGGCGAAATTTTGTCATCACTATGACACACGAGGCTCTGATGAATTTGTTTTACCAATACATTCGTGTAAGATATATACTATAGGGGTGTGAAGCTGTATAATAAGTTGCCAAAACGATTTAATAAATTATTATTATTATTATTATATATATATATATATATATATATATATATATATATATATATATATATATATATATATATATATATATATATATATATATGTATATATGCTCAATAGATAGCGTAGTGGGGCCGTGGAGAGAGACATTTGAAAAACAGAATTTTTTCATCCGTATTTCCACGTACCTCTCCTCGTCTCAAATCAGTCGCCGTCACCATGCCGAGACAAGTACCTCCCAGGACCGGTTTCTAGCCTCACAGCCGTCATCAGCTGGGCTCGAGTTCAACGCAGTGAGACAGCTGAAACGAAACGAACAGAGCAAGACCAAGTCAACTGGTCATATCGATGGCGGGTCGCAATCTCAATGAAACTCGCGCCATCCTACGGTGAATTTCCGCGGAAGTCAAAAACTACGCGACACATTCTTCCCACAACCTTGGATGTAGGTATAAGGTTTGCTCAAAAGATAGCGTAGTGGGGCCGTGGAGAGAAATATTTGAAAAACAGAATTTTTTCATCCGTACTTCCACGTACCTCTGCTCGTCTCAAATCAGTCGCCGTCACCATGCCGAGACAAGTATCTCCCAGGACCGGTTTCTGGCCTCACAGCCGTCATCAGCTGGGCTCGAGCTCAACGCAGGGAGACAGCTGAAACGAAATGAACAGAGCAAGACCAAGTCAACTGGTCATATCGATGGCGGGTCGCAATCTCAATGAAACTCGCGCCATCCTACGGTGAATGTTCGCGGCAATCAAAAACTGCGCGACACATTCTTCCCACAACCTTGGATGTAGGTATAAGGTTTGCTCAAAAGATAGCGTAGTGGGGCCGTGGAGAGAGATATTTGAAAAACAGAATTTTTTCATCCGTGCTCTGTTCGTTTCGTTTCAGCTGTCTCACTGCGTTGAACTCGAGCCCAGCTGATGACGGCTGTGAGGCTAGAAACCGGTCCTGGGAGGTACTTGTCTCGGCATGGTGACGGCGATTGATTTGATACGAGCAGAGGTACGTGGAAGTAACTCAACGTGGAAGTTTTCTCAATGGAGAAAACTGACTGTTTCTTGCAAGATCTTTATACAAGTCTTGAAAGTCTTGAAGGCTATTTGTAATTAATATAACTGAAGATAAAGTAACATATTTTTCGCTGCTCATAAATGGTTCAAGTACCTGAATAAGTTTTTCAACAAGTTCGAATTCTTGGTTTGATAACATAGGTAAGTCTTCTTTTCCAATTACGTCTAACGATACAGGTACCTCATCTTTTAATTCATTTTTCTGTCCAAATCCAACACATAATAAACATAATTTCACGATTTTTTTTTCCTTGCTTGTCTTGGTTGTTTTTGGTAAAAGTCTAGCTTAGTCTGTGCAGTCGTACTTCGTTTAAAATACGCTACGATGTTAGATACCTTCGTTACAAAGTTCTCCATTAAAGCCAACGCATCCTTAACAATTAGACTTAATGTATGGGCTATGCCACCTAAAGGTTTCAACTGGCTGTTAGTTCAAAATGGCCTTTTTTCTTCTTTAAATAAGCCTTAAAATACCTTTTCGACTTCCCATTCACCGATTATTTTTTTCAAATTGTTAAAAATATTTATAATAGTGTGGCTCTCACTGCACTGACCAACTTCTAGTAAACTTTTGATTTTATGGTAAGTAATTATTGTTATATGGTATATAGTGCAACACACAACATTTTTAAAATAACAAAATTAACAGTAACGTGTTCATTTTAACAGTTATTTGAAAATAACAGTAACAGTTCTTAAAAATAACATATTTGCCCTTCTCTAGTTTACTGGCCTCTGAGAGGAGATTACTTTGAAGGAAACCATATCAATATGGATGAACAAATAAATAGTTTGTGTTTTATTTCTAAAGTTACCTTAATTTTTGATCGTTACAGTAGTTTTGATTTGTCAGAGAAAACTATAATGATTTTTGAGGTAATACTTTATTTGTTACATTTATTTCTATTTCGGTTTCAATGTTCGATATGAATAATTTTACTGAATATTATCTTGCAAATATTAGTTTTATTCAATTATTGGTTGTGTATTTCGTGTTTGAACGATTTTAATATTACATGTGTGTATGTTTGTAAAGCAGATTCAATAGAAAGACTTTGTATATAGAATGTTGACTTTAGGAAATTGATTCGCTGTTTTTGGTTTCTAGTCGATACGGATATAAGAACAAAGCCGGCGAAAATAATAATTTTGTAAACATCATATATAGAACGCGTTATCGTTCGGTGTATTCGGCCAGCTGTTTTCATTGTTCGATGTGAAATGCCTTCGGAAAATCAACCTTTTTCATATCATAGGAAAATGGAATGCAATACAAAAAGAAAGACACTGGTGCTGCATGAATACGTTAATAGTTTTTTTCTGTCTTCTTATTCGAATGATGATATAAACGTGGAAGTGAAGACATAAACAGACAAATATAGAATGAGCTTCTGGGTTTAAATTTTGAGATTTTGTTGTATAGGTCGTTATGAAAATAGCGATAAGATGATTGATTTTTGTAAATACAAGTTTGAATAAAGTAAAAAGTAAAGTGTTTGGGTTAGAGGCGCATCAGCAACTAGGCTATTTAGCGACTGGACCTACAGCTTAACGTGGGTTCCGAACCACGGTCATCAGCTTCGGACAAACCCAGGCCAGCACCCCGCTCGGGCTATAAACCCTTGGTTATGTGCCTACCCATAAGTCTATCAGGAAACCTACCGACTGGCGAGTGACCAACGGAGAACACTTCTCAGAAGGCATCCGGCCTTCGTAGTCGGCACTCTTGCCTAGAAACAATCACAAACATTTAGGAAAGATAAACGGACAGAAGAAAGAAAAAATAACCATCCGAGCGCTGGAATCGAACCAGCTACCGCTCCAGCGCGGATTCGGCAAAGCAGACGCTCATACCGCCGCACCAACGCGACCGGCAGTTTAAATAAGAAAAAAAAAGGAGAATTGACATTATGTGGGTAAAACTTAAAGGAAAATCATTTATTAATTACTTTAATGAGATACCGGATGGCCCAAATTAAACGCCGAATTTAAATTTGTGCTAAGCTTTTTATTTTCCTGTTGGTAGTTCTGATACTTTGACCGTTCGTGCGTACGAAATGTCTTTTTTTTCTGACCAGTCTCAACATTGTCAATAGGTTATTAGAGCATCATGAGATCAGTGGCGGAATTTCAACTTGTTGAAGAATAAGTTCTTCAATTTTATATTCCCAGTATTTCTTGCAGGTCTAATTTTATACTTTTCTTTTCTCAGTGTAGTAATGTTTTGTCAGTGTAATAATTTAACATTAAAAATAAAATTATTGTTTTCTATACAATGTGTAGACATTCGGGTGCTTTTTATATTATTTAAAATTTTTGCGTTCTTTTATTCTACAACCGATACTTCTATCACTTTGACCGATATATATATATATATATATATATATATATATATATATATATATATATATATATATATATATATATATATATATATATATAGATATATATATATATATATATATATATATATATATATATATATATATATATATATATATATATATATATATATATATATATATATATATATCAATTCTCTGCGTCCAGGAAAACTACACGAATTGGGGCGAACATTAAATCAGCAAAAAATCAAAATTTTAGCTTTGCAAGAAACTAGATTGACAGATGATAACACCTTGGAATTCGGCAACTACAGACTTTTTAAAAGTAAAACGGACAAAAAAATACTCAAAAATACACCACATCTCGGCGTTGCTTTCGCTGTCTCAAGAAACATCCTTGGTTCTATAACAAATGTCCAGCCAGTAAATAATCGACTTATGACACTATCCCTTAAGTGTGCTAACAAAAACTATACATTAATCAATCAATACAAGAATTAACAAGAATTAACAAGAATTAACAATCAATACAAGAAAATAAATCTAATCCTGAAAAAGTAAATCAGTCCTGGGAAATTCTAGAAAAGACTATCTCTAAAATTCCCTCTAACCATGTAAAAATCCTATTGGGTGATTTCAACGCCCACCTAGGGAAAGAAAAAAAGTACAGGAAAACAGTCGGCAGTTTTCCCGCTCATAAATGGACTAACCATAATGGTAGAAGATTGGTTGAACTATGTTCGCAGTTTAATCTAAAAATAATGTCAACCCATTTTAAGAAGAAAATATCAAAACAAAAAACCTGGAGGTACCCAAACACGTACATGGGTGAATTTCAAATTGACCATGTTGCCATTTCGTACCCCAATTATAAAGAGATTTTGAATGTTCAAGTCAGGAAAGGAGCAAATATAGACACGGATCACTACTTGACTAGAATCAAACTTAGCTTAAAACCTCGAAAACTTATTCAAAAGCGGCTGCTAATACCAAAGTTTGACCCAACGAAAATAAAACCAGCCATAACAGAAGAACTTGATAAACAACCAGCACAGAACTGGCAAGAATTGAAACAAAAAATTATTAAAACAGCCTTAAAGTTGGTCCCTTTACAAAAACGTAGAAAACATCCGCGGTGGGATGAAGTTTGCGAGCAAGCAGTATTAAGCCGAAGTGAAGCATTCAAAGATTGGAACAGTCAAAAAACATCAATAAACTATAACATATTTTTGGAAGTAAGAAAAGAAACATCGAAGCTAATTAGACAAACTAAAAGAAAATATGAAAACAATCAACCTAATGAAATAGAAAAAGATTTCCAAAAACATAACACTCGAAACTTTTACAAAACATTTAAAACTAAAGTAACAGGCTATCAACCGCAAAGTCTTTGCTTCCAAAAGGAAAACGGACAATTAGCTCTAAATAACCAAGATAATTGCAAAGAACTTGCGAAATATTTTGAACAAATACTAAACTGTCCTGAGCTCTTAAACAAATTAGCAACACTAAAGCCGAAACAAACAAACCCAGATTCATTACCACCGAGTGAAGATGAAATAATTAGGCAAATCAAGCGGCTTAAAAATAACAAAGCTTCTGGTGAAGATGGAATCACTGCGGAACTTTTCAAATCCGCTGGTCCAGGTACAATCAGGGAAATAACCAAAATTCTACAAGAAGTTTGGCGAACCGAACGGATTCCAGAAGATTGGAAAGATGCTCTAATTCATCCACTACATAAGAAAGGAGATAGAACGGATGTAAACAACTATAGAGGGATATCTCTTCTCCCAGTTTGTTACAAGATTCTATCTCAATGTCTACTAGACAGAGCACAGGGACAGTTAGAACCTAACATTGGTGAATATCAAGCAGGTTTTCGACCGGGCAGATCCTGCCCTGAACAGATCCTGAATCTGAAGTTGATTCTAAGACATCAAAAACTGTACAATAAAAATCTCGTCTGTACATTTGTGGATTTCAAAAAAGCATATGATTCTATTGACCGCGAATCTTTATTCCGAATCTTGAAAGAACAAGGACTAGATCTGAAAACGCTGGCAATTATTAAAGCAACGTTAACTAACACAAGGTTAAAAGTTAAATTCATGGGTGAGATCTCGGAGCCCTTCGAAATTAAAACTGGAGTGAGACAAGGGGATGGACTCTCGCCACTTTTATTTAACTGTGTTCTAGAAAAAGTAATACAGGAGTGGCGTGAAAAAAAGTCGGCCCTGAATATTGACAAGCCCATTAAACTGGGGAGAACCAACATCAAAATTGATTGTCTGGCATTTGCTGATGATCTAGCAATTTTAGCTCAAGATGTATTAACGGCACAGAAACAGATTGAAATCCTAAAAGAAACTGCAGAAAATGTAGGTAAATTTCCTTTGAAAAGACACAATACATGACCTGCAACAGACTAAGAACGCCATTTCTAAAAACAAAATATGGTAACATCAGACGAGTCTCTCAATTCAAATATTTGGGTGAAATAATCATGGAAAATGGGTTGGAAAAAGCGGCCAATAAGGGTAGATGTCAAAAAATGGAAACGGCATTGAGACTTACACAATACATTTACAACAAAAAATGCCTATCTAAAAACACAAAACTGAGACATTACAACACAGTTATTAAGCCAGAATGTCTATATGCTGCGGAAACGCTCATTTTGAATAGAAAGAGGGACATCGAGGACATTGAAAAGAAGGAAAGAAAAATCATAAGAAAAATCCTAGGGCCCAAACAAATAAATAGCACAACATACCGACTTCGAGAAAACCAAGAAATCAAACAATACACAGATATACATAGCGATATGAGAAAAAGAAGACTTACGTTTTACGGACACATAAAACGGATGAATCCGAGTAGGTTAACTAGACAAATAGTCGAATTTTATGAAAATAGGAGTAAAGCTAAAGTAGAAATAATTAAATGGATTGCTGCAATTAAACAGGACCTAAGATCAGCAAATATTACACAAAGTGAAATTCAGGATAGAGGCTGTTTCAGACACAAGGTTAACGTTTGGAAGGTTGGCCAGAGAGAAAGATGTAGGAAGACTGGAACAACTTGGTCTGACGAAAGGAAACAAGCTCACAGCGAAAGAATGAAATCAGAATGGGCACAAAGGAAGGCTAACAACAACAAACGCCTCTAATTGTACTTCGTGTGGTCCACCAGGGCCCATACGTGAATAATAATAATATATATATATATATATATATATATATATATATATATATATATATATATATATATATACATATATACATATACATATATATATATATATATATATATATATATATATATATATATATATATATATATATATATATATATATATATATATATATATTATTTTTTTATTTATTGGGATTTTCGGTCAATGTAAATAAGTTTCAATTTTTTATTGTTTTATTTACGTTTCGATTCTACGACGAACCATCATCAGAATACTTCTAAACTAAAAATTACTTTTATAAAAAAAAAATACAAACTTACATTTAAAAACCTACCAATATCAATTAAACAATTAATTTTTTGAATTTTTTTAAGTAATATGTGTCAATTTTTTATAAAATTTTTAAATGACATATTTGATTTTTGACATATTTAACAATTATTCCACCTTAATGATATTAGGTGCAAAAATTAAAAATATTATGAAAATTTATTATTTAATGTTATTATATATACAACTTAAATTATCTGTATTATTTCTGAAATTAATGGTATTATTATTATTTTTTTTATATAAATTATTTCTTTTCTATTTCTTTTTTTATATTGTTTTTCAAAATTTAAGATTTTTATGTTGTTAAAATTAAGGTTATGTTCATTGTCTATAGTATGCTTTGAAAGTGCAGTGATGTTTGGTTCTAAGTTTCTAATGCTTTTTTTGTGTTCATTAATTCTGTTTTTTAAATATTGTTTCGTTTGGCCAGTATATGAGCTTGGGCAGGGTAAGCAATCAATTTTGTAAATTAAATTTGTTTGTTCCATTTTAGGTGTTTGTGGTTTTAATTTTGTAAATATTTGTTTAGTGTTATTATTGGGTATTTCTGCTATATTTATATTATATGGTTTAAGAACTTTTTTTTATTTTATTATTTATTTCTGGTATGTATGGCAAAGGTATGTAATTTTCATTTTTAGTTTTATTTGTTATGTTATTATTGTTATATATTCTATATATTCTATTTTTAATAATTTTTTTTTTTTTGATAGTTATTATCTTCTAGTCTTTGTTTGATTTTATTTATATATTTTGGTCTATTGTTTGGATTAGTTAAAATAACAGCTCTATCAATTAAAGAATTAATAACACTTTTTTTATATTTATTTGGTGTATAGGATTTTAAATTGAGATATCTTCCAGACCATACTTATTTTGTATACCAATTTGTTTTTGATATTGCCAACCTTATGATACGTGATGTTAATATCCAAAAAAATTATTGTTTTATTTTTTTCTTCTTCATGAGTAAATTTTAATTTGTTATGAAATATATTGAATTTGTTTAAGGTATATTGAATTTTGTTTTTAGGTATGCATAATATATAATCATCTACAAATCTTTTATAAAAATTAGGTTTAAAATCGAGAGTTTCAACAACTTTTGTTTCAACATATTCCATAATTAGATTAGCAATAATTGATTGAAATTGGTGAGCCCATTGCTACACCGTAAATTTGGGAATAAAATTGGTTATCATATTTGAAAAATGTAGATTCTAGACATATTTTTGTAGCTTCAATAAATTCGTTTTCACAGATGGTTGTAAATGTTTTAATTATTTCCCATTTTTCTTTAATACTATTAATGGCCAATTCAATTGGAATGTTTGTATGTAAGGAAACAACATCAAATGATACTAGTATGTGATTTTCTGGATTTTTTTTGTTTGATATTCATTTTTACCTACTATGTTTGATAAATATTTTGACATTTCATATGTTGGAGATTCAATTGTACTAACAATGGGTCGTAATGGAATATTTTCTTTGAGTAATTTTGGTAAGCCATATATGCATTGTAGATGACTGTTGTGGCATATTAATTTATTTTTTAACTTTTTGTCAATATACTTTTTATTAACCCAATTATTTAAAAGATTATTTAGTTTAATTTGTATTTTATTAGTAAGATCATGTCTTTCTTACTTATAAGTTGTAGAATCATTGAGTAAATTTATCATTTTTTGGTTATATTCTTTTTTTTCCATTACAACAGTTTTATTACTTTTATCAGCTAAAAGTATATATAGTTAGGGGTGTTGTGATAAAAAAAGATTTAGCTTCTTGTAAATAATATTTAAAAATGCATTTTGTTTTTTTGGAGTTTAATATTTTATTTTTGCAATTGCTTAGAATGTTGGCAATTTTATTTCTGATTGTTTCTTTTTCATTTATGTCTAGTTTTTCTATACCTGCTTCTACATTTGTTATTACTTGTTCAATTTGTTTTGATTTAATTTTTTCTTTATATGAACATTTTGGGCCAAGTGGTAGGATATATTTTATATGGTCGGGTATATTTATATTAGTTAAGTTTTTTATCCAATTTTGATTAATTATGTATTGGTCTTTAGTTATGTGTTGTTTTTTTATTAGGTTATTGATTTTATTTATGTGTTTGTTTTTTATTTTGTTAAATAATTTTTCATATATTTCATTTTGTTTTATATAAAAATTATTTAACCATATATTTTCATATTTATTATTTAGTTTTATTTTGGTTTCTTTTAGTATTTTGTCAACACAATCACTGATACAGATAATTAATAGCTGATTATATAAATTGTTTATAGTTTTTGTGTATTTGGCTTTATTTTCATTTCTGTGAAAATTGAAATTTTTGTTTTTATATTGTAAAAATTTTGGAACTAGTTTTAAATTTTTGCATCTTACCAAAAAATGCTTACGATTAATTCCATTTTTTATTTATTTATTCTTCATTTTGATTATTTTTTCTGTTGGTATTGGTTGTTTTCTTCTATGTTTCCTTTGGTTTTATTGACGTTTTCACCCATGCCTTTTAAATTTTATTATATATATTTTCGTGACCGTTTAGTATTATTATTATTTTTTTATTTATTGGGATTTTCGGTCAGTGTAAATAAGTTTCAATTTTTTATTGTTTTATTTACGTTTCGATTCTACAACGAACCATCATCAGAATACTTCTAAAATAAAAATTACTCTTATAAAAAAAAAACCAACTTACATTTAAAAACCTACCAATATGAATTAAACAATTAATTTTTTGATTTTTTTAAGTAATATATGTCAATTTTTTATAAAATTTTTAAATGACATATTTGACTTTTGACATATTTAACAATTATTCCACCTTTTTCATTTTTAATTATAACCTAATTGTTCTGAATTTTTTATGTGGAATGATATTAGATGCAAAAATTAAAAAAAAATATTATTTAATAATTTACACTGACCGAAAATCCCAATAAATAAAAAAATTATAATAATAGTAAACGTTCACGAATATATATATATATATATATATATATATATATATATATATATATATATATATATATATATATATATATATATATATATATATATATATATATATTATTATTATTATACACGTATGGGCCCTGGTGGACCACGCGAAGTACAATTAGAGGCGTTTGTTGTTGTTAGCCTTCCTTTGTGCCCATTCTGATTTCATTCTTTCGCTGTGAGCTTGTTTCCTTTCGTCAGACCAAGTTGTTCCAGTCTTCCTACATTTTTCTCTCTGGCCAACCTTCCAAACGTTAACCTTGTGTCTGAAACAGCCTCTATCCTGAATTTCACTTTGTGTAATATTTGCTGGTCTTAGGTTTAATTGCAGCAATCCATTTAATTATTTCTACTTTAGCTTTACTCCTATTTTCATAAAATTCGACTATTTGTCTAGTTAACCTACTCGGATTCATTCGTTTTATGTGTCCGTAAAACGTAAGTCTTCTTTTTCTCATATCACTATGTATATCTGTGTATTGTTTGATTTCTTGGTTTTCTCGAAGTCGGTATGTTGTGCTATTTATTTGTTTGGGCCCTAGGATTTTTCTTATGATTTTTCTTTCCTTCTTTTCAATGTCCTCGATGTCCCTCTTTCTATTCAAAATGAGCGTTTCCGCAGCATATAGACATTCTGGCTTAATAACTGTGTTGTAATGTCTCAGTTTTGTGTTTTTAGATAGGCATTTTTTGTTGTAAAGGTATTGTGTAAGTCTCAATGCCGTTTCCATTTTTTGACATCTACCCTTATTGGCCGCTTTTTCCAACCCATTTTCCATGATTATTTCACCCAAATATTTGAATTGAGAGACTCGTCTGATGTTAGTATATTTTGTTTTTAGAAATGGCGTTCTTAGTCTGTTGCAGGTCATGTATTGTGTCTTTTCAAAGGAAATTTGGAGTCCTACATTTTCTGCTGTTTCTTTTAGGATTTCAATCTGTTTCTGTGCCGTTAATACATCTTGGGCTAAAATTGCTAGATCATCAGCAAATGCCAGACAATCAATTTTGATGTTGGTTCTCCCCAGTTTAATGGGCTTGTCAATATTCAGGGCCGACTTTTTTTCACGCCACTCCTGTATTACTTTTTCTAGAACACAGTTAAATAAAAGTGGCGAGAGTCCATCCCCTTGTCTCACTCCAGTTTTAATTTCGAAGGGCTCCGAGATCTCACCCATGAATTTAACTTTTGACCTTGTGTTAGTTAACGTTGCTTTAATAATTGCCAGCGTTTTCAGATCTAGTCCTTGTTCTTTCAAGATTCGGAATAAAGATTCGCGGTCAATAGAATCATATGCTTTTTTGAAATCCACAAATGTACAAACGAGATTTTTATTGTACAGTTTTTGATGTCTTAGAATCAACTTCAGATTCAGGATCTGTTCAGGGCAGGATCTGCCCGGTCGAAAACCTGCTTGATATTCACCAATGTTAGGTTCTAACTGTCCCTGTGCTCTGTCTAGTAGACATTGAGATAGAATCTTGTAACAAACTGGGAGAAGAGATATCCCTCTATAGTTGTTTACATCCGTTCTATCTCCTTTCTTATGTAGTGGATGAATTAGAGCATCTTTCCAATCTTCCGGAATCCGTTCGGTTCGCCAAACTTCTTGTAGAATTTTGGTTATTTCCCTGATTGTACCTGGACCAGCGGATTTCAAAAGTTCCGCAGTGATTCCATCTTCACCAGAAGCTTTGTTATTTTTAAGCCGCTTGATTTGCCTAATTATTTCATCTTCATTCGGTGGTAATGAATCTGGGTTTGTTTATTTAGGCTTTAGTGTTGCTAATTTGTTTAAGGGCTCAGGACAGTTTAGTATTTGTTCAAAATATTTCGCAAGTTCTTTGCAATTATCTTGGTTATTTAGAGCCAATTGTCCGTTTTCCTTTTGGAAGCAAAGACTTTGCGGTTGATAGCCTGTTACTTTAGTTTTAAATGTTTTGTAAAAGTTTCGAGTGTTATGTTTTTGGAAATCTTTTACTATTTCATTAAGTTGATTGTTTTCATATTTTCTTTTAGTTTGTCTAATTAGCTTCGATGTTTCTTTTCTTACTTCCAAAAATATGGTATAGTTTATTGCTGTTTTTTGACTGTTCCAATGTTTGAATGATTCACTTCGGCTTAATACTGCTTGCTCGCAAACTTCATCCCACCACGGATGTTTTATACGTTTTTATAAAGGGACCAACTTTAAGGCTGTTTTAATAATTTTTTGTTTCAATTCTTGCCAGTTCTGTGCTGGTTGTTTATCAAGTTCTTCTGTTAGGGCTGGTTTTATTTTCGTTGGGTCAAACTTTGGTATTAGCAGCCACTTTTGAATAAGTTTTCGAGGTTTTAAGCTAAGTTTGATTCTAGTCAAGTAGTGATCCGTGTCTATATTTGCTCCTTTTCTGACTTGAACATTTAAAATCTCTTTACAATTGGGGTACGAAATGGCAACATGGTCAATTTGAAATTCACCCATGTACGTGTTTGGGCACCTCCAGGTTTTTTGTTTTGATATTTTCTTCTTAAAATGGGTTGACATTATTTTTAGATTAAACTGCGAACATAGTTCAACCAATCTTCTACCATTATGGTTAGTCCATTTATGAGCGGGAAAACTGCCGACTGTTTTCCTGTACTTTTTTTCATTCCCTAGCTGGGCGTTGAAATCACCCAATAGGATTTTTACATGGTTAGAGGGAATTTTAGAGATAGTCTTTTCTAGAATTTCCCAGTACTTATTTACTTTTTCAGGATTAGATTTATTTTCTTCGTTAACTGGGAGGTGTGTATTGATTAATGTATAGTTTTTGTTAGCACACTTAAGGGATAGTGTCATAAGTCGATTATTTACTGGCTGGACATTTGTTATAGAACCAAGGATGTTTCTTGAGACAGCGAAAGCAACACCGAGATGTGGTGTATTTTTGAGTATTTTTTTGTCCGTTTTACTTTTAAAAAGTCTGTAGTTGCCAAATTCCAAGGTGTTATCATCTGTCAATCTAGTTTCTTGCAAAGCTAAAATTTTGATTTTTTGCTGATTTAATGTTCGCCCCAATTCGTGTAGTTTTCCTGGACGCAGGAGAGAATTTATATATATATATATATATATATATATATATATATATATATATATATATATATATATATATATATATGTATCGGTCAAAGTGATAGAAGTATAGGTTGTAGAATAAAAGAACGCAATGGAACGCAGGAGAGAATTGATATTTACCGTTCCAAAGAAAGTTTTTGTTTTCGGTTTCAGACGTTGGCCAGAGGTCTCCGATTCGTTTTTTTTGCATTTAAGCCCGGACGCCCCAGAATCCGAAAGTCCGGTTGTACCAGCAAAGCTGGCAGGGGATTGTCTACCTCCTAGGGTAATTTTGTAATTACTAGAACGCTTCATCTTGTACTTTGAATTAAAGGTTTGAACCATGACGGTTCAGAGGTTAAGACTGGTTAGTTCCAGAATTTAAATATCAGCCGCACCACTGGTGAACAGACGCTGACCACTCAACCGCTTGATACAAGTCAGACGCTAAGTGGATTTAGTTTTTTCTTGCCTTGGTTCGGGGCTGCTTATTTTGAAATATTCGCAGCTGTCCATTAATATCTAATGGAACTTTCACTATCCACCACCCGTGACCCGTCCAGTACCTTAGGCGAGGTATACTGGAGAAGGGGAATATATATATATATATATATATATATATATATATATATATATATATATATATATATATATATATATATATATATACATATATATATATATATATATATATATATATATATATATATATATATATATATATATATATATATATAACTTTACTATCCATACAGTTAATTTTATATACACCCGCGATTTATCTAAGGTTTATCCTTCTTATTTACTAACATTCTACCATCATTAAGTTTATCTATACAAATAGTCTTACAACCTAACAATGTCATTTCTATATTGAAAATAATTTTCTTCTAGACAAACTAGGGTTGCTGTTTTTATTTCAATTTTTAATTCGTCTTCTATACCTGCATTGTCTATATAACTTTTTAAAATTCTAATTAAATCATTTACTGGTATATAAGTAAAGAGGCTTTTTACATCAAAAGAGATTAATTTTGTATTATTTGTTAATGTAATGTCTTTAGTTTTTTTTTATATAAATTGTAATGAATTTTTAATTGCACGTCATAACTGAAAATGTGTATCATAAACTTTGACATTATTGACAGTATACGTACTCGTTTTGTCATATGGGTGCTATTTGTGTTGTTTAGTGACTTGAAAAATTCATCTCAGTCAAAAAATGGGATTAACTCGTGAACATATGATGATTTTCTTGTAGATTATCTCAACAACACTGTATCGATCTGAATCGATCGATGAAACACCATCTAAAACCACTGTATATCAATGGTTTAGTCAGTTCAATTGTGGCCGTCGTTTGATGAAAGATGAATTTAAAGAAGGAACTGATAAACCAAGATCGTCATCTGGCATAATGTGAGATTGAAGCATCCCCGGGCATTAGTACGACAAACATACACAAGATTTTACATGAATATTTACTCGTAAAAAATATTTCTGCGCGTTGGATTTTGCATAATTTGATAATCGTTCAAACAAAGGTTCGTTTTGTTTGGTGCAAAAACTGCTCACAAATACAATCATGGTAGGTCAAAAGATGTGTATAATACCTACACAGGAGACAAATCTTGTATCTTTGCGTATGAGCCAGTAAGTGTGTAGCAGTCAACTGTAAGGGTCTTTTAAAATGAGTCAAACCCAATAAAATTTGTTCGCGTAAGAAGCACTTCGAAGTAAATAGTCGCCCGATTTTTTGGAATAAATGGGCATGTGGCTACAGTATCATTAAATAATCAATTCTGAATGATACACAACTTTTTGTTTGCCAGGAGTCTTTAAAGAAATAACAAAAAAACAAACAGCAATGCAGGAGCATTCTTCACCATGACAATGCGAGCTCTCACACATCGGACGGGACAACTCAATATTTGACCGATCAAAACATCGAATTGATGGGTTATTAATATATTGAAAAACAACCAAACCATTTTCAATCTATATAAATAAAAATTAAATGCTGTTTGTTGGTAAGCGCATTACTTGAGAACGGCTGGACCGATTTGGTTAAGTTTTTTTAAAGTTCGTAATAGGCCGAATAAGATTATTTGGAAAAGAAAAATTGGAAAAGTAGCCCGGAAAATTCGGGAAAAACTGAAAGTGCTTTCTTCTATGAGATTTTTGTAGGAAGTCAAGAAAATTATTTTTTGTTTTGTTCTAATCTACAGCGGCAGTCCACCTTGACGATTTTGAAGTTAGAATAAATGTTGACAGGGGCGTACGACAGAGTGACGCAATATCGCCTCTTCTTTTCTCAGCCTGCCTGGAAAAAGTGTTCCGTAATCTGGATTGGGAATAGGATGGAATAAGGATTAATGCATGCTTATATCATCTTAGATTCACAGATGATATCGTTCTTCTTTCACAAGACTCAGAGGAACTGCAAAGACTCGTACAATAGTTGCAAGGGTTGGGGAACCATATGCCTTGAAAATAAATTACAAAGAGAGTCAGTTCATGTTTAATAAATTTGCTGAGAACAAAAGGATTTCTATTTTGAGAACGGATTTGGAAGTTGTGGATCACTATATATAT
Source organism: Cosmopolites sordidus (assembly GCA_031761425.1). Taxonomy (NCBI): domain Eukaryota; kingdom Metazoa; phylum Arthropoda; class Insecta; order Coleoptera; family Curculionidae; genus Cosmopolites; species Cosmopolites sordidus. Next base: position 37,066 of record JARFXV010000370.1, read on the forward strand.
ATATATATATATATATATATATATATATATATATATATATATATATATATATATATACACATTTGGCAGGCTCAACATAGTGTTTAAGAGCAAACTACCACTTTGCCTGAAAAGAAAAGTCTTTGATCAGTGTGTGTTGTCCGTTATGACATACGGAAGTGAGACCTGGACACTCATATCACAGTCAGTTCAAAAACTTCGAGTGGCACAGTGGGATAGAAAGACCTGCACATAGATCAAAAAACAAACGAAAGTGAGTGACATCATTCGAAGAATAATGCCATCGAAATAAAAGTGGGCAGGTTATGTAGCGGGCCAAAGGGACGAAAGATGGACCAGAGCGGCCTTGGACAGGATACACTTTACGAAAAGTATGAAGGAAGGCAAACATTAGGTTAATATTATTTTAACTTAATGCAGGTAGTAGTGAAATAATAACTGATTTTTTTCAGAAAAATCGAAATATCTCTTGAAATGTCAGAGATATCGATTTCGGGTTTTCACTGGATGATTCCTCTTTAAATTACCTTTCTAGCCATGTAATAAAAGCTGTACCATATTAAGACCAATTTTTAACTTAATATTACGGTAAAAATTAAAACTAACTGATTTTTTTCAGAAAAATCGAAATATGTCTTGACATGTCAGAGATATCGATTTCGGGTTTTCACTGGATGATTTCTCTTTAAATTACCTTTCTTGCCATGTAGTAAAAGTTGTACCATTCCATTTGAAAAAACTGAACAAAACTTCAAAAAAACTATTGTTGAATGTAACGCCACCTCGCGGTTTCATTTATAAACTAAATAATTTATCTTCCAGATTATCTGATTGTCCCAGCAATTGCCTTTTAAATGAATCCAAATTGAGGAAAATCGGTTAAGGCAAACGGACATTAGACGACTTTTTATATCAATAGGCAAAACTCCCCCCCCACATCTTTATTCGCGAAGTTACCACAAAATGTCATAAAACAAAGTTGTAGGAGACAGTTTGCTAATTATAACTGAGAATTTTTCTTACTCGGTTAACACTTGAAAATACACAAAAAAAAAGATTTTTAAAAATGTTTAGCTCGTCACGCCCTCTTGCGGTCGTTTTAGAAGCTTACAAATATTTTTGGTGAATTTCTCACAGTCAGTTTTAGTATAATATTTTTTTCCGCAAAGCTGTGGGATAAATAGTTTTCAAGATACGGCCGCGATCCATCCTTAATGGGACACCTGGTATATATATATATATATATATATATATATATATATATATATATATATATATATATATATATATATATATATATATATATATATATATATATAGTAATTTAATAAAGTATTTATTCAATCCCCACAACAATAGAAATATCCATGATTAAGTCGGATTGACACAACTGACAGAATGTTCAATGACACGACCTCCGAAATAATACATGAAATGATAATCTTGCATAAATAAACATTGTATACATAAATAAACATTGAATCTAATTATTGATACGACATATATTCTCCTAAACTATAAAAACTTTGACTTATAAGAAATTCGAGGACTAATTTTTTAAATTCGTTGTCATTCTGAACATGCTTAAATCGTTGTGCCAACTTATTATACAGCTTCACACCCCTATAGTAAACATTATGTTCAACTATCTTACATGAATGTATTGGTAAAACAAGTTCATCAGAGCCTCGTGTGTCATAGTGATGAAAATCACTATTTTTTAGGAATGCTACAAAATTTCGCCTAACAAAGATGATAATTTCCAAAATATATAGTGATGGTAGAGTCAAAATCCTGCATTGTTTAAAAATTGATCGACATGTTGCCAGTAGTGACACCCCACCCACAGTATACTATCATCTTTTACATTTTTCATTTGAATGATACCGAGTTCAGGATCTGTTGGATTGACGACATGTTTTATGGCTTCTTTGGTTTTTTGTTGTCTTGTCTTGCCTTGGGCTCAACAACTAATACTTCACCTTTAGATTTTTTGCTTTTTTCTGCATACGTACTTACTGATTTTTCGTTAGTCTTCCGCGTTAGACTTTCTGCTGTGGTAGTTTCTCCCTTGATAATTTTTTCTAGCTCATTTTTTATAGTATGTTTGAATTGCTCGAATTCCTTTTTAAACCCATCAGCCCAATTAACAACTTCGACACAACTACGGCAAAACTATTTAAGACCTGGTAAATTCTTTATTATTTCCAGATTAGACATGCTAATACAAACACACTCAGAATGAAAATTCTGTTTACAGATACCCTCATATTGAATTGTGTCAGATTCATTTCTTTTAATTCTTTTTCCACATTTACCACATTCTTCTGCCATTATAAATATTTATTTCCGCCCGACGCGTTTATATCGTAGGTTAGTTCGATCAAATTCCTTTCTCTTATCACTGAAATAGAATATTTCGGCAAAACATTCTTGTAATTATGTTTTTGGAAGATTTTAATTGGTATTTTCTTACTTCCCTATAATCGCAAACACTATGCAATTGTACACACTCACACAACTGAAATTAAATTCCCCTACAACCTGCTTAAATCGGCTTATTCTTAAGAGCACATGTAAAATAAGCCTTGATGCTATAGACATGTTAAAAAGCCATATTCCTGTTTGTTAGGTTTTTAACGTCGTCAGTAAAAACCTAACAAACACCTAGCTAGACTTTGGAGATACTCTAGTTTTTGAAAGTGTCATAATTTTAACGAGACAAAAAACCCGACCTCCATTAACAGCACTTTGAAACTTTAGTTTAGTTTATATATAACTAACTCTCTTTGAGAGAGTTAGTTATATATAAACGGGTTGAGAGCCCGAAACATATCAGAGAATATTTTGAGTATATTGTGAAGCAAATACCAAGTCTCTTAATTATTATCATTCATCCCAATTACGCTCAAATAAACTGAATCTGAGAAAAAAAAGCTTTGGAGTTCCGTAATTTCATTGTCGGAATTTGAGGAGAAGAAAACACGAACAAAAAACGAATGGGCGAGTCAATACCGGTCCCCCAGCGGAACGACGTAAATTAATTTGCATTAAATTGTCCCGTACCGGGAACGCGGAAGCCCAGTTCCACTCTCTCCTTTCTAGTTTTTTTTTCGTGCCTCGCCCTTCTCCTCATCATGCTTCTCCTTTTCAGACGTGAGGCGACAGCTACAAAAAGCCGTCGACGCTCCGTATTACCATTCCTCGGTCGGCATTACATCCTCCCGACAAAAGCGGTCCACAATGTGCCTTTGTGAAATCCCGTCGCCCGGATTTATATTACTTTACAATACTGCGGAGGCCCCCCGTGCCGCTGTTGCTGCTGCCGGGGGAGGCGTGATGGACGGGGACGGATGCTTTTGTATCCTCGGTAAGATAATCCGGTCACGTTCCGGAAGATCGAAGGACCAACGGCGCTGATTGAGCACTCTGCAGACAAAAACGTTCGTTTTGTATTTTTCCATTTCGTCGGTGGCGCCGGGGAATTACCGGCCATTGCAGATTGTTGTTTGTGTCGGTGGGCTCTATCGAGTCCGACTCTGTCATCGTCTTTTCTGTTTGGAAAACCCTGATTTGCGTTGAATTGGGAGACGTTATTTTTGTTTTTATTCGGGTGAGCTGTAAAAAGACCACTATAGATGGTTCTTTTTTTTCCTGAATATTCATTTTGAACTATTTAATTACAAATACAGTATAAGCTCGATAAAGTTAATAACACTCGCTTTTTGAACAGTTATTTAAAATGAACAATTTCGTCCCTTAATTTTATAGTGACAATAGAATAATATCAACAGCGGTGACCTCTCGTTAACGTGAATAAGAGTAGGATAAAGTAGGGTTAGTTGAGCAACTTTTCGCTTGATCTCTCATAACTTTAAGAATATGCATCGGATCTAACTGATTCTTACGCTGTTAGCTTCGTAATCTACTCTTCTCCAAAACGTCTAGCGGTGTAAAAATGATCCAAGTCGTGTAATTTATTAAAGAAAAATTTGATTTTCTACATTGAACGTCTAGTAGGGCTAGATAAGCAAGCGTTGAAAGCGCGTTGCTCAACTAGCCCCAGTTGAATCAACAAAATAAAAATTAGGTTATAAATAAATCATAAGAGTTAAAAATAAATAACCATCAATAATCGAAAGAACAATAATTAATTAATCTTTAAATACTTACGTGGTTCTTATTAAGTGTTTTTATACGAATATAGTAGAAAATATATGATAACCTGTTATTTTATGCCGAAAATAAACAAAACGTTCTCTTATTTCATCGGAACACAGGACAGCAATTTGACAATCGCGCTATGAATTCCCCTCCCATAACTTCTTCTTTTCCCCATTAACACTTATGTTGTAAGTTGTTTAGTATTTGAGATATTTCGATTGAACAACTTGACTCTATGACCAACTAACCCCGCTCGACCCTACATGTTCAATAATGTGTAAACCACTAAACTCAAACATATTTATCACTAAACACAGAATCACTTTTTTAAAGTCCTTGACGCACGTTTTGCTAACCATGTTAGCATCATCAGGATATAATTTAATCTAATTCCAAAACTAAATTATGTTCTATTTATATGAGAATATAAATAAGTCCCTATTTATATGAGAAGTGTGTAAAAAAAAGGAGCGACTACAATTTGGAGTCGCTGTTTCGGGTGTAGGTCTTCACATGATATGATACCTCACGATAAAACACCCTTTATATTATGCAGCATTCATTAATGATTAAATAATTCGTGTTTTTTGTAGGGTTGTAATATATTCCATTCTCGTCCTTTCTAACAAAATTACGAGAACCATCTTCGTCACCGTAACATCGATTTATTCATTCAGTCAACAACGAACCGAATGCCATAATTGAATATCCGCATCCTGGAGACGGAAACGGCAATGTACGCGGTGGCCCCGTGACGAACTGCCTCTAGAAATGTCGTTTTAACAGACGCTCCTCACGTTCCACGACCGACCCCGGATCTAAGCTTTCTTGTAAGCTTTTAATTATGCAACCGCGCACACACGCTCAGCTGGAGATTAGTTATTTATGGTGAGGCGACGAACGTTGCATCGTCCCGGGGTTTAAATCCTTGAATAAACGGCTGCCGTACGGAAACCGAATCCGTTTTGAAGGTGGGTTCTACATAGACATTTCCACTAAGATTTAATCCACTGTGCTAATACAACAATACTCTCAAAAGTCCTGGAAATTTCTCAAAAATATGTTAATATATGGTTCCTTGTACGAAGAACAGTATATCTTCTTCGTGTTGATATTCAGGGAACCGAATAATAATTGTTTAATAAAACGGTCATTCTGTAATATTTTATTTTATTTTTTTATGGAATAAATTCACAAAATATCTACAAAAAACTCTTTTAACTTTTATATAACATAGGGCACATAATTGAAACTAGGATAAGCAACTGGATATACACAGCTTAATGTAGTCGCCGATCCACGGTTATCATCTATCGATTAACCCCTATTAATATTAATCCAACCCTTGGTTTGTGCTTGATCCATAGTTTCCCGAAAAGCCCAACCTAGAAGAAGACCTCTCTGATCCGATCCAATATTACCTGGCCTGCTTACTGCCTTCGTTGGAGGGAGTGATTCCTTATAGGATTTTACACTTTTATCTAGAGAACATTTTTAAAAATTGAAAAGCATCTGAACGGAATACTAAATGAATAACTAAAATACGGGGGAAAAAGAATATTAGAATATATAATAATATAAGAATAGTTTAAGAATAATTTAGGAATAATGTAAGAATACTATAAGAATATTGTAAGAATAATGTAAGAATAATGCAAGAATAATGCAAGAATAATGCAAGAATAATGTAAGAATAACGTAAGGATAATGCAAGAATAATCTAAGAATAATGTAATGTAAGAATAATGTAAAAATAATCCAAGAATAATGAAGGAACAATGTAAAAATAATGTAGAAATAATGTAGGCATAATGCAAGAATAATGTAAGAATAATGTAAAAACAATGTAAGAATAATATAAGAATAATGCAATAATAATGTAAGAACAATGCAAGAATAATGTAAGAATAATGTAAGCATAATGCAAGAATAATGTAAGAATAATGCAAGAATGCTGTAAAAATACTGTAAAAATCCAAGAATAATGAAGGAATAATGTAAAAATAATGTAGGAATAATGTAAGCATAATGCAAGAATAATGAGAGAACAATGTAAGAATAACGTAAAAACAAGAATAATGTAAGAATAATGCAAGAATAATGTAAGAATAATGCAAGAGAAATACAAGTATAATGTAAGAATAATGTAAGCGTAATGCAAGAACAATGTAAGAATAATGCAAGAATACTATAAAAATACTGTAAAAATAATTCAAGAATAATGTAAAAATAATGTAGGAATAATGTAAGCATAATGCAAGAACAATGTGAGAATAATGTAAGAATAATGTAAAAACAATGTAAGAATAATGTAAGAATAATGAAAGAATGATGTAACAATAATGCAAGAATAATGTAAGAATAATGTAAGCATAGTGCAAGGATAATGTAAGAATAATGCAAGAATACTGTAAAAATAATCCAAGAATAATGAAGGAACAATGTAAAAATAATGTAGGAATAATGTAAGCATAATGCAAGATTAATGTGAGAATGATGTAAGAATAATGTAAAAACAATGTAAGAATAATGTAAGAATAATGCAAGAATAATGTAAGCATAATGCAAGAATAATGTAAGAATAATGCAAGAATACTGTAAAAATAATCCCATATATATATATATATATATATATATATATATATATATATATATATATATATATATATATATATATATATATATATTTATTTATATATATCTACAGCAAAAGAACAGATAAAAATTCAAAAACAACTAATATAGGAGACTTCAGGGGAGAAAGAGAGAGGGAGAGAATTTTGAGATTTATACCGCATCAATATCAAGATCATTTAGCGACCAGGAACTTTGGCTTATTAATTTGGAACTCACGTAAGAAAAAAGACGAAAATAGAAAGGAACTAGTAAATATCACAGGTACTAACCTATAGATCGGTTCTGTCATAAATGGGCATATCATCATAGTTGGGTTTTATCGGAGAATAAGCTTACACAGTTGTGTTGACAAGGTGTGTTGTTGGCACAGGAGTGAATTGTCGCTAGCAGTAAACTCGATTTTAGTGCAATAGGCTTTGCCTGTGCAATAGGGGCCTTTTTTTATACTAGTAATTTATTTTACATCTGGCATATTCATTCTCCTTGTCTTCTGATCCTAGACTGCTATCAGAATCGTTCAAAACTAGGAGTTCTTCATCGTCGGATTCTTCACTATCAATTTCATTGATTCTTCTCTTTTTCTTTTCTTGTTTACGTCCTTTTCCACAATTTTGTGGATTTTGTTTTTTACTTATTCCTGTTGTTTTATTATATATTTTAGTTGGTTTTTTTTAATTACTTTTATTGTCTAACGCTTCTAAATTTATTTTTGTAGGGACTAGAGGTCAATTCAACAGCCTTCTGTGCACCTCTACCTTTGATGGATTATCTGGTCCTTGGTAGTGGTGATAGGAGGTTAAGACTGGCTTCTACTTCACGTTTCTACTTCATGCCTGCGATGGGGATGGTTTGGCAAATTCTAATTGCTCAATATTCTGCGAAGTAGAACTTTCCAGTACCATCCAGATGCGTAACGCGGAATCAGTAGAATTACTTATAGGGAAATTTCAAGTTAATTATAGGAATTACGAGTGGCTCAGCGAACGAGCTATCTTTGCCGCGAAGAATAAAGATGTCTATCAACTTAATAATTGTTTTCAATCCAGCATTCAAAATCATCGGAAGTCAATACACATCTAGTGCGAAAATATTCCTCATAAATTCCTAATCGGAATTAGATCGGGTAATATTGCCGGCCAATCTAATAATTTCCGCCCCTATTATTACACACAAATCAGGTTTTATTATCGACGCTGACGCGAAACGGCGAAATTATTCTCTCCAAATTCGAATTTTACGACCGGAATATAAGTTTTTCTCTCGGAGAAAGAGCGAGCGAATCGATGTTATGAGATGGCCCCCTTTAGAATCAAATGTTTGTTAAAAAATTTGAGAAACAATATAACAGGGGTACATATTAGATGCTGATTGTGGTAAAATTCATATTTCATTCGAAGTAAAGAATCTTTTCGAAAATCTGGATTGGAAAAATTCATGGACACATTTTCGGATCTTGCTCGTTAGGTGATAGTTACTATAAATGAAGTTGAATGGCGTGACCAAGAAATATGGATTTTTCTGAGATTTTTTATCCCGTATGGGGCAAGGGTTCAAATTAGCCTTTTAAAATATTTTATCGTTTTTCTCTGTATTATAACATTAAACTTACTAATATTATCAGATGCTATTTACCTATAATGGTTAGTCTAAAATGGATTGTAGCTCTATGGTTACATAGACCAATAAAACAACTTGAAATATTTGAATTTATGTATACCGGGTATCCCATAACTTATCCGCCATAGAGCAACTGGTGATAGTAGAGACCAAAATAAGAGGATTTAATCAATAAATGTGCAAATGTTAGTTACTAAAAAAATACAGGGTACTGAAAGTGAAACTAACTTTTCGAAAAATTGAGATAATTTAAAAAAGGTTCAAGATATCAGTACTTGCTTGAGCCTAGTTCCAAGAAGGAGCTTGCTATCAACTTTATGAGGAATTAACTGGCCCATATTTTTTTACTTTGTAAAGCTGGGAATATTTTGACATCAAAATAGAGAAGAATCACAATTTCCACGTAAAAAAGGTACCCGTGGTCAATATCGATATCTCACGCCGTTTGCGAGATATTCGTGTTCGAATACTCCATTGCACATCTTGTCGATAGTTGGAAAATATGCAATTCACAAAGTGTGCCTTGAATGTCTCTCTTATTAAACGTAGACGAAAACAAGTTTCTCCAATCTTGAGTTAATTTGACAGTCAACTAAAAGATGACGAAAGAGAAGGAGATTGCCTCGAAGATTAAGTTTGTGTTACTTTTTCATAATTAAACACCAAAGGTAGCCAAACAATGTAGAGAATTAAGTTGATAGACTTATAGATATTAGGCCATCATTATTTTTAGGGTGGAACTTCACTCATCACAATGAATCACCTAGTATTAAATTAGGTGGACAAAAATCAATTCAAAGAATCGATTAATTGACGATCCCATGATCATAACAACCACCCATTGATCACATTTTGAGGTAATAATTATGGCATTCGAGAGCGATGAGTCATAACCGGTTGAAGTGAAGTGATAAGATAATTCCATTTCTGTAAATAATTTAGTTGCAATTTTACACTGCTTTCAATAACATATAACCTAACAAGATTTGAAGTGTTATTAAGGGTGCTGCGATGGATTTTACTTTAGAGGGTAAGTTTTTTTATATTTCATTTATAATTTGATTCAAAACAACTAGTTTTTTTTATCCGCATGAATCCTGGTTAATTTTTTAATATTATATAGTGACAATCTTACGCTGTAAAATAATATATAACACTGGGGAACAATTTGAAAAATAATTTCTGTTGAGTTCGATATTTAAGCTGTTTTATACGTAAATTGACGTGCTAATTCCAAAACTTTATTTAGTTTTTTTTTATCACGTTAAGTTTTTTCTCTACAGTTATTGCGCATCCGACTAAGCTTGGCGAATCACAGAAGTCACTACTGTTCTCCTACCGGCGAACCTTCTTCGACCTAGGAGTGGGGGTGTGAGTGACGTTGCATCATCCAAAACTAGTTCGGTCAGTTACGCATGAGATGCTAAAGTACGCGGGTCTGTGTCGCTCTGATATTGTGAAGTCAAAATATACATACACAACTACAAATTTTCGTTATGTCTGCCTCTGGTAGTTCTCGTCGTAAGTGCTTAAACAGCCTTGATTCATTTTGTTATATATGTGACAGTTTTACCATCCCCAATCAACGGACTAATATTAGTACATTTGTCAGGCAAGTCTATTTTGCTTATTTTAAAGTGAAAATAGGTGACCAAGATAAATCATGGGCCCCTCATGAAGTGTGCAAGCAGTGTGTAGAGAGTTTACGAATGTGGACGAAGAGAACACGTAATAAACTTTCGTTTGGTATACCAATGGTTTGGCGAGAGCCCAAAGATCACTTAAGTGATTGCTACTTTTGCATAGTGAAAACATCAGGATTCAACAAGAAAAACAAACATAAAATTGAGTACCCTAGTTTACCGTCAGCTATATGCCCTGTGCCTCATTCAGCTGAAATTCCAGTGCCAGTTTTTCAAGAATTACCTTCTTTAGATATACAACAATGTGAATCAAGTGAAGATCGAAGTGACTCCACCGACGAAGAATTCAAAGTTTCCAACGATTCTGTTCGTAAAGGATTCAATCAACATGAATTAAACGATTTAGCACGAGATTTGGGACTATCCAAAAAAGCATCGGAATTATTAGCATTAAGACTGTATGAAAAAAATTTGCTTGACAAAGGAGCTAAAGTCAATTACTATCGATCCAGAGAAAGTGAATTTAGGCAGTACTTCAGAAATAATCACGGATTTGTATATTGCCAGAACGTAGAAGGTTTAATGAAAGAATTGGCCATTTCTAACTATAACGCAACTGAATGGCGATTGTTTATAGATAGCTCAAAGCGTAGCTTGAAGTGTGTTCTCCTACATAATGGAAATTTATATGGTTCAGTCCCAATAGGTCATTCAGTTTCTTTGCGTGAAGAATATGGCAACATAAAGAAAGTCATTGACTTGTTGCAATATAACATGCACCAATGGATCATCTGTGTTGACCTTAAAATGGTCTGTTTCCTTCTTGGCCAGCAACGCGGGTATACCAAGTATCCCTGTTTTTTGTGCATGTGGGACAGCAGAGCTCGTGAGAAGCATAGGGTGCAATCGAACTGGCCGCCAAGATCTGACCTAAGACCTAGTGATCCAAACATTTTAAATCAGCCACTTGTCGACAGAAAAAAACATAAAACTAGATCTCATGAAGCAATTTGTTTCAAGGCTTTGTAAATTGAAGGAGGCTGCTTTAAGTATATCATTTCGGCATTCCCTAGCCTGTCATATGAAAAGATAAAGGCTGGTGTGTTTGATGGTCCACAGATTCGGCAACTCGTTAAAGATGAAAATTTCACTAAAACAATAACCAAACTTGAAAGGAATGCTTGGTTGGCTTTTAAAAATATTGTTAAATACTTTCTTGGAAATACACGAGTCCCGAATAACATTGAAATTGTTCAACAACTCTTGGAGGACCTTAAAAAGCTTGGTTGCAACATGAGCATCAAACTGCATTTCTTACATAGTTATCTTGCTAACTTCCCAGAAAATCTTGGTGCTATTAGTGATGAACAGGGCGAGCGATTCCACCAAGATCTAAAGGTTATGGAAGCGAGGTATCAAGGCAGATGGGATGTCAGTATGATGGCTGACTACTGTTGGAGCATCAAGCGAGAATGTCCACAAACTGAACACTCCAGGAAAAGCTATAAGAAGATTTTTTTACCATAATATCTTTTATTTATTTTTTGTATAAACACAGTTTAACTTTTAATAATATGTTAACCTCTGTATGAATAAAATATTGTAATCTATTTGGTCAGATCTCACCTTATTTCCTTTCGTATGTACACTTTTAAGGTAAAATGAGGGGTATGCTGTAACTTAAGAACTTGACGTGATAGAGAAAAACTGTAAATATTTTTGAATTCAGAGATGAAAAATTAGTCAAAAACAAGTCACAGATCCAAGTCGACAAAATTGCTGTTCCCCAGTGTAATTGAATACCACATCATTCTCCGATCTTATTTAATTTATTTCAGATCGTGTGTGCTCTCTTTCAAAAATGGAGTTATTTGAAGAAAGGGGAAAAATAAGAAAGGAGAACGAAATTCTCGTCTAATGGACTGTATTATGCAAACATTTAGAATTACAGATGTGACTCCTGATTCACAGAAGTATACAGAAATGTATTTACAGAAGTAGCAAATCGTTTGTCAGGTCACAGAAAAGTAGTTAGGTTTGATTAGACAAAGTTCGGAATCTTCAAAAAAAAGGAAATCTGGTGATGTTACTTGTGGTGGCAGGCAGGTGAACAGTGACGAGGCATTAGCTTATCACGTAGACTCTAAAGCCACCAGTAATACTTATAAACAGACGCGATTACGTCATTCGCGATTCGTCATTCACGCTAATTATCAAATGGGGATGTGATGGGAGTTTTGGTTACAGCACTTATAAACAGGTATTTGAGAACTCCGATGCTACTGATGAGTTTCAGTTTGTTTCAAAATATTATTTGGTAAAATCCGCGGGCATTATCCACGCTCTATTGCTGACCCAAATTATGTTGTTTTTTTTCCAAGAAAACAAATGAATTTGCTATAACAGAAACTTACAAACAGTCAAATTTACAAACATCTTGTAATATTGGCAAATCTCAAATTGCTTTGAACTACGACCTTTTATTCACAATAACAGACACAAAACTGTGACTGACACACGTTCTCCACAAAAATGTTACATCTATGGTGCTACCCTCAAAATAATAATAATAAGTTTAATAAGTATAATATTAATAATAAATTATTTTAATAAATATTTTGAATAAATACTAAACTGTCCTGAGCCTTTAAACAAATTACCAACACTAAACCCTAAACAAACAAACCCAGATTCATTACCACCGAATGAAGATGAAATAATTAGGCAAATCAAGCGGCTTAAAAATAACAAAGCTTCTGGTGAAGATGGAATCACTGCTGAACTTTTGAAATCCGCTGGTCCAGGCACAATCAAGGCAATAACCAAAATTCTACAAGAAGTTTGGCGAACCGAACGGATTCCGGAAGATTGGAAAGATGCTCTAATCCATCCACTACACAAGAAAGGAGATAGAACGGATGTAAACAACTATAGAGGGATATCTCTTCTCCCGGTTTGTTACAAGATTCTATCTCAATGTCTACTAGACAGAGCACAAGGACAGTTGGAACCTAAAATTGGTGAATATCAAGCAGGTTTTCGACCGGGCAGATCCTGCCCTGAACAGATCCTGAATCTAAAGTTGATCCTAAGACATCAAAAACTGTACAATAAAAATCTCGTCTGTACATTTGTAGATTTCAAAAAAGCATATGATTATATTGACCGCGAATCTTTATTCCAAATCCTGAAAGAACAAGGACTAGATCTGAAAACGCTGGCAATTATTAAAGCAACATTAACTAACACAACGTCAAAAGTTAAATTCATGGGTGACATCTCAGAGCCCTTCTAAATTAAAACTGGAGTGAGACAAGGGGATGGACTCTCGCCACTCTTATTTAACTGTGTTCTAGAAAAAGTAATACAGGAGTGGCGTGAAAAAAAGTTGGCCCTGAATATTGACCGGCCCATTAAACTGGGGAGAACCAACATCAAAATTGATTGTCTGGCGTTTGCTGATGATCTAGCAATTTTGGCTCAAGATGTATTAACGGCACAGAAACAGATTGAAATTCTAAAAGAAACAGCAGAAAAGGTAGGACTCCAAATTTCCTTTGAAAAGACACAATACATGACCTGTAACAGACTAAGAACACCATTTCTAAAAACAAAATATGGTAACATCAGACGAGTCTCTCAATTCAAATATTTGGGTGAAATAATCATGGAAAGTGGGTTGGAAAAAGCGGCCAATAAGGGTAGATGTCAAAAAATGGAAACGGCATTGAGACTTACACAAAATATTTACAACAAAAAATGCCTATCTAAAAACACAAAACTGAGACATTACAACACAGTTATTAAGCCAGAATGTCTATATGGGGCAGAAACGCTCATTTTGAATAGAAAGAGAGACACATCGAGGACATTGAAAAGAAGGAAAGAAAAATTATAAGAAAAATCCTAGGCCCCAAACAAATAAATACAACAACATACCGACTTCGAGAAAACCAAGAAATCAAACAATACACAGTTATACATAGCGATATGAGAAAAAGAAGACTTAAGTTTTACGGACACATAAAACGGATGAATCCAAATAGGCTAACTAGACAAATAGTCGAATTTTATGAAAATAGGAGTAGAGATAAAGTAGAAATAATTAAATGGATTGCTGCAATTAAAGAGGACCTAAGATCAGCAAGTATTACACAAAGTGAAATTCAGGATAGAGGCTGTTTCAGACACAAGGTTGACGTTTGGAAGGTTGGCCAGAGAGAAAAATGTAGGAGACTGAAATTAGTATGGGCGCAAAGGAAAGCTAACAACAACAAACACCTTTAATTGTACTTCGCGTGGTCCACCCGGGCCCATACGTGAATAATAATAGTAATAATTAATAATAAATATTGAAGCCGTACATACTGAGGGAGGCTATTGGCCATACAAGATCAGGTTATAGCCACACGATATTATTGTAAACATATTCTAAAACTAAATATTGCAACCGACATGTGTGAATATTACATAAATTGTATTGTAGAATATTATATAAAAAACCGATTGCTTATGAAGATTACTACCAGAGTTTACCAGATCTACAACGCAAACATAAATCATAATTCTAATGAAGAAGCTACAAAAGGAGATATGGAATAAACTGTAAACACTGAAGCATCTAGAACTCAACAACTATATCTGTAATTATTTTAAGGTTTTAAAGCAACGCCTTTCTGTCTATGCAGACCATTTATGGCTTTCTATGAACACAGCTGTCGAAGGCGTCTGTATAATTCTTAGTTTGCTTAAAGCGAAAGGAACTTCTACCGAAAGCTTAATGCTTCTGGAGTGGGGTCTGGACAAAAAAGTGCAACCATAGGGTGGGTATAGTCTGGATACACAAGGAGATTAAAAAATTTCGGATCACCCCAGAAGTGGCAGAAAACGATCTACAACAGCTGCACAAGACCGGTAGATATTAATGATAGCTCGAAGAAATCGTCTGGAATTGGTAAATCTAGAGAGCTTGTTAGGCTTGAAGGGGTAAATGTTTCACGGCGAACGATAATACGCAGACTGAAAGCGGTAAATTTGCATCGCTGTAGATCTTTACGTATTCCCAAACTAACACTTCATCAAAAAAATGTATGATTGCAATGGGTTCGAGAAATGGTGGATCATAGTCCTAACTGGAATAACGTGATGTTCTCCGATGAGACGAGAAATGGCTTGGTTTCTGATTCACTAATAATATTAGTTTGGAGAGCTTCAGGTCGACAAGCCTGACTAGAAACAGCTCAACCACGTATCCCATTTGAAGGTGAGAGCGGGATGTTTTGGGGTTGTATTATGAGGGGTACACGGACACTTCTACTGGTCCTGGAGAGAAAAGTCACTGGTGCTGTGTATATCGAGGAAGTTTTAAATCCTGTTGTGCGTCTGTTCCGAAACGCTGTAGACGACAGATTTGATTTCATAGATAACAACACACCGCCTCATCGAACAGCATCAGTATAAAATATTCTTGAAGAAGAGGGAATAACCAAGCTCTGGTGGCCAACATATTGTTGGCCACCAGAGTTACTTTTAAAGGCAATTGGTATTGATACATTGTAATTTTTTTACTCCAAAATATATATACATGGCTCTTTTTTTTGTCATAAATGGAAATATCATATATATAAGTTTTATAACAAAAATATTTTTATTTTTTTCCGTATAATTAAAAAGTTATATCAAATTGAAAATAAATTTTTAAACCTAGTACCGATGACACGCCGATAATTCCCGAAAACAATCGGAGCAATTTGTGACCTCACAGAATGTACCGAAGGCCAATCGGTTCGGCTCGTGGCAATTCGCCTTCTTTCTGAACATACGTTCCGAAACAATGGGAGTTTCGGGTAAATAAAACAATTTATCCATCTTAGTTATTTTAGATTTATTAGTTATTCTCATATATCTTTATATAAAATATGGAGACTCAAAGGTAAGTTCAGAATGAAATCATATTAGGGTTCCTTTTGTTTTTTGCAATGGTTTTTATAACTTTTATTTATAATATTTAATTCATGTAGGGATAACAAATTAACGTGCCAAATTTATAAGAAGGAATATTCCTGTGTGTGCGCAAATAATCTACATGTAGCAACACAACCGAGGATAGTAACAATAAAAAAGCCTTACAAGATCGTCAATTTTGCGGGATAGGAATAATAATATTCAAGAATTAGACAAGAACAAACAAGAACAAAATTCCACTACCGATTTAGAAGGTAATCGTACATGAAAAGTCTTATACTGGCGAAAGTTTTACAGGATAATCTTAGAATTAAATTATTAAAAATATTAACATATACAACTGTATATTATATTACAACATAAATCTATTTGTTATTGTTGGTGGTTTCATGCAGTTGTGGGTTGTATCCTTCTTCATTTGCAACAATTTGAAATCTTCTAGGTCTCTCTTTGGGCAGATGGTATCGAAGGCGTCATGGTTTTTTTTTCAACTGTTAGCCGATGTCGCTCAGATCTTGTGTTCTAGTGGTAAGTATTTAAGCTTCTTTTTCAAATTTTTTAGGTTTAATTTTATTATGTCTTTCGGTATCTTGTTGAATTTTGCTACGGTTTCAGTTGTGAGTTTTTGTGTGAGTCTTACTTGTGTATTTTTATGAACTCTAATGTTTGATTTTCTTCTGGTTTCGTATTTTTGTATTTGTTTGTTTGTCTTGAATGTGATAGTTGTCTTTATTAATTTATTTTGAATTTTGTATAGCATCAGTATATTGTGATATTGTATTAGTTGTCTGATGTTTAGTTCTTTTGTTTTTTTGTATAGTTCTTCGGTTGGCGTTAGTCTGTTGAGATTATAAAATATTTTCAATGTCTTATTTTGTTGTCTTTGTAGTATGTTTAAGTTTTTTTCTGTAGTATTGCTCCATGTATTAATCATATAAGCATTTTTAGATGAGAATATTGCATGGTACAGTGGTTTCTTCATTTTTGTTGGTATGATGTGCTTAATTTTTAAGAGCAAAGTAATTGTTTTGGCATTTTCTTTTTTTATTTTATTTATATGCTTATCTCAGTTTAAGGTAGTGTGTATTTTAATTCCTAGGTAGTTCATTTCAGAAACTTCCTTTAATTTTTGGTTTCTTATCGTTATGTTTAGGTCTCTTGCTTGTTTCTTCTTGTTAAATATTATGTATTCTGTTTTTGTTTCGTTTATCGTGAGTGAGTTGTTAAAACACCATAGTTCGTACTTTTTCATATCGTTATATATATTTTGTTGTAATCTGTTATAATTATTGTCAGAATACAACATGCACAAGTCATCAGCGTAAGCATACATTTTTCCAGTAAAGTTTTCTTCGAATAAATCGTTTGTATAGAGTATATATAGCAATGGTGGCAGGTTACCTCCTGGCGGCAAGCCGTACGCAGCTGTATTAGTGTTGCTTTCCGTCTCTCCTACTTTAGTCTTTTGGGGTCTGTTCATCAAGTAGCTTTCAATTATTCTTATGTAATTATCAAATCCATATGCAATGAGTTTTTCTAATAATTTTTCTTTATTGATTGTGTCGAATGCTTTTTTCATGTCGAAAGATATTACTACGACCGTGTGTTTCTTTTCTATGCATTTTTTAATATTTTCTATCAAATCATAAACAGCTGAAGTCGTGCTCGATTTCTTTTGGAAGGCATATTGTGCTATATTTATGATGATGTTTTGTGATATATGCTCTATCATTCTGTTGTGTAAGATTTTCTCTGTTATTTTATTCAGTGCTGATACTAAAGTAATTGGTCTGTAATTTTGTGTTTCATTCTTTTTTCCTTTTTTGTATATGGGGACTATTATGGATTGTTTTAGGTATTGTGGTTATATTCTAGTGTCTAACATTTTATTTATTAGCTTTGTAAAAATTGGTATTAAGGTTTTCTTATTGTTCATGATCACGTCATTTGTTATTTTGTCAAATCCTGGGGCTTTATGTCGATGCAAGTCTTGTATTATTCTTTCTATTTCTTCTTGTTCTACATTTTTAACATCAGATTTATTATATATTTTATTTGTTATAGTTGTTGTGGTGGTTTTGTTTTTCCCCTGTATTTGTTCATCAGCCAGTTTTTGACCGATTGTGGCAAAATAATTATTTAGTTCGTTTGCTATAGTTTTTGTATCGATGCTACTAGTTCCGTCTTCCTTGATAATTTCTATGTTATCATTTTTCTTGGAGTGTATTTGTCTATTAATAAATTCCCATGTTTTTCTACTGTCTTCTCTATATTCATTGAATTTTCTTGTAAAATATTGCGTTTTAGTTGTTTTCGATATTTTTTGTAAAGTTTATTCCTCTTTCTTATTTCTTTTATTATATTGCTATTTATCCAAGGGCAGTCGTTTCTTCGTTTTATTTTCGTAATGCACATATTTTTTTCTATAATACTCTGTAGCGTTTTTGAAAGATCTTCATATGATTCAATTTGGTCATAGTTTAATTCCGAAATCATTTTATTTGTTTTTCCTTTGTTTCTTTTAATTGCATTGCACTGTACATAGGTAGGTCTTTTTTTTTGTTGGTGGTTCTATTGTTACTTTAATTATATTGTGGTCTGATATATCGGAAGAAATTATGCTCATGTTAACGAGCTTATTTTCAATATTTGTAATTACATGGTCAAGTATGCTATTGTTAGAATTTTCATTGTATCTAGTGTATGCACTCGTCTTTCTTTTATTCTGAATTTTATAGTTTCGTTCATTATATATGTTATAGTAACTGTCAATCAAACTATTTTTCCCCAAAATATTTACATTAAAATCACCGATAATGATATGACGTTTGGTTCTGTTTATTATATTATATTTTAAAGTATATTCCAACGAGTCAAAATTGACATCGGGAGGTTTATATATAAGGCTTATTGATATATTTTCTGAAGTTAATTCTACATTTATTATTTCTATTTTGTTTATGATACAGTTTAGTTTTTCTTTATATTCTATACCATTTCTTATATACATCAATATACCTCCTCCTCTGGTTTGGCGCGATCTAAATATTGCATTGTAGCCGTTAATATAATATAAATCTTCCTCATCTGGTGATAACCATGTTTCTATAAGGGTAATTAGGTACGGATGGTTTTGTGTTTTTGGGATGATCTCAATTTCTTCAAATTTGTTACTGATGCTTCTTATATTTTGCATTATTATGTTAATCATCTTGATATTCGTTATTATGTAGTTGCATGTAATTATTATTGTTTTGCTAGTTGTATTTATTGTTCTAGTTTTTCGACATCGGACAGTTGTTTAATTTTTATCTTATCACTTGTTTCAGTTTTTCTGGCATATACATCACCATCTCGAATCCATGTATATTTAATTTTTATTTCCTTTTTTAGTTGTCTAGTAGCAAAGAAAATTTCCCCGGTTAAGTTTGTTATATGTTCGCTTACATAAATGTCTTTATTTCGCCCTTTGATGTGACATTCTCGGGTTTGTAATGTTCCAACTTCCTTACGTGCTTTTATTATGTCAATTTTTGTTTGTTTGTTGTTTAGTGTAACTATGATTGGGTTATTTTCGTTATTTATATTTTTTCTACAACAGTTTTGTATATTTTCAATGGTGTTTGTATCACAACACATTTGTTTAAGTATTTTTATTACGATCTCCTTTGTGTTCTCATTTTGCTCGGTTTTGTCCACTCCGCTTATAATAATATCATTTTTTATTTTTTCTCTTTCGCTTTTTTCTATAATTCTTTCTAGCTTTGCCATTCTATCCTTCAGCAATTTGTTGTCTTTTTCTTGATTTTTTAGGATCTTTTTCAATTCTTTATTTTCGTCTAAACTTTTTTGCATTTCATCTAGTTTTTTGTAAATTTCTGCATTTGAAACAGTCTTGTCGATTTCCATTTTATCTACGTCTGCTATTGTGTCTTGTTTGTCTTGCTTTATGCGTTTGTTTTTCATTTAGTTATTGTTTTGTGTTATTATTTGTTTTTGTCGTATGTAAACACGCAGGTATATAGCAAAAAAGACAGGGACACTCACTTCACCCTAGCAGTGCCTGTTGCAGGAATTTTCAATTATTACATACAAAAGGAAACAGTAGGCAACGGACAAGGTCTTTTGTGTTGGGCAGTATATAGAGGTAGGAGATCGGCGACGCGGCAAACACGTAAAAAATGCGGAATGTAGCTATCTTGGTTTAGATGGGATACGTGTTAAATTTCGGTTGATATTTTAATAACGAAATGCAATTATTTACCTTATTTTGTTGTGTTATTACTTGTTATCGAAGCACTACGAGTACATGGGTTTATTTTGGAGAATTTATTTCTTTGTCACTCACTTATTTCGCCTTGTTTTATAATAATTTTAAGAGAGCTCATTAAACACGTCCACACGGACTGACAACCCGCACAATTCCAATTTGTCCAACCCGGACAAATCTAATTTGTAGATGGTCGAAGAGTACAGAAATTTGTATGATTAGTTCGATTAACACCAACTAATTAAATTAAGGGCTAGCAAAGCAATTTTCCATGGAATCAAAACAAACATCTGAAGGAGTATGCAAAAAAAGGAAAAATAGAAAAGCAAACCTACTTTCCAAACAAAAAGTATATTTGTATACTAAATAAAAACAAAACAGTTAAAATATTTAGTGTATTTCAGGAATTTGGTACATTTTATTTATTGATTGAACATATTCATTTGATAGGGTATGTTTAAACCAAAGTTAGAAATTTATTATAGGCATTGACGAGTGATAGTAAGCTGACAGTAGGTTTTCCAGTGAGTAGACTTTAACAGGAGAGTCCCACACTTTGATTATAAGTTTTCCCTTAAAAAAATGGTTTAGGTGCCTTCTCTTATTTGGGAAATCTCTGGTTGGTCATGCATTACAGTTGGCAGCCAGATTTATTTATTTGCAAATATTATTAAATCAAGAGTCTAATGTGGTGGTTTATAAAACATGTAAGGTGAACAATCTCCATCGTTTTAAAAACAGTGAAAACCGTAATTAAAGCAACAATGTAATATGGGTGGCTTTTTTAAAAATATTGTTAATAGAGTTTAGTGTGATGGTTTAAAGAATCTGTGTGGTTTTAAAAGTATTGCAAACTTCAATGAATACAATCAAACAAATATGTATATAATTTTGGGTAGTGATTGTTTTATTTTGACGTGATTATTAATGTAGTTTACATATTATAATCTACTGTAATATAATATCCATGTTATCCTAGACGGGTGAAGTTTTATGTATATTTAATTGTGTATTTTTTATTGAAATAAAATTAGTGATTTAAACAGTATGTATATGTTTTGTTTTTCTAATTATGATTTATATTCTTTTTTTTTTTGGTCAAAAAATAATTAAAAAACCGGAAAATATCTTTTGGTTACTCAATATTTAACATTTTTCTTCAGTGCGTTCACTTCTCCGATGTGTCCACATAAGTAGTGCATGTTTGCTAATGCATGTTTACAACCACCTGTCATCAAATATATACAAAATATTACTGTTTATAGCATTATATATTTTTTTTTGTTTGAGTATTGATTACCTGCTGAAGCTGCACAATCGTGAAATTTTGGGTTCCTTGGACTTTTCTTAATTTCCCGTTATTAATCAAGGTAACTGTAGAAGGTTTACTCCGAACTTTATGTTTTCAACATACACGTCCTTTTACCCCGCAAATACTATTTCTGCGTTTAAGTTAAACAAAACCTATAGCCTTGTCACCATAACTTTCTCGTGACACCCTACAAATAGTTTAATTATATTTAATACAAATATTTTGTTTCTTATTTACATTTACATTATTATTATTTTTTAAAAAACTATCGATGCCGTAGCACCTCGAACTTCAGCTGAATTGATCATAAAAATTTCCACAGCAGGTATATTATCAGAATTAGCCTTTATGAACCCTTTGCCACACATTACTGGACTAAATTAGTAGTCAATAAAATTTTATTTTGTACTTAACCAACAATAATTTTGACAGTATATGTACAAATAGAAGCTGTTGGCAGTACTGATGTCAAAACACTGGTTTTCTGGCGTTACAAACATAGCAGCCAATCGCGGCGCGTTCGAATCACCTGATTACATTTAAAATTTTGTACATTTTAATCCATTTATAATTAATTGTAACAAGTTTTTAAACAGTTTTTCGCACTGATTATTAATATTATTTATGATAAAGTCTTAAAATAAACTAAAAAAATCGATCATTTTTTATTCAAAAACCTAATTGCAGCCGCTCGGTTCTTTTGAGCTCTAGAAACTCACTTCTTGTGGTGAGTTAGTCCACGTTCCTCTATTCTTGCCTTATTCTATCCTGTTGTTTGTCCTTGTTTCTTCCGTTATTTTTTTCCACACATCTCAGTCCAGTAACATTTCCACCATGTTTGTATATCCAATTTCCTTATATCTTCCCGCACCTGATCTTCCCACCTGTTTTTCGGTCTTCCTCTTCTTCTGTTAGTGTCTGGTCTCCACATTGTAATTTTCTTTACTACTTTGTTGTCTTCCTTTCTCCTTATATGACCAAACCAGCGGAGTCTTTGCACTTTTATGGTCTTCACTATATCTTTTCCTTTCAAAATGATTTTTATTTCAAAATGCATTAACCTTCTGTGTTCATCTTCTGCAACTTTCTTTAATCGATATATTCTTCTTACTATCTTTCTTTCGAATATTCGTAACCTTTCCTGTTCGAAGCTTGTTAAATTTATGATTTCCGCTCCATAGGTCACCACCATAGGTCATTTGGTGTCAAGTTTTGGAACAAGTTGTGTATTTGGTACCAGTAAGAGTTCTAATAAAATGAACATTACCTAAAAGAGTAAAAGAAAAACTTAATATCAATATAAAAATGAAACGTTTGATTATTCCAAACTTTTGGACATATATAGAATATATACAAATGGAAAATATGGTATACATATTTGAAAGGTCAAAAGTAAAACAATAAAAATAAGTCATGTCGAAGTAGGTCTTCAGTTAAAGATTTCGGAATGCGTGGCCTGTGTAAATATGGTAATAGGATAGGAAAAAAATCATATTTTTTCATGTCCGACTGGAATATGGCGACCCATTCCCTCCGCCGAACATCTTAAATAAAACATGAAAGTAAACCTCGAGTAAGTTAATAAAAGTTTTATGAGGGGGTCGACGGCGCGCTTCGTGTCCGGCCGTTGCCGATTTTTCATTCTTCGAAATTGAATGACGGGAATTATTCGACGTGTCCGAACTTTCCGCACCGATATGAAAAAGCTCCCGCGTCGACAGAGATAGCCTACGACTTTTCCGATTTATCTTTTTTTCTTTTGCCCGTCGTGATTGATTTACTGGAAACGTAACAATAAATAAGTCGGAATTGGTTTTTTCTTTATATAGTATGTGACCGAAAAAAATCCTTACCTAGAAAAGCGATATATTTTCAAATCTATTTATTGTGATTAACAAATAATAATAATGAAGTGATCTATAACCTCTTGGGGGAGTTTTTCTCATACAAGGTGCGTCTCACGCAAAATAGAACTTTTTAAAAACAGTAATATCTAGTGTCGCCATCTTTTGACGGGGGTAAGCTCTCTCACTGGCGTTCTGACAAAATTTCATGACAATATAGGTGGGAATCCCCACCTATCCCTTACATTGGAGGGCATATGTTTCGTCTGTTGGTGGTTAGACTCATCAGGACACCGACATATGCTCTCTCACCGAGAATACGGAGTCCCTTTTCACAATAAAACAACCCATATTTTCTCCCTCCATGTGCCCACCAATGTAAGGGATGGGTGGGGCTTCCTCCTGGTCAAGCAAGTAACCGTTGCTTATTATGGCGGAGACGCAGGTTGTTGTGCGTTCCACATGAGATTGTGGAACCCAACGGTCGGGGGTGTAAAACTCCTGACTACTTTTATCTCGTTGGACGCAGTCCAAAGAATTCAGGAAACTCCATATATATATATATATATATATATATATATATATATATATATATATATATATTTTTTTTTTTTTTTGGCGAACCGAACGGATTCCGGAAGATTGGAAAGATGCTCTAATCAATCCACTACATAAGAAAGGAGATAGAACGGATGTAAACAACTATAGAGGGATATCTCTTCTCCCAGTTTGTTACGAGATTCTATCTCAATGTCTCCTAGATAGAGCACAGGGACAGTTAGAACCTAACATTGGTGAATATCAAACAGGTTTTCGACCGGGCAGATCCTGCCCTGAACAGATCCTGAATCTGAAGTTGATTCTAAGACATCAAAAACTGTACAATAAAAATCTCGTCTGTATATTTGTAGATTTCAAAAAAGCATATGATTCTATTGACCGCGAATCTTTATTCCGAATCTTGAAAGAACAAGGACTAGATCTGAAAAAGCTGACAATTATTACAGCAACGTTAACTAACACAAGGTCAAAAGTTAAATTCATGGGTGAGATCTCAGAGCCCTTCGAAATTAAAACTGGAGTGAGACAAGGGGACTCTCACCACTCTTATTTAACTGTGTTCTAGAAAAAGTAATACATGAGTGGCGTGAAAAAAAGTCGGCCCTGAATATTGACCAGCCCATTAAACTGGGGAGAACCAACATCAAAATTGATTGTCTGGCATTTGCTGATGATCTAGCAATTTTAGCTCAAGATGTATTAACGGCACAGAAACAGATTGAAATCCTAAAAGAAACAGCAGAAAATGTAGGATTCCAAATTTCCTTTGAAAAGACACAATACATGACCTGCAACAGACTAAGAACACCATTTCTAAAAACAAAATATGGTAACATCAGACAAGTCTCTCAATTCAAATATTTGGGTGAAATAATCATGGAAAATGGGTTGGGAAAAGCGGCCAATAATCGTAGATGTCAAAAAATGGAAACGGCATTGAGACTTACACAAAATATTTACAACAAAAAATGCCTAAAAAATCTAAAAACGTAAAACTGAGACATTACAACACAGTTATTAATCCAGAATGTCTATATGCTGCAGAAACGCTCATTTTGAATAGAAAGAGGGACATCGAGGACATTGAAAAAAAGGAAAGAAAAATCGTAAGAAAAATCTTAGGCCCCAAACAAATAAATAGCACAACATACCGACTTCGAGAAAACCAAGAAATCAAACAATACACAGATATACATAGCGATATGAGAAAAAGAAGACTTAAGTTTTACGGACACATAAAACGGATGAATCCGAGCAGGTTAACTAGACAAATAGTCGAATTTTATGAAAATAGGAGTAAAGCTAAAGTAGAAATAATTAAATGGATTGCTGCAATTAAAGAGGACCTAAGATCAGCAAATATTACACAAAGTGAAATTCAGGATAGAGGCTGTTTCAGACACAAGGTTAACGTATGGAAGGTTGGCCAGAGAGAAAAATGTAGGAAGACTGGAACAACTTGGTCTGACGAAAGGAAAAAAGCTCATAGCGAAAGAATGAAATTAGTATGGGCACAAAGGAAGGCTAACAACAACAAACGTCTCTAATTGTACTTCGCGTGGTTCACCAGGGCCCATACGTGAATTATAATAATATATATATATATATATATATATATATATATATATATATATATATATATATATATATATATATATATATATATATATATATATATATATATATATTAGCATCAACCCATATCAATCCATTGCAGGATGAAAGCCTCTTCCGCATGTTTCCAACTCTCGCGGTCCTGAGCTTTCCTCTGATATTCGGGTGCAATATACTGATATCATCAGTCCATCGTATTTTCGGCCTTCCTCGCGGCACCTTCATGTGCAGGTCTTTCTATCTCGTCTGGTAGTGCCTCTGTGCTACTCAAAGTTTTTGAACTGACTGTGATGTGAGTTTCCAGGTCTCACTTCCGTATGTCATTAAACACTATGTTGAGCCTGCCAAATGCTAAATGCCTGCCAGCCACATTTAACGCGTCGTTCCACCTTCCGGACGGTATCCCGTTCCATTAAAACCCTCTGCCCAAGATATATATATATATATATATATATATATATATATATATATATATATATATATATATATATATATATATATATATATATATATATATATATATATATATATACATATATATATATAGTGCTCCACAACTAAAATCCGTTCCTAAAATAGAAATCCTTTTGTCCTCAGCCAATTTATTGAATATGACCTGACTCATCTTCTGGTTTATTTTCAAGCCAAATGGTTCTCCAGCCCTTTGCAGTTCTTGTACGTGTCTTTGCAGCTCCTCTGGGTCTTGTGAAAGAAGAACGATATCATCTGCGAACCTAAGATGATTTAAATACGCACCATTAATCCTTATTCCATCCTGTTGCCAGTCCAGTTTACGGAACACTTCTTCCAGGCAGGCTGAGAAAATAAGAGGCGATATTGCGTCACCTTGCCGTACGCTCCGCTCTACATCAAGGTGGACTGTCGCTGTAGCTTCATCATATATCGATCCTAGTAGGTTCACAAAGGCTTTCTCTACACCTTGATTAAGCATTATGGCCTGCTTTGAGATTGAATCAAATGCTTTTTCATAATAGATAAAAGCCAAGTACAGTGGCATAGTGTATTCGTTGTGTCTTTTTATGACCTGCTGTGGACCCTGGATGTGATCCGTTATATTGAATCCACTTCTGAGTCCTGCTTGCTCTCTTGGTTGTGCGTCATTAAGTTTTTTTAGTATTCTTTTGGATATTATCTTGGTGAAAACTTTGTACACCACTGATAGGAGACTTATTGGAGGGTAGTTCTTTAAATGTTCCCGTGCTCCTTTCATATGTAAAAGAATCACTTCTGTATTTTTCCATAAGCTGGGTCCTTCTTGCTGTTTGAGGCATTTTGAATATAATTTTGCTAGTGTTTTATGTAAAGACCGACCACCAGCTTTTAACATCTCCACAGTTATACTATCTTTTCCTGGGGTTTTGCCATTTTTTATCGAGTCTATAGCCTTTGTCACTTCCTCCACCAAGATATCCGGCATTTGTTCTTCAGTGGACATTGCTGTTCTTTCCTGATTCTGGTCCTCATATAACTTTGAATGAAATCTTCGGACAACCTCTGACATTTCCGTCCGTTCCCTGCATATTGTCCCATCCTCACGCATTAAGGAAAACATTTGTGTCCTTTTCTTTCTCAGCTTCTGCTTAGTTTTGTTAACTCCCCTGTTTACTTCCAAAGCTTCTTTGCACTAGCTGCATGTTGAATCGGCGCGATTCCTCTCGAATACGTTTTTTTATAGTTTTGCAAAGCTCAACGTACTCGACCCTGCCAAAAGGACTATCTGCATTCTTCATTCTCCGGCGTTTTTTCATTATACTAATGGTTTCATTGGAAATTTTTAACTCTTTGAAACATTTATCTTCTGGTGCTGTTGAAGCCGCCGTTTTAAGCCCATTGTTGGCGATTTCTTTATATTGGTCTATAATTTCTATCTCATCCGGGTCTTGTAACACAGCAAAGCGGTTCGTCAAAGCAATTTCAAAATCTCTGCCCCCCTCCAGTAGTTTCTCAGAATCAACTTTGCCCGTTTTTGATCTTATCATTCTTTCGCGCTCTTTTCGGCAGTTTATCGTAATCTTTGCTCGTACCATTCGGTGTTCACTTCCTACATTGAAAGGGTTAAGGACAATACAATTGCAAAATATTGCTTTATCGCTTGACAAGATGTAATCAATTTCACCTGTGAGTCCAGATGGACTTTTCCATGTCCATTTCTTGTTGATCTTTTTCTAATAAAACGAATTCATAATATAGAGTTCTTGTCCTTCAGCAAAGTCAACCAGCCTGTTCTCTTTGTCTAAAAGTTGGGCCACTTCATCATAAAATTCCTCAATTTCCTCATCTCTATGGCTTATAGTTGGTGCATAAGCTTGGACGATTTAAAGCTTAAACTTTTTATTCAGCTGAATGACGCATTATGCTAATCGGTCATATATACTTTCATATTTGACTACACTGTCTTTCAGCTTTCGATTGATGATAAATCCAATTCCACCATATCGTCCATTCTCCGTACCTCGGGTGTTGAGTACGTGGCCAGTTGGTTCTACTTTGATTAACTCTTCGCCCTTTCTTCGTGTTTCACAGAACCCAATAATATCCCAATGTATGTTGTCAAGTTCGATTTACAATTCTTGCAGTCGGGTCTCCATTTTCATAGTTCGTATATTAAGTGTAGCAATGTCAAAGGTCCAATGGCAGCCTGATCTAACCCGATGATTCTTAGCACCCTCTGCCTTGGGCCAGGTCTTCCCGATGACGTAGGTAGTTGCCCCTTGGCCTCCGGGGAATGAGGGCCGTGTTTGAAGTTGTACTATCATGTTGAAGGCATATATATATATATATATATATATATATATATATATATATATATATATATATATATATATATATATATATATCATCATCAGCCCGTATCGATCCACTGCAGGATGAAGGCCTCTTCAGCATGCTTCCAACCTTCACGGTCCTGGGCTTTCCTCTGCCACTCGGGTCCAATATACTTAACGATGTCATCAGTCCATCGTGCTTTCGGTCTTCTTCGCGGACGTTTGCGATCAAGCGGTATCCACTCCAGGATTGCCTTGGTCCATCTGTCGTCCCATCGCCTCGCTATATGGCCTGCCCATCTCCATTTCAACTGTTTTACTCTTCCAATGATGTCACAGACTTTTGTTTGTTCCCTGATCCATGCGCAGGACTTTCTGTCTCGTCTTGTAATGCCAAGCATACATCTTTCCATTCCCCTCTGTGCCACCCGAAGTTTTTGAATTGATTGCGATGTGAGTGTCCAGGTTTCACTTCCGTATGTCATAACGGGTAGAACGCACTGATCGAATACTTTTCTTTTCAGGCAAAGTGGGAGTCTGCTCTTAAACACTATGTTGAGCCTACCAAATGCCTGCCAGCCACACTTAACACGCCGTTCCACCTCCCGGGCGGTATTCCCCTCCATGGAAATCCTCTGCCCAAGATATACAAAGCTGTCCACAATCTCTAAATCCCTTCCTAAAACTGAAATTCTTCTGTCCTGAGCGAAGTTATTGAACATAACCTGACTCTTTTTCAGGTTTATTTTCAAGCCAAATGGTTCGCCAGCCCTTTGGAGTTCTTGTATGCGTCTTTGCAGCTCCTCTGGGTCTTGTGAAATGAGAATAATATCATCTGCAAATCTAAGATGGTTTAAGTTTGCACCATTGATCTTTACCCCATCCTGCTCCCAATCCAGTCTACGGAATACCTCTTCAAGGCCAGCCGAGAAAAGAATAGGTGAGATTGCGTCACCCTGCCGTACACCTCGTTCTATATTAATTCCCACTTTAAGATCATCAAGGTGAATTGTGGCTGTAGCTCCATCATATATCGATCCTAATAGGTTTACATAGGCTCTCTCTACACCTTGGCTAAGCAGTGCATCCATTATCGCATGCTTTGAGATGGAATCAAATGCTTTTTCGTAGTCGATAAAAGCCAAGCACAGTGGCATGGTGTATTCGTTGTGCCTTTCTATGACCTGCTGTACAACCTGGATGTGATCCATTGTACTGAATCCACTTCTGAATCCTGCTTGTTCTCTTGGTTGTGCGTCATTCAGTTTTTTTAATATTCTTTTAGAAATTATCTTAGTGAAAACTTTGTACATCACTGATAGGAGGCTTATTGGACGGTAGTTCTTTAAATCTTCCTGTGCTCCTTTTTTATGTAAAAGGATCACTTCTGCATTTTTCCATAAGTCAGGTACTTTTTGTTCTTTGAGGCATTTTGAGTATAATTTTGCCAGTGTTTTATGTAACGTCCGACCACCAGCTTTTAGCATTTCGGCAGTTACACTATCCTTTCCTGGAGCCTTGCCGTTCTTCATCAATTCTATAGCATTTGTTACTTCCTCCACTAGGATATCTGGTATTATATATTGGTCTTCCGTGGGTATTGCTGTCCCTGACTGGCTCTGATCTTCATATAACTGGGAATAAAACCTTCTGACAATCTCTAACATTTGGGTACGCGTCCTGCACACTGTGCCATCCTCACGCTTTAAAGCATATATTTGCGATCTTTTGTTTCTCAGCTTCTGTTTAGCTTTGTTAATTCCTTTGTTTTCTTCCAGGGTTTTTTGCACTAGCTGCATATTGAATCGGCGCGTGTCCTCTCTGGTACGTTTTCTTATAGTTTTGCAGAGCTCAGTGTACTCGACCCTGCCAAAAGGACTACCTGCATTTCTCATTGCTCGCCGTTTCTTCATTAAATCAATGGTCTCACTGGAGATTTTTGTTTGTTTGAGACATTTTTCCTCTGTTGCTATTGAAACAGCCGTTTGAAGTACATTGTTGGCGATTTCTTCATATTGAACTGATATTTCCACCTCCTCTGGATCTTGTAACGCAGCAAACCGGTTTGACAAAGCAATCTCAAAATCGCTTCCTCTCTCCAGCAGTTTTCCAGAATCCACCTTGCCCTTCTTTGATCTTACCATTTTTTCGCGCTCTTTTCGACAGTCAATCCGAACCCTTGCTCGTACAATTCGGTGGTCACTTCCAACATTAAAATTGTTAAGGACAGTACAATTGGTAAATATTGTTTTATTGTTGGTCATGATGTAGTCAATTTCGCTTGTGAGCCCAGATGGACTTTTCCATGTCCATTTTCTGCTGATATTTTTCTTATAGAATGAATTCATAATATATAGTTCTTGTCCTTCAGCAAAATCAATTAATCTGTCACCTCTATTGTCTCGCTCACCAGTTCCATATGGGCCAGTTGCATTTTCGTCTGTTCTTGTTGTTCCAATTCTGGCATTAAAATCACCCATCAGGATTTTGTACCTACATTTCTCCTTGTATAAGAGCTGGGCCACATCATCATAAAATTCCTCAATTTCCTCATCTTTATGGCTTATAGTTGGTGCATAAGCTTGGACGATTTGAAGCCTATATATTTGAAGCCTAGCCTATATATATATATATATATATATATATATATATATATATATATATATATATATATATATATATATATATATATATATATCTATTAAACTTCTAAGTTGTTGATACCAACTACCAAAATTCTGTTTCCGTCTCTATTTATATGTGCATTAAGACAAACAAAGATCCTTCCTGTTCGTTTTATATTCAAAGGTCATACCCAGTATCACCAGTAAACAAATACTTTATGTGTTTACAACGGAGTGGTCGAGAATATCAAAAAGTCAGGTCTGTTTCCAAATTCTGTAACTGTTTATAACGTCTTTATTTTACAACTTCTATATACATGATTTTTTGGTAAAATTAAATAAAAAAAAATGTAAATAAACGAGTCAACTTTGAAAACACCCTGTATATTCATAGATAAATGAACGGGAACAAACTGCATTTGCAAAAACAGTTCATGTTTTCTTATGGTATAAACCACTTAAATCCGAATGTAAAAAGAATAAGTACTAACAAGGTCCGTTGGAAATTTAAGTCTTTACTCGTACATTGTCGTGGTCTATTCTCCAGAGGACCATTGATTAAAAGTCTCACTTAAATCTAATAAGGCTTCGCCAACCTCTACCCGGCAAAGAAACAAATACGTTGCACGGAATCACAATAAATGATTTAAACTACGAAGGAAGAGCAAACGACATCTAGCGAACTTTGAAACAAAGGAAAGAGGAGAAGA
Organism: Cosmopolites sordidus; assembly: GCA_031761425.1. Taxonomy (NCBI): domain Eukaryota; kingdom Metazoa; phylum Arthropoda; class Insecta; order Coleoptera; family Curculionidae; genus Cosmopolites; species Cosmopolites sordidus. Next base: position 68,812 of record JARFXV010000370.1, read on the forward strand.
AAATAAAAAACAAACGTAAAATTGACAACGTCGCCGTGACGCTTACTAACGATCCTCTAATGGCGTTCCTCTTTGCGTTTTTCAAAGTGTTTTTATTGTTCGGTTCCGTTTTAAACCATTATCAATCATTAGTGACTTATAAGGGTGTTCTGGAAATTCCCAATTGATTAAATTGCTTTTAAAATTATACTGGAAAACAAAAAATTGCAACATTTGGCATATTCTTTTATATCACAAAACTTGTATATTGTTGTATTGCGGTGAGCATAAAATATACTCACTTTATACCCCACAACTTATCCGCTATAAAGCTATTAGGTTTTTGAACAATTTTTTTTGTCGTAAATGGAAAGATCATTGGATCACGCAAAACATTCCGACTCATTTTTGAGCATTCTTTCTGATCTTCCACACCTCTCCCATCCCCTCTTCGTGGATCCTCTTTCTCTCCTCCGACCACTTTGTCCCCGATCTCCTTGAAACTTCGCTCTCTGATGCGACGTTCCACATATGTATTTTGTTTCTGTACTTGCTTCTGTCCTCAATCTCTGTCGGATCCATTTGTGACTTTCCCAGATCAGCTCTGACTTGTGTGATCCATGGTACTGTTGACTTGACTCCTTGTATGTATGTAAGAATTCTATTGGTGAGTCTTGTCGGTGGGAGTCTATTGATATGTCCATAGAATTTCAACCTTCTTTTTCTTAGTCCGCCGCTACGTTGGACATTCACTCTGTGGTCTTCTTGGAATATAGTCTGTATCCTTCCTCTGTTAGTTTTGGATAGAGAATTTCCCTCATAATTTTGCGTTCTTCTTTTAGAATGTTATGTCTTTAAGGAGATTTGTAGGCCGACTTTCACTGCACATTCCTTGAGGAGTTCTATCTGTTTGATTGCCCTTGTTTCATTGTCTGCAAGTATGGCAGCGTCCTTGATTTATCAGTTCTTTTCCCCATTCCTTTATGACTTTGTCGAGGACCAGGTTGAAGAAGAATGGAGATAACCCATCTCCTTGGCGTTTTAATCAGGAAGGGTTCAGAAATTTCTCCCATAAATTTCACTTTAGAGACTGTCGGTCAGAGTCTGCTTGATCAATCGTAGTGTTTTGGGGTCGAGTCCTTGTTCTTCTAGGATGTTGAACAGAGATTTTCGGTCGATGCAGTCGTATGCTTTCTTGAAGTCCACGAACGTGCAGATGATTGGGACGTTCCTGAGAGCTTTGTATTTCAGAATTGTTTTTAAATTAAATATTTGTTCAGTGTATGAGCGACCAGTGCGAAAGCCTAGTTGGTACTCGCCAATTTTGTGTTCTAATTGTTCTTGTGTTCTCTGGAGAAGGCACGCTGAGAGGATTTTGTAAGTGAGTTATAGTAAGGAGATTCCTCTGTAGTTGTTTACATCTGTTCTGTCTCCTTTCTTGTGCAGCGGGTGTATAAGGACACACTTCCATTCACTTGGTAATTTTTCTGTTTGCCAGATGTTCGTGATAATTTGCGTAAGTTCCCCCAGTGAGTTTGGTCCGAGGTTTTTCAATAGTTCCGCGGATATACCATCTTCACCGGATGTCCTGTTATTCTTCACTTTTTGTATGTGCCTGTAGATCTCTTCCTGTGTTGGTGGTGGTGATTCTGAGTGGGTATAGATACAATTTTCCTTGGGGAATCTTGTGTCGCGTTTGGATCAATTGAGGAGATCAGAGAAATAGTGTTCCAGCTTCTGACAAACTGGTTAGCGCTAATCTCCCATTCCGCTTTCTGAAGCAAATATTTTGTGGTGTGTGCCCACGGATTTCTCTTGCGAAAGTCCTATAAAAGTCTCTCGTGTTATAATTGCGGAAATTCTCCTCTATAGAGTCTAGTTGTTCCTTCATCTACTTTCTCTTAGTTTGTCTAATAACTTTTGCGGTCTGTTTTCTAGTCTCGTTAAAAGCTGTTGACTTTCTGGGGATTTTTTACTGTAGTACTGTGTACTGTTACTGTACTGTTTACTGTGTACCGTGCAAATACCATTTTTGCATTTAAGGTCAACAAACCCTATAGCCTTGTCACCGTAACTTTCTCGTGATTATATTTAATAGAAATATTTTTTCTTATTTACATTTACATTATTATTATGTTTCAAAAAACTTACATCGATGCTTTAGCACCTCGAACTTCAGCTGAATTGAACCGAATGTCATTTTTCAGAAAATCTGTGACCAAAATATCCACAGCAGGTATATTATCAGAATTAGTTTTTATGAACCCTTTGCCACACATTAGTGAACTAAATTAGTAATCAACAATATTATATTGTACACTTAACCAACAATAATTTAGACAGTATATATACGAATAGAAGCCGTTGACAGTACTGACGTAAAAACACTGGTATTGTGAGGTCACAAACATAGCACCCTATCGCGGCGCGTTCGTACTCACGTGATTTAAAAAAAAAAATTGAAAATTTTAATTCATTTTTAATTAATTGTAGCAAATTTTTAAAAAGTTTTTTGCATCGATTACACTGGGGAACAATTTGAAAAATAATTTCTCTTGAGTTCGATATTTAAGCTGTTTTATACGTAAATTGACATGCTAATTCCAAAACTTTATTTAGTTTTGTTCTATCACGTCAAGTTTTTTCTCGACAGTTGTTGCGCATCCGACTAAGCTTGGCGAATCGATCCAGAGAAAGTGAATTTAGGCAGTACTTCAGAAATAATGACGGATTTGTATATTGCCAGAACGTAGAAGGTTTAATGAAAGAAATGGCCATTTCTAACTATAACGCAACTGAATGGCGATTGTTTATAGATAGCTCAAAGCGTAGCTTGAAGTGTGTTCTCCTACATAATGGAAATTTATACGGTTCAGCCCCAATAGGTCATTCAATTTCTTTGCGTGAAGAATATGGCGACATAAAGAAAGTCATTGACTTGTTGCAATATAACATGCACCAATGGATCATCTGCGTTGACCTTAAAATGGTCTGTTTCCTTCTTGGCCAGCAACGCGGGTATACCCAGTATCCCTGTTTTTTGTGCATGTGGGACAGCAGAGCTCGTGAGAAACATTGGGTGCAATGGAACTGGCCGCCAAGATCTGACCTAAGACCTGGTGATCCAAACATTTTAAATCAGCCACTTGTCGACAGAAAAAAACATTGTATTTCCTCCGCCTTTGCATATAAAACTAGGTCTCATGAAGCAATTTGTTAAGGCTTTGTCAATTGAAGGAGACTGCTTTAAGTATATCATTTCGGCATTCCCTAACCTGTCATATGAAAAGATAAAGGCTGGTGTGTTTGATGGTCCACAGATTCGGCAACTCGTTAAAGATGAAAATATCACTGAATTGATCACTGAAATTACATCGAAATTGTTCAACAACTCTTGGAGAGCTTTAAAAAGCTTGCTTGCAACATGAGCATCAAACTGCATTTCTTACATAGTCAGCTTGCTAACTTTCCAGAAAATCTTGGTGCTGTTAGTGATGAACAGGGCGAGCGATTCCACCAAGATCTAAAGGTTATGGAAGCGCGGTATCAAGGCAGATGGGATGTCAGTATGATGGCTGACTACTGTTAGAGCATCAAGCGAGAATGTCCACAAACTGAACACTCCAGACAAAGCTATAAGAATAATTTTTTACCATAATATCTTTTATTTATTTTTTGTATAAACACAATTAACTTTTAATATGTTAACCTCTGTATGAATAAAATGTTCTAATCTATTTGGTCAGATCTCACCTTATTTCCTTTCGTATGTACACTTTTAAGGTAAAATGGGGTATGCTGTAGCTTAAGAACTTGACGTGATGGAAAAAAACTGTGAATATTTTTGAATTCAGAGATGAAAAATTAGTCAAAAACAAGTCACAGATCCAAGTCAACAAAATTCCTGTTCCCCAGTGTTATTAATATTATTTATGATAAAGTTTTAAAACAAAGTAAAAAAATCGACAATTATTTTTTATTCAAAAACCCAATTGTTGATAGCAGAGATCAAAATAAAATAATTTAGACAACAAATATGTTCAATTCTTCTATTGGAACCTTTGGTGTGAAACACTAAACTTGAAGAGATTTACCACTACACTAAACACCAAATCACTTTTTTTGAACTTCTCGACGCTCGTTTCGCTAACCATGTTAACATCATCAGAAGATAATTTAATCTCATCCTGTTCCATCCATCTCTTCAAGTTTAGTAACAAATATGTTGGCAAATGTTTTTGCCAACATTAAAAAGATACAGGGCGTTGAAAGTGAAACTAAGTTTTCGAAAAATTGTGATAATTTAAAAACGGTTGAAGATATCAGGTTCAAAATCGGGGTAGTTGAGTTTTCAAGGACGACAAATCCGAAAAGCCTAGTTCTTAAAGGACGCTTGCTACTTACTTTGTGAGGAATTAACTGGCTCATATTTTTTACCCTATAAAGCTAGGAATATTTTGACTTTAAAATAGAGAATAATCATAATTTCTACGTGAAAAAGGCATCGTTGTTCAATATCGATATTTCACGCCGTTTGCGAGATATTCGTATTCGAATATTAGGTTGCACACCTTGTCGATGGCTGAAAAATATGCAGTTCACAAAGCGTGTCTTGAATATGGTGTACATATTATTAGGTCTTTTGTTTGCACGAAATTTTTGAGGAAATAAGAAAAAACAACCTGCGACACAGAATCATTCTTTACCATGACAACACGGACCCTTCACACATCGGACCGAATAACTCAATATTTGACAGTTTAAAACACCGAATTAACGAATTGATGGGTGATCCGCCATACCGTCCTCATCTGGCAACTAGTAATTTTTTTTGTTCCCGTCCGTAAAGAATAAACTACGTGGTAAACGATTTTCGACGCAAGAAGAAATTGAATTCAAAATACATGTTTTGGAATTACCTCAATCGGAATGGAAAAACTGCTATGAAAGTGGGTTCAGACGTATGCAAAAGTGTATCGATCATCGTGAAGAATATTTTGAAAAACAATCAAACCATTTTCAATGATAAATATTTGTTTTTATTTATTATTCCGGATATATAAAAAGCAATATCATACATTCTGTCAAAAAAAAACTGGGAATTGATCATTTGAAAAGCTGGCTTAAAGGGGTTGTCAAAACTGTTTTTATCGTTAAGGGGCGCAATTATCCTCTATACTGACCGGGTGTTTAAACGTCATCTGTCATTTAGTTTGTTTACAGTACTCAATTTTGTCTTTGTATTTGGCGATTTTTACAATGGATAAAAACATCGAACAAATAATTTGTCTTATATTTTGCATTGCAAATGAAATTTCATCTGCCGATTCGCTGAAACTGTTCCAGAAGGTTTACGGTGAATCGGCTTTATCAAAAGCATGTGCATATTAGTGGTGGAGATGTGGTGGAAGATTTGGCTCGCTCTGGTCGGCCATCAATGTCTTCAACTAAAGTTAACAACGCTAAAGTGAAGAAAATGGTAACTGAAAATCGTCATTTAAGTTTGAGAGAGATAGCCGTTGATCTTTCTGTGTCTCACGAATCATTTCTTGAGCGATTGTTCGTGCATGAAACGCGTGGCCGTTTGAATAGTCCCGAAAGACCTGAATTTTCTTTAGGAACTCAATCGCGTAAAAGGTCGCTGAAGACATGCTAGAACGAGTCAATTTCGACCTCACATTCATAAAACGGATTGTAACTCGTGATGAGACGTGGGTATACGAGTTTGACATGCAAACCGGTCAGCAAGCTTCGAAATGGCGCATTCAAACTGAGCGGAATCTGAAAAAAAAACACGTTAAAATCGATTAAAATTTAAGGTGATGTTGATTGTTTTCTTTGATTATCGTGAAGTGCACGGAATTCTTGCCAAAACATCAGACGGTAAATACAAAATATTATCTAAGCGTTGTGCGGCGTTTGAGAGAGTAAATTCGTCGAAAAAGGCCAGATTTGTGGACAGAAAACTCTTGGATTTTGTATCACGATAACGCGCCATCTCACAAGGCTATCCTTGTAAGCGAATTTCTGGCCAAAAACTCAACAAACACCATCAAACAACCACCGTATTGGCCTGATATGCCTCCGGTCGATTCCTTTCTCCTTCCAAAACTCAAATTACCACTTCGAGGTACTCGTTTTCAGTCGATAGAAGATATAAAAGAGAATTCGCGGCGAGAATTGAAGTCGATTCCGGAAAATGGGTTTAAAATATGTCTTGATAATTGGATTATTCGTTGGCATGATAAATAATAAGCATTTTGTGTTTTATTGAACAATTCCCGGTACTTTTTTGACAGAATGATGTACATAAATAAATAAATACATAGATTAACAAATAGTAATTAATTTACCTCTAGTAAAATTTAAAAAATACATACTTTCCATAATGCGATTTACAACAAATTGAAATATATTTTTATTAGTCGAATGTTTTATATATTAAATAAAATTTTTACCTAAAATAATTACCAGTAAGTTAGGAAAATTCGCGAGATTCTCGGTTTTCTATGGTTAAGAAACTATTAGATGTTTTGTTTGTGCCTTGTAGGACAACGGCGAAGGGCTATCAAGCTTATACCGCATCAATTTGTTTCCGAATACCGTCTACCAGATAAGATATACAGATATTTCCCTCGACCAAGATTAACTTAAACTTAGTTTAGGAATTCCGCCTCGATAGTTTGCTTGTTTATTTTTTTTTCTCCTTTCTGCGTCGTCTTCCCATATCCGCCAGATTGGTGATATTAATAGATTACGATCGTTGTTGATAAATCCGTCTTTGATATTCATTAAAAACGGACACAAAAAATATATTATGGTCACTTGAATTAGTTATATCCATTTTATTAGTTATCTGCTATCATCTTTACAAGCTTTATCATTTTTTTTCAGTCCCATATCATTTTAATAGAAATTTTTGTAAATGCGATGGTTTACCTTATGTTTTTCGTTTTGTGGTATCAATGTTATGCTGATTGGTGCTGTTGTATCTGTGTAAGCTATGGTTAGGTGTCTTTCTTTAGAAAAAATTCTGTTCTTTTTGTTCGAGTTGCAGACTATATTGTGAAGTGTCATATATGATTTATTTTTTGATGTAGGATTATTATTTTAGGTAGGAATATTAGTGAAACTATGACTTAACTTTTAACATAAACAATTTGTCTATGCTATACAGGATGTCTAGGATAACTGAGATACATTAACAACAATTCAAAATGTCTCTCTTGTTTAAAATGGAATGTCTAATATTTTTTCATTTTACAATATTCCTAAGATAAAATATATTTATTCGTATTAAATATGTCCTGTACCTATCTGTCATAATTTCCGAGATCTTTACATATTTGTTTTTACTATTTTGTTTTTAATGGAATTTTTTAATATTTGATTGGAATGCAATTATTATAGAGAAACAAAACTTATTGTTATAGTAATCAAAACGTCATGAATATTTAGTTTTTAGTATGAGTTTAAGTAGAAACATTTCATTCACTACAATCATGTCTAAAATTTTGTGCAATACAATTTCTATGTTCAAAATTGTTCAAATAGTGTCTCACTTACCTGCTAAAATGTGGAGGAGCGCCGTCTAGCTGTAGCCACATTCGTCCCGCTACAAATAAACTCTATTCTTCAAAATTGTCTTGCAAAAATTTGAGAAAACCATCATTATTAACTCCATTTTCAAAAAAAATATGGTCATACGAGGCGATCTCCGATAACACAGGCCCACACATTAAGAAACCATCTATGCTAAGTTTGTGAATTAATTGCGATGTGAGTGTCCAGGTTTCACTTCCGTATGGCATAACGGGTAGAACGCACTGATCGGAGAATTTTCTTTTCAGGTAAAGTGGGAGTCTACTCTTAAACACAATGTTGAGCCTACCAAATACCTGCCAGCCACATTTAACATGCCGTTCCACCTCCTGGGCGGTATCTGAAATCATCTGCCCAAGACATATAAAGCTGTCCACAATCTCCAAATCCCTTCCTAAAACTGAAATTCTTCTGTCCTGAGCGAAGTTATTGAAAATAACCTGACTCTTTTTCAGGTTTATTTTCAAACCAAATGGTTCGCCAGCCCTTTGCAGTTCTTATATGCAGTTCTTTGCAGCTCCTCTGGATCTTGTGAAAGGAGAACGATATCATCTGCAAATCTAAGATAAGATCTTTACACCATCCTGTTCCCAATCCAGTTTACGAAATACTTCTTCAAGGACAGCCGAGAAAAGAATAGGCGATATTGCGTTACCCTGCGGTACACCTCGTTCTACATTAATTCCCTCTTCAAGATCATCAAGGTGAATTGTGGCTGTAGCTCCATCATATATCGATCCTAATACGTTTATATATGCTTTATCTACCCCTTGGCTAGGCAGTGCATCAATTATTGCATGCTTTGCTTTGAAAAATGCTTTTTCGTAGTCGATAAAAGCCAAGCACAGTGGCATGGTATATTGGCTGTGGCATTCTATGGCCTGCTGTACAACCTGGATGTGATCCATTGTATTGAATCCACTTCTGAATCCTGCTTGTTCTTTTGGTTGTGCGTCATTCAGTTTTTTTTATATTCTTTTAGAAATTATTTTAGTGAAAACTTTGTACATAGGAGGCTTACTGGACGGTAGTTCTTTAAATCTTCCTGTGTTCCCTTCTTATGTAAAATGATCATTTCAGCATTTTTCCATAAGTCAGGTTCTTTTTGTTCTTTGAGGCATTTTGAGTATAATTTTGCCATTGTTTTATGTAACGTCCGACCACCAGCTTTTAACATTTCGACAGTTACATTGTCCTGTCCTGGAGCCTTGCCGTTTTTGGTCGATTCTATAGCATTTGTTACTTCCTCCACTAGGATATCTGGCATTTGTTTTTCTGTGGGTATTGTTGTCTTTGATTGACTAGATTTGACTAGATTTGATAAATAGAAATAAAATTTTCTGACAACCTGTAACATTTGCGAACGCGCCCTGCATACTGTGCCATCCTCACGCCTTAAGGTATATATTTGCGTTCTTTTGTTTCTCAGCTTCTGTTTAGCATTGTTAATTCCTTAATATATATATATATATATATATATATATATATATATATATATATATATATATATATACCTTCAACATGGTATTTCAATATGTTGAAATATGACAGTACAACCTCAAACACGGCCCTCATTCCCCGGAAGCCATGGGGCAACTACCTACGGCAGCGGGAAGACCTGCCCCAAGGCAGAGGGTGCTAAGAATCACCCGGTTAGATCAGGCTGCCATTGGACTTTTGACATTGCAACGTTAAATATACGGACTATGAAAACAGAGGCCCGATTGCAAGAACTGTTAATCGAACTTGACAACATACATTGGGATATTATTGGGCTCTGTGAAACACGAAGAAAGGGTGAAAAGTTAATCAAACTGGAACCAACTGGACAACTCCAACTGAACAATTCCAACTGAAGTGGGAATTAATATAGAACGAGGTGTACGGCAGGGTGACGCAATATCGCCTATTCTTTTCTCGGCTGGCCTTGAAGAAGTGTTCCGTAAACTGGATTGGGAACAGGATGGTGTACAGATCAATGGTGTAAACTTAAACCATCTTAGATCTGCAGATGATATTATTCTCATTTCACAAGACCCAGAGGAGCTGCAAAGACGCATACAAGAACTGCAAAGGGCTGGCGAACCATTTGGCTTGAAAATAAACCTGAAAAAGAGTCAGGTTATGTTCAATAACTTCGCTCAGGACAGAAGAATTTCAGTTTTAGGAAGGGATTTAGAGATTGTGGACAGCTTTATATATCTTGGGCAGAGGATTTCAATGGAGGGGAATACCTCCCGGGAGGTGGAACGGTGTGTTAAATGTGGCTGGCAGGCATTTGGTAGGCTCAACATAGTGTTTAAGAGCAGACTCCCACTTTGCCTGAAAAGAAAAGTATTCGATCTGTGCGTTCTACCCGTTATGACATACGGAAGTGAAACCTGGATACTCACATCGCAATCAATTCAAAAACTTCGGGTGGCACAGAGGGGAATGGAAAGATGTATGCTTGGCATTACAAGACGAGACAGAAAGTCCTGCGCATGAATCAGGGAACAAACAAAAGTCTGTGACATCATTAGAAGAGTAAAACAATTGAAATGGAGATGGGCAGGCCATCTAGCGAGGCGATGGGACGACAGATGGACCAAGGCAATCCTGGAGTGGATACCGCTTGATCGCAAACGTCCGCGAAGAAGACCGAAAGCACGATGGATTGATGACATCGTTAAGTATATAACATATATAATATATATAACATATATAACATATATAACATATATAACATATATAACATATATAACATATATAACATATATATTATATATGTTATATATTACATATATACAGACATGTTTAAAAAAAATAGAAGTATTTTATCTCAGGAATATTGTAAAATGATAAAATATTAGACATTCCATTAAAAAAAGATGTTTTAAATTTTTAAATTTTTCATTTATCTCAGTTATCCTGGGCATCCCGTATAACGTAGCCAAATTTTGTTTGAATTACAAGTTAAGTTAGAGTTTCATTAAAATCCCTACCAAAAATAATAATCCTACACCAAAACATACATTTTATATGACACTGCAAAATAGAGTCTGCAAATCTGATATTTTTTTACAAAATGGCGGATATCGGTAAAACCATTGGGTTTAGGTATAGGATATGTTTCATGAAACATATTTAGAATCAATAGCAGAATGTAAAAATGGATGAATATATAGGATGTTCGATAAAAAACAATATAACAATATAAATTTCCTTTGCCATTCGGGTCCAATATATTTGAAGATGTCATCGATCCATCGTGTTTTAGATCTTCTTCATGGATGGTTATGGTCAAGCGGTATCCATCCCGGGATTGCTTTGGTCGATCTGTCGTCACATCGCCTCGCTATATGGCCTGCCCACTTCCATTTCAATTCCTTTACCTTTGCAATGATGTTACATACATTTGTTTATTCTCTGATCCATGTCCAGGTCTTTCTGGCCTGTATATATATATATATATATATATATATATATATATATATATATATATATATATATATATATATATATATATATATATATATATATATATATACAATATACATCCAGTATGTCGGAAAAATAACAGAGCTTTTTAAGATTAAACAAAGCTACAAGCGCCAGCTATTGAAACAGTATATAGTTTGAAAGCTGTATATCTCCTCTATAAAACGAGATCGCTATCAGTCATTAGAATGGATTAACGGATTGTCAATATTACAATTTGTTTCAAGTTCAGTAAAACTATTACAGAAACATTTGAATTGTGGAAGAAAGTTGACGGTGTTGATTGCTTATCTCGTATTCATGTGTCCGAATGATATACACGATTCCTAGATGATCGTGATGTTGGGATGGCGACCCAAAGCCCGGCCGGCCAAAAAACAAAAATCGCGACGGATTGGTGGGAAAAGTGCGTGAAATGACCGCCCACTATGTAAATTCGACAATGAGATGAATAGCGAAGGAGTTAAATGCGACCAAAGACATGAATCACACAATTTTGACAAAGGATTTAAACAAACAGAAAGTTTGTACTTGATTTGTTTCTCACGCCTTAAAAGAGGTCCAAGAAATTACTGGCATTGAACATTGCAAAGATCTTGTTAAATTACCAGACGGAATTGCACACTCCTGCAATGTAAAAGATTGTAACAGGTGACGAAACTTGGTCCGTCAAGTACGATCCCCAAACAAAGCGCCAAAATGCTAAGTTCTCTGGGTCGAAGGTTTTTCACTTTGGGAATTTGTTCCATAGAGTTCAAATGTCATTAGTGAATCAGGGTGTTATTTTTGTGGAAGAGAATCGTTCAAGTGAGGACTGAACCATCTCACAAGCCCTTCACGATCGCAGTTCGTAAATTTTTGGTGAAAAAACAAACCTTTCTGTTTCAGAATCCTCCGTATTCGCCTGATTTATTTCAATGTAACTATTTTCTATTCCGAAAACTTAAACTACAGTGTTACATACATCCAAGAAGCCTCGACGAGCGTCATTGAATCGTTTTGTTGCTTGAACATTTGCTTTTATCTTATTTCAAGCTTATTTTAAGCATTTTTGCATGGTTGATTATTAACAAGGATATACAGTTAATTTTTGAAGTTTCTGAAGAGGTTTCCATTTGTACTTTATCGTGTACTGTTTTTGTTGTTAATTGGCCAATACGGATCATTGTTCTCATCTGCTTTGTTCGTGCTAAAAAGCTTCCCCGTTGAAAATTAGTTCCGCGGACCGGCTCCCATCTCAAAAACAAAACAATCATCAGCGCTCATTATTATTCATTAGCGCGGAAAAAGTTAACGTTTTCGAACGGCAAAACGGCGGCCTAATGAAGGAAAACAAGTTATTTAAAGTTGGTGCTTTTGAGAGGGGCGAACGAAACCCTGAAGAGCGTTCCTCAAGTGTTTCGAGGGGCCACCGACGCCAACTTGAAACTGAAAGAGTTAAAATTCTCTGTAATGGGTCGTTGGGGGCCGCGTTTTTTACACTTTGCTTTTATCGTCGCGAGCTGAACGGGCGGCCTTTTTTCCGGATAATGGCATCATTCGGACGAGCTACAGTCATTATTTCTACAGGGCGATAAAATGAATATTAGCTATGGAGTGGGAGGCGCTCGAGAAGTTTAACGGCGAATTGTTAATTATTCGTTTTTTTCCCGCTCGCTATTAAACATAAAAGTTTAACTGGATTAAAGTTGAAAAGAACAATATAAAGGATCTTTCAACTTAAAAAAAATATTTCACAAAATAATTTAATATTTTTAAGAAACTATTCAAATTATTGTGATTATTGTAATTGTACTGTAAAACAAAGCCAAACCAAGCCTGAACCTCACCCTTTTTAACATAACTATGAACTATGAGTGTCCAGGTTTCACTTCCGTATGTCATAAAGGGTAGAACGCACTGATCGAAGACTTTTCTTTTGAGTGGGAGTCTACTCTTAAACACAATGTTGAGCCTGCCAAATGCCTGCCAGCCACATTCAAAGATATCTCAGCCCTACGATCACTCATAGATTATACGCAGATGACATCCTACTATATTAACTCGTCTCCTAATCCAAGAGTCTACGAAAAAATCCTTCAATCTAACTTGAACTCACTGAGAAAATGGACCAAAGTCACAGGTGTCTCTTTGTCGTCCACAAAAACTTTTGTTGTGCATTTTTGCAGAATATAAAATTGTGCCCGGATGCAGCCAATAACTCTACAAAATAAGAATATACCTACAGTTCCATCTTACAAGTTTCTTGGTCTCACTTTCAATTGCAGACTCTCGTGGAAAGATCACATCCAATCTCTGAAGGCTAAATGTACTCGGGACTTAGGAATAATAAATATTTCGAACCTCAACTGGGTTTCGGACCATCACTGCCTTCTATAAACTATACAAAGTAATTATTAGATCCGAACTGGACTATGGCAGCATAATTTTTGCTACGGCTTCCAAATCTTATTCTGTCATTTTGAATACATCACTAAAATTCATAACTGGAGCTTTTATCACCAGCCTAATTCCCAGTTTACACACCATTATGATATTAGAGCCCTTATAGATCAGGAGGAAATATCTACTCTTAAACTATACTACGGATCTCTAGCAGAGACCATTTATTTCTGGATATTAGTCATTGTTTCATCCCTCCCCCAATATTCCCAATTACGTCCACTCATAACCTGGCCCTAGACCTCAGACGCTACTTTCAGCAATTATCAGAAGAGTCCAGCACCCAGTTGCAAGTTCCTCTCCCAATTAGCACCACTTCTATTCCTTTGTGGTTATTACATCCCATACAGGTTGATTTTTCTTTAATAAAATATGATAAAAAATCTACGTGCTCTTCCATCTACAAATCCAATTTAAACATCATTATCCAGTCCCAATCTCCTTGCCAAACAGACGGATCCAAGTCAGATCATTCAGTCGGTTGTGGTTTTGTTCACGACAGATCCCCCTCAGGCTTTAAGTTGCCAGTTGAACTCCGCAAATTCCTGAATCTTATTATCTGATTTACTGGCAAAATACTCCATTCAGCATGGTCAATCATATATGCGTTGCTTTTATCCGAAAAATCATCTCTTATCGGCGAAAAGTATCGTGCTCGCAAAGATCTGTCACTTTTTCCATCAGAATAAACATTTTTCATTCATTAATGAATTTATCGAACGTCACCTAGATCTTCTAAAACGATTGTCATAATATTAAGCAGTATGTGATTTGTTTCGATCCGACAATCCAATTAGAACGATTTTTTCGTATAGCGGGGTTGATGTGATGGTGGCGCTTTCTAACCTCTATTGTTTCCCCACCCTACATTCGAAGCCCGGTTGCCGAATGCCTATTCCGACACATTTAACGCTTTGGCTGTCGCTCCGAACGTACAATGTAATTTAATAGCTCATTATCTCTGCCCTTCGTCTAGAAATATAATGGTGATTATTCTCTTCACTGTTCGACAATTGAAGCCGATTAGCCGCGCTGAAGAATGGACCAATTTAAGTGCACTGTTTTTATCTCTTTTTCATCGTCGTTCGCTCTCCCTCTCGTCTCCATTCTCGACGATGGGCTCGACGGGTTTCCTTTTTTTCTATCCTATTTAACGAGAATCCGAGCAATTTTTTTTCTTAAGCGACTACGAGCCGGATTTATTTTTAATTTGGGAACGTAATCCGATACAAAAAAACTGGAACCAGTACCCCGGATTGTCACTATAAACATACAATACAGGAGATCTTTTTTAAAACCTCTGAAATTTTAGCAAAATAAGATTAACACGCAAAAGAGTCATTAATTACAGAGGATACTGACTGAGTAAATATGATTATTATTTGTTGGGCAAACACTAATACATTATAACCGTGTAAGTCGAAGTCGGGGTACAATTTCGAAAATAAATGCATATGGCTCGTACAAAACTAAAACAAATTCAATGTTTATATTGTAATAATAATAAAATAATAAATATAAAAGATCGTTCATATTCTAAATGAAAAAATTCTTCCGGAAACGGGCAACATGATCAACTCATTCGAAGACCTACACAAAGTTGTCTATTGCACGGCTCAAACTGCAGCAGTTGTAAATGGATCTAAAATAGTCAAACAACCTTATGAAAAAAGCTAAATATAAGCTCATAAATTAGAGGACACCAAAGTTTGTCTTTGCGTGAGGATGGCACAGTGTGTAGCGAGTGAACGGAAATGTTAGAGGTTATCAGAAGATTTTATTCCAATTTATATAAAAATCAGAACCAGTTAAAGACAGCGATGCTTACGGAAGAGTGAATAGCAGATAACTTGTTGGATGAAGTGACAAATGCCATAGAAGCTATGAAGAATGGAAAGGCTCCAGAAAAGGACAATGTAACGGTTGAAATGTTAAAAGCAGGTGGCCGAACTTTGCATAAAATATTGGCAAAATTCTACTCAAAGATCAAAAAATACCCAGAATTTCAACAGAAGAATTTCTATTTTAGGAAGCGATTTGGAGGTTGTGGACCACTACATATATAAGATAAGAAGCAAAGGATATCAATCGAGGCTGATACTTGCCGGGAAGTGAAATGGTGTGTGAAAAAGAGGCTGGCAGGCGTTTGGCAGGCTCAATATAGTGTTTAAGAGCAAACTCCCACTTTGTCTGAAAAGAAAGGTTTTTAATCAGTGCGTGCTGGTTGTTTTGACATACGGGAGTGAAACATGGACACTCACATCACAACCAGTTCAAAAGTTACGGGTAGCACAGAGGGAAATGGAAAGGTTTATGCTTGGTATTACAAAACGGGACAGAAAAACTTGCATATGAATCAGAGAACACAATGGACAGATAACATCATCAAGTATATTGGACCCGAGTGCCAGAGGGAAGCTCTGACCGCGCGAGTTGGAAGCATGCTGGGGAGATCTTCATCCGGCAGTGAATCGACGACGATGGCTATGGCCAAGAATGTTTCTTGAAATGTTGAGATGTTTCTTGAGATAACGGTACATATATACGCCATCAGACGGGAGGTCGGCGAAAACATGGGTTCTTGGCTGTGGATGGAGTCTCCCTGTACTTGATGGTATGGTATATGTCGGCGCCCTGAAGAGTCTGAACCTCGAGAGACGAAACATATGTCATCCAGTTGAAGGGATGGGTAGGGCTCCTTCCCGGTCAAGCAACCAAACAAAAGTGTTCATTTAGGCGGAGACGCAGGTTGTTGTGTGTTCCACATGAGATTGTGGAACCCAATGGTTGGGTGTGTGATAATACTCAGCTACTGCTGTCTCATTGGACGCAGACCAAGAAAATCTAAGGGTACATATATACGCCATCCGACGGGAGGTCGGCGAAAACATGGGTTCTTGGCTGTGGATGGAGTCTCCCTGTTCTTGATGGTATGGTATATGTCGGCGCCCTGAAGAGTCTGAACCTCGAGAGACGAAACATATGTTATCCAGTTGAAGGGATGGGTGGGGCTCCTTCCAGGTCAAGCAATCAACAAAAGTGTTCATATATATATATATATATATATATATATATATATATATATATATATATATATATATATATATATATATATATATATTTGTGAGATTTCTGACATTTTGCTCAGTTAAGTTTTCATTTTTTTATTGTTTTATTAACGCTTCGGCTCAATAACGAATCATCCTCAGGACATTTCAATCTATTTTCCAAATTTCTTTACCGAAATTTCCTAAATTTCTTAACCAATGTGTGACATTTTTTTTTAATTTTAAAAATTTTAAAAATGAAAAAAGAATGTCAAAAATTTTTTTAAAACATTTTAAAAATTAAAAAAAAATGTCACATATTTGTTAAAAAACTTGGAAAATTAATTGTTTAATTAGATATTGAAATGTTCTGAGGATGGTCCGTTATTGAACCGAAACGTCAATAAAACAATCAAAAAATTAAAACTTATTAACTGACCGAAAGTTCCAATAAATAAAAAAATAATAATAATATTAAACGGTCATGAAAACATATGTAATTAAATATTCGTAAAATAAACATGGTAGATTTTTTGATGTAGTTCTTCCTCTCCATGTTTAATTAGTTCTGCGCACATTTATCTACACACACACACACACACATATATATATATATATATATATATATATATATATATATATATATATATATATATATATATATATATATATATATATAGGTACATTTTATGGGAGAAATTTCCGAACCCTTCCTGATTAAAACTGGAGTACGCCAAGGAGATGGGTTATCCCCACTGCCCTTCCACCTGGTCCTGGACAAAGTCATAAGTGATTGGGAAAAAGAACTGAATAATCAAGGACACTGGAAACCAATACGACTCGGACGATCCAAAAACAACATAGAAATATCATGCCTGGCCTTCGCAGACAGATCAGAAGATCAGAATCAAACAGATCGAAGTCCTCAAGGAATGTGCAGAGAAAGTTGGTCTATAAATCTCCTTTCAAAAAACCGAATTCTTCTGCTCAAAACTAGATGTTCAAAATTTGAACACCAAATACGGCACAATAAATAGGGTCCCTCACTTCAAATACCTGGGCGAGATCCTCGAACTCACAGGAGGAGAGAAGATAGCAGAGAAGGTTCGACTACAGAAGATGAAGGGGGCATACGGCAAGACACACAATATCTACAATAAGAAATGCCTATCCACACGCGCAACAATAAGACACTACAACACAGTAATCAAACCAAAAGTATTATACGCAAGCGAGACACTTACACTTCATACAAAAAGCGGCATAGAAAACATACTAAAAGAAGCATGCAATATTATGAGGAAAAATCTCGGTCCAAAACTGACAGAAGAAGGATACATATTACATTCTCGAAAGACCACAGAGAGAATGTCCAACGTAGTGGCAAACATAAGAAAAAGAAGGTTGAAATTCTATGGACATATCAGTAGACTCCCACCGACAAGACTCACCAACAAAATTCTTACATACATACAAGGAGTCAAGTCAACAGTACCATGGATCACACAAGTGAGAGCTGATCTGGAAAAGGCACAAATGGGTCTGACAGAGATTGAGGATAGAAGAACGTACAGAACCAAATAAATATGTGGAACGTTGCATCAGAGAGCGAAGTTTGAGGAGACCGGGAACATATATATCATTAATTGGTATGTAAGTATGAAAGTAAATACTTAAATAAGAAAGTAAATAATCAAATATGAACTTTGAGACGAAATTTTAAGTTGAGAAAATATCAGATCAGGTTTGCTTTTCGGAGTTGGAAACTATATTTCTATTTTTATGATCAAACTATGTTATGATATTGAAAAGAAACGATATAAATCACTTAAAATGATTCGTCTAACAGAAAAAGGGTTTTCTAAGTAGAAAAGTTTATAAAGGTTTGAGAAACTTCAGCAAAATGAACGGTTCACAATTCGTGAGAAAGTATATTATTGGGAAAAACTTTATTTTTATTGGTATGACCATTAAAAAGACTATCTTAGACCTGTTATTCATGCCCGTTAATAAATATGTTGCTGAAAAGTTTATATGTTTTTTTTTCTTTATTTGGGTTTTTCGCCACTATCTAAAACTCAAAAAATATCAAAAATACCTGTTCTTATTTAAAGAAAGAATCACTGGGTAAAAACAAAAACCCAACGGAGACAAATTTCTCAGTGATTTTTTTTGTAATAAATTTGCCTAACGAACAACATTTTAAAGATATAAAAATGTTATAAAAAATATATACAAACTTTTAACGTTAACGTTTCGGAGGGTACTCTCCCCCCGTTTTCAAAACTAAACTAAAAAATAAATTATATTAATTTGTAATATATAAAGTAACGAGTGAAAGTAATGATTAATTGAGTGAAATAATATGTCAACGATACTTACATTGACAACAATAAATTTTCATGATAGTGACATACTACCAAAAAATATATATAGGTAATGTTTACTGTGTGATTGTTTATTGTACTGATTGTTTATTAAAATATTTAAATGTGTTTAATTGTATTCTTTAGAATCGGGAACCATATTGAATTTAAATCTACCGAAGGCATAGCAATACAGTTCTTTTTATTTCAATTAATTATAGCGGTTTCTTTTAATCTTCTGTATTTTGTTACCGATTCTTTTAATACCGTTTTGGAATTATTCCAGTTGATTTTATGACCCAATTTCCATGCGTGTTGACAAATTCTAGATTTATTAAAATCGCCCTTTCTAAGAAGGTTTTTTTTTTCTCTTTTACTCTAACATCTAACGGTCTAGATGTCTCACCTATATGGAATTTGCCACATTCGCAGGGAATTTTATAAACCACATTTTTGGTATTTTGTTGTATATTGTTTGGTTTAGTCTTTGTTAATAGAGGAAAAAAATATATGAACACGCCACAATCATTCAGACATTACTAAGTTTATATGTTGCTACAGTATAAAATAAACCCAATTTATTTGTATTAATATTGATGTACGAGGTGAGCAACTAAAATAATGGGACTGGCGATGTAGCTTTCGATCAAGCAACACTAATGGGTAACTGATAATCAGAGCGCACACAATTCCGGATTCTGTGGATATTTTCATGACTTTTTGCGGTTGGTGGCCTTCCGTTACGAGGTTTATTGACAAACGTTTCTATTGCAATCAAATATGTCAATATACTCAAATCTGAATACACAAACCCACTAATGCACGCACGCACAACACGCACACACACACACACACATATACACCCACCCACGCCCACGCACACGCACACGCGTGCGTGCGCCCACTCACACGCGCACACATGCACGCACGCACGCAAACTGGATTGTTAGCAGGATGGTGTAAAGATCAGGGGGGTAAACAAAAAACTATCTTAGATTTGTAGATGATATCGTTCTTCTTTCACAAGACCCAGAGGAGCTGCAAAGACGCATACAAGAGCTGCAAAAAGCTAGCAAACCATTTGGCTTAAAGATAAACCCGAAAAAGAGCCAGGTTATGTTCAATAAATTCGCTGACAGAAGAATTTCAGTTTTAGGAAGGGATTGTGGATCACTTTATATATGTTGGGCAGAGGATTTCAATGAAGTTAGGTAGGTTGGTAGATAGGTAGAAGGATTTCCCTATACTGCCCGGGCGGACGAACGGCGTATTAAATATGGCTGGCAGGCTCAACATTGTTTTTAAAAGCAGACTCCCACCTTGCCTTAAAAGAAAAGTCTTCGATCAGTGTGTCCTACCAGTTATGACATACGGAAGTAAAACCTGGACACTCACATCATAATCAATTCAAAAACTTCGGGTAGCATAGAGGGGAATGGAAAAATGTATGCTTCGAAATTAAAACTGGTGTGAGACAAGGGGATGGACTCTCGCCACTCTTATTTAACTGTGTTCTCGACAAAGTAATACAGTAGTGGCGTGAAAAAATGTCGGTCCTGAATATTGACCAGCCCATTAAACTGGGGAGAACAACATTAAAATTGATTTTGATTAATTGGCGTTTGCTGATGATCTAGAAATTTTGGCTCAAGATATATTAACGGTACAAAAACACATTGAAATCCTAAAAGAAACAACAGCAGAAAAGGAAGGATCCAGAGTTCCTTTGAAAAGGCACAATACATGACCTGCAACAGACTAAGCACACCATTTCTAAAAACAAAATATGGCAACATCAGACGAGTCTCTCAATTGAAATAGTTGAGTGAAATAATCTTAGAAAATGGATTGGAAAAGCCGCCCAATAAGGATAGATGTCAAAAAATGGAAACTGCATTGAGAGTTATGCAAAATATTTACAACAAAAAATGCATATCTAAAAACACAAAACTGATACATTATAACACAGTTATTAAGCCAGAATGTCTATATATATATATATATATATATATATATATATATATATATATATATATATATATATATATATATATATATATATATATATATATTGTTGACCAGAAAGGGAGATATCGAGGAGATTGATGAGAAGGAAAGAAAAATCTTAAGCTCCAAACAAATAAATAGCACAACATATCGACTTCGAGAAAATCAAGAAATCAAACAATACTTAGATATGCATAACGATGTGAAAAAAAGAAGACTTAAGTTTTACGGACATATAAATTGGATGAATCTGAGTATGCTAACTAGACAAATAGTCGAATTTTATGAAAATAGGAGTAGAGCTAAAGTAGAAATAATTAAATAGATTGCTGTAATTATCAGGATCTAAGATCAGCAAATATTACACAAAGTGAAATTCAGGATACAGGCTGTTTCCGATTCAAGTTTAACGTTTGGGAGGTGAGAGAAAAATGTAGGAAGACTGGAACAACTTGGTCTGACAAAGGAAAAAAGCTTATTGAGAAAGAATGAAATCAGTTTGGGCGAAATGCTAATAACAACAAACGCTTCTAACTGTACTTCGCGTAGTCCATCATGGCCCATAGGTGGATATTATATATATATATATATATATATATATATATATATATATATATATATATATATATATATATATATATATATATATATATATATATATATACCGTGTGTACCAGCCAAATGGAATAAATTCGTTAATAAATAAATGGGGGCGTGTTCGAAAAAGCGCTCGAACACGTCGATTGGTATTTTTAGATGCACATTTTTTCAACAATTTTTTTTTATACAGGGTGTGTCATGTAACAGTGGCCAATACCAACTTTCTTATTTTAAATACAACACCCTGTATATTATTTAATTTTTGGATTCTTCAGGAAATTCTAGACATATTTCATGTAAAATATCTTAGACTTATCTTCAACTGTTTCGGAAATATTAAGTAATTCTTCGAACATTATCAGCAAATAGGCAAAGATAAAAAATCAGGTTTTCAAAGGTAGGCATTTGCTGTATGAAACGTCAAAAAAATCAACGTGCCTTTTAAATTAGTTTTCTTTGACGTGTGTGATTCATTTGATTTAAACTTGGTGTATTTATCAGAGAGTCATAAAATAACTATCTTAATGATGATAGGTTATGGAGATAGGACACGAAATCAAGCCGAAGTTATTCGCCTCTTTAGGGAAAAATATCCTGTTTTACCACCCATATCCCAAGGTACAGTAAGTAAAGTTGAAAAGCAATTTAGAGAACTGGGACACGTGAGACAAATTAAGAAGGAAGCAGTGTCGTTGACCGATAACAAAAAATTGGATGTAATGTTTGCATTCCAAGACAATCCGCATACCTCAACTCGACAAGTTGCCTTGGAAAACAATGTTGGTCGCTCTTCGGTTGCCAGAATATTGAAAGAGAATAAAATGCATCCGTATAAGCTACAGCCTACTCAAGAGCTTAGTGAAGACGACTTAGACAGGAGAATGGAGTTTTGCGAACAAATGATGCGCAGAATAGACAACAACCTTCTGAGAATGGAAAACGTTTTATTTTCTGATGAATCTACTTTTACTCTTCATGGGCATGTCAATCGCCAGAACTGCCGTTATTGGTCGAGAGAAAATCCTCACTGGATGCGGGAAATTCACACACAAAGACCTGAAAAGATTAATGTCTGGGCAGGTATTATCGGAGATCAAATAATTTGTTACAGTTATATTTGCTTACCAGGTTTGGTTGTATTGTGTTGGAATTTCAGTTACTTTGACTTTGCATATTTTGCCATTTTGGCGAAGGTACTGAAAAGGAAATGGTGTACATTTTGCGTCGAGCCTGGTGCGTGGTTATTTTGCATATCCGGTACTGCGTAGTAAGTCGGGAGACAGGGCCGTACTTTGTTGCGACCGTATCGAGAATTTGTAAGAGTTGATTACGTATTTTCTTGCTCATATTTGATTAGGCTTTGGCAGAGGGTCGGTACCATGTTTCGTTAGTTTATCTTTATTTTAGTTTAGTTTATCTTCCTGGAATCACTACAAAACATTTTTCACTCACTTTCATTCATCTCAGTCCGGTACTGGTAGTTTGGTTGATTGGCAGTACTCTAGCGGAGAGCTACAAAATTACTTCGCGGGCTTGATTTTGGATGGAACCATTTTTGGTCTTCTCCTATCTCTTCTCCTTCCGACCACCTTCGAGAGCAGTCGACAGTGCAGCAATAGGCCTTGACCCAGTGCAGAATTTCCACTGATTAGAATCTTGGAGTTCGGGATATTTTGGGAATAGTGCCGAGTTTATTTGTCAGCTTTGCGGGATTTTTATTGCTAACACACTGCGAGCTGCCCCCGAAACCTATCGAGGTATATTTTGGACCATCGTAGTTAGAGAACCCTCGTGGCCGTACGATTATTTGTCGTCCGACGAATAATTCTTTTTTAACCCAGATAGGTTTTTTTTTGGTAGTGGATTGATTCCCTAATTTCATATTTTCCTCTACACGTGGTTAATCCGGGTGAATCTTTGGCTTCTTTCCACGCACGTCTTTGGGTGTCCTCGAAGTCCTCACAACCCACAGGAGCAGACCCACGGGATATCGGAAACCGTAAGGGGTAGACAGACCAACGTTCCGCCTCACGTGGCCCGTGCGACACCCATCGGGGAGTTTCGTGGATTGACTGACCAAAGATAAGTTATCATCTTACTAGTCATATTATATTAGGGTTATTACTGTTTCTTATCTATAAGACATCTTTACTAAAGTGCCTGTATTTTACTAACATAGTTAATTTCTGATTATAACCAAAAATCCCTCTCCTATTATTTGGCTTTCACGATATTTTTTTAAATGATGATAATACATGTCTCATTCATTCTCGGATTATCTACGGCTGTCGCCGCCTCTCCATCCCCAGTTTCCAGTTCGTTCTGTCGTGACACATGTCCTCTTGCAAATCTCTTGCTTCCATGGCTTCGTCAACGCCGTCTCTCCAACTTCTTCTTGGTCGTCCTCTCTTTCTTCTTTCTGGAGGTATCCATTCCAACACTTTTCGTGGCCATCTTGTCCCATTCATACTTTTTGCATGTCCGAACCAAGTCAATTGTTTTCTCTCTATGTCGTCCACAATATCTCTCTCGATGTTCATGTCCCTTTTAATGTTTATATTTCTTATTCTCTCAAGTCTCGATCTCCGACAGCTCCTTCTCAAAAAATCCATCTCCGTGGCCAGTAGTTTTCTTCTATTAGTATTATTTAAATCCCACACTTCTGAACCATAAGTCAAAACACTCTTTACGATTGAGCTATATATGCGAAGTTTTGTTTCTCGCCTAATTTTTCTTTGCCACAGGACAGAGTTGAGTGCTCCAATGATTTGTCTACCTCTAATTATTCTTGTTTGAATTTCATCATTACTATTACCTTGCCTGTTGAAGATCACCCCTAAGTATTTAGCCTTGTCAACGTTTTTTATTGTTCCGTTTTCCAAGGGTAAATCGTCGTTGTCATTACTACTCACCGCTAAGTATTCACATTTATTTACGTTAATTGTGAGACCAGCTAGTGTGTACTCTTCATTTAGTTTCCTCACCATATAGCTCAAATCCTGTTGGTCTTCTGCAACCACTATCTGATCGTCGGCGAAATAAAGAGTATATAGGGTGTCATCCCCCACCCGAAGGCCCATGTTCCAACACTTCCGTGCCCAGCCTTTCATGGATTGGTCTACGTATAGTTTGAATAAGGTGGGAGATAGACAACATCCTTGTCTTAGCCCCTTTGTTGTATTGAATGATTCAGATAGTGATGTTCCAATTTTAATAACCGCAGAATTCTGTTCATAGTAAAGTTGGACGGCCCGAATCAATGTTGGTCTAATCTTGAGAGTTTCCATTGCTTCCCATAATTTCGATACTGGTACACTGTCATAAGCTTTTTCTAGGTCTATGAAAGCTATATGCGTCTCCCTGTTTCGCTGGGTTCGTTTTTCTAGGGCTATTTTTAGAGTGAAAAGGTTGTCTGTGGTGGATTTCCCTGCCCGGAAACCGGCTTGTTCTTCCGCTTGTTTATCCTTGATGTCTTCTTCTATTTCATTTCTAAGGATTCGGGAATATATTCTTCCTATTGTTGGGATTACCGCTATACCTCGGTAATGCTTAGGATCATTTTTTGAGCCTTTTTTGTGAATGGTTGATATATATGATGTTCTCCATTCGATCAGCGTTTCTTCCCCATTCAGGCATCGTTGAAACATATTCTTCAACATTCTTAAAAGTTTTTCGGGTCCATACCTTATGAATTCCGGGTGGATCCCTCCAGGTCCAGGGGATTTTTTTATTTTTGTGTCTTTCACAGCTTGTTGCACTTCTTTTAGTTGGAGATCTATAGGAG
This sequence comes from Cosmopolites sordidus, assembly GCA_031761425.1. Classification (NCBI taxonomy): domain Eukaryota; kingdom Metazoa; phylum Arthropoda; class Insecta; order Coleoptera; family Curculionidae; genus Cosmopolites; species Cosmopolites sordidus. The sequence goes on from JARFXV010000370.1 coordinate 94,119, forward strand.
TTAGATTATTTATTTGGTGTTGTTTTCCTAGAAAATTTTCACGTCTCTCTTCCAAAAAGTCTTTAAAGTGGTGTACCCAGTCTTCATTTGTTATGCCCCCTAAGTTAGGTATTTGTTTTTTTGATGTTTTTACCGACTTTATGGTCTTCCAGGCTTCTGAACTTCGGGTTCCTCCTAATTGTTGTTCTATGTACTCACATTTTTTCTCCCAAGACTGATTCTTTCTCTTTAGGACTTCGTTTTTAACCTCCCTATTTGCTCTTTTATATTTTTGTCTCGTCACATCATCGTTCTTTTGAAGGAGTTTCTGGTAGAGTTGTTTCTTTTCTTTAATTTGTTGTTCTATTTTATCATCCCACTAGTCAGGTTTGTTATTCATCCGTATTTTTCCGACAGATTCGTCCGCAGCCTCAAGAATACAAGCTTTTATATGTTCGTACTCTTCTTCTATTGTTCGTTGAGTTTCGATTAGTTTTTGATCCAGTCTTCTAAGATATAAATATTTAGTACTTTCATGTTCAAAACTTTGTAAGTTATATTTTGTCGTTGTCAATCCATTCTCAGTGAGACTGCTGGTGGTCGATTGAAAAGATGTTAAAAAGGGAATGTGTATCTTTGCCACCAGTAAGCGGTGATCAGATCCACACTCGGCACCTCTCTTTACCCTAACGTCTTGTATCTTGATTTGGGAGTTTTGTCGGGCAATGAGATAGTCAATAATCGATTTTAGTCCTCTTGTCTGTTGGTACCAAGTGTATTTATGTATATCTTTGTGAGCGTAAAAGGTGTTAGTTATTCTCAAATCGAACTGCTCACAAAGATTCACTAATCTTTCACCATTGTCATTTATGGTTTCTTCCCCGTGTCTGCCTACTACTCTACTATGTCTCTGTTTTCCGACCCGACCATTTAGGTCTCCTCCTATGATGACTTCATGACTGCGTGGAATTTGATCGATTATATCTCTGAGGGTATCTTCAAACATATCTTTAACGTGAGCTGTAGCATCGTTATTAGGAGCATACACACCGAGAATTGTCATAGTTCTTCCCCTTATTTGGATCGTCAGTTTAATTATGCGTTCGTTCATTGGTTCCCAAGATTTAATGTATTTTTTCAATTTTTTGTGGATTAGAATAGATACTCCAGCACGTGCTCTTTCGTGTTTTTCCACTCCAGTGTATAAATGTATAAAATCGTTGATGTTTTCGATTCCGCTTCCCTTCTTCTTTGTTTCCGAGAGGATTGCTATATCAATGTGACGTTGGATGAATTCCATGATAACTTCCTTCTGTTTATTTCTTATACCTTGTATATTCCATATACCTAAATTCACTGTCCATTTCCGTTGCTGTTTTCGTTTACTGTTATATCCGTCCGACATCCGAGGCGTATTTCTACTGGGTGTTTTAGCGTTTTTTTGTGTTTTCCGAATGTAAGGTTGCTGGCCTTACGACTCAACCCCCATGCTTGGAGGGCCGTCCAGTTTTTGTTTCACGGTGGGTATTTTATTTCCCCACTACCCTCCGATACTGCGGTTTTGCCGAACCGGCGAGCTTGCCCCAATTCCAATGGGGACGCACCCGATGGAGGTAACTGGCAAATCCCCACACGGGCTAAATCCCCACACGGGCTAAAATACATGTCTAAGTACCGAATAATGTTTTCTTTTATCGCCTGAGAATCTCATGTTCTATGAGCAGTAATTAGCCCGGGGAAATATTCACCATATTAATATATATATTGTATTTTTTTGAAGGGTACTTTGTTTTGAAGCCCCAAAACTGGTAACAAATTGGTCCAATATTTTTCGATCAAAATTTAAATGGGATAAATTACTTAGACTTTCTCCAAAATCAGCTTATTCCAAATCTTATAAATTTGTACCCTAATAGAAGAAATCCTCAATTGCTAGGCGACACAATTCGGTTCCAACAAGATGGAGCACCCCCCCATTATCAAGTTAATGTGCGGCAGTACCTCGATAATGTGTTTCCAAATCGATGGATTGGGAGGAGAGGGCCACTAGAATGGCCACCAATGTCCCCGGACCTCACTCCGTTGGATTTTATGGGGATATCTCAAAAGCGTCGTATACAAAACCAAGTCACAAGATCTGAATGATTTAAGAGAACGCATTACCGACAGCATTAGGTCAATTACGCCACAAACATTAAATAATGTCAGGAATCAGTTTTACTTGAGGTTGGGGTGTTGCCAGGACGTCCAGGGTTCACAATTCGAACATTTGTTACATTAAATGGTTTAAATAAAAAATTTATACAAAAATTAAATAGTTTTGAAATTTCCACAATTTTGTTTAGTGTTAAAACAAAGTGTAGTTGCGCATTTTTTCCAACGAAAACCTTTTATACAGAGTGTGTCATGTAACAGAGGCCAATACGATCTTTCTATTATGTGTTGTAGCGAATTTCTGTAATCAAATAATTTTCAAAAAAAAAAATAAAAAAAATCAGTTAAGTTTGGCAATAAATCTGAAAACACTTAATATTTCCGAAACAGTTGAAGATAAGTCTAGGATATTTTACATGAAATATGTCTAGAATTTCCTGATGAATCCAAAAATTAAATAATATACAGGGTGTTGTATTTACAATAAGAAAGTTGGTATTGGCCACTGTTACATGACACACACTATAAAAAATAAGAACGAATACATTTATTTATTAACGAATTTATTCCATTTGGCTGGGATACACGGTATATAGATAAATGTTTAAGAAAATACGTTAAACAGGCGAATACTTCGGTGCTCTTTTCAATAGGATAATGTTGCAATTAATATTATACCATTCCATTTTTAAAAGATAACCCAAAAAAAAAATTCATGAGTAAAGATGATATTTTTTCAAAACAAAGCTATTTACTTTGAAAAAAGCCTCCCTGTTGAAAAATTGATAGGAAAATTCCTAGTATAGATCAATTTAGTAACAGCTATTTAGCGACGTTATATATACAAAAAAAAATCCAATCCAATACATTACAGTATATAGATACGGGAATAAAAAGGTTTTTGTTGACCGCGTTGCCTTAAAATTCGATAACCGAATGTGCGATAGACGCTTCTGTGGATTTTATTATGGCCTTAACAACGTTCTTTGCTCAATGTTGTAAAAAAAAATCACTCAAGTCGTAACTTTCCACCCTCGGGTCTTTCCGATAACTTTCCCATCGATTTTCTCGGTTCAGAAAAAAAATTATGTGTGATATTTATTTTGCATGTTCCATTTTATGAGAGGCGATCGCGATATTTGAAAGTTATACAAAGTACTACAATTTCAATTACAATATTTTGACACAGTATATATATATATATATATATATATATATATATATATATATATATATATATATATATATATATATATATATATATATATATATGATATATATGATATATATGATATATATATATGATATATATCATATATATATATATATATATATATATATATATATATATATATATATGATATATATATATATGATATATATATATATATCATCATCATCATCAGCCCGTATCGATCCACTTCAGGATGAAGGCCTCTTCAGCATGCTTCCAACCTTCACGGTCCTGGGCTTTCCTCTGCCACTCGGGTCCAATATACTTAACGATGTCATCAATCCATCGTGCTTTCGGTCTTCTTCGCGGACGTTTGCGATCAAGCGGTATCCACTCCAGGATTGCCTTGGTCCATCTGTCGTCCCATCGCCTCGCTATATGGCCTGCCCATCTCCATTTCAATTGTTTTACTCTTCCAATGATGTCACAGACTTTTGTTTGTTCCCTGATCCAGGAGTATCCAGGTTTCACTTCCGTATGTCATAACGGATAGAACGCACTGATCGAATACTTTTCTTTTCAGAAATCCTGTGCCCAAGATATTTTTTTTTTGAATACTTTTTTTTTGAAATCCTGTGCCCAAGATATACAAAGTTGTCCACAATCTCTAAATCCCTTCCTAAAACTGAAATTCTTCTGTCCTGAGCGAAGTTATTGAACATAACCTGACTCTTTTTCAGGTTTATTTTCAAGCCAAATGGTTCGCCAGCCCTCTGCAGTTCTTGTATGCGTCTTTGCAGCTCCTCTGGGTCTTGTGAAATGAGAATAATATCGTCTGCAAATCTAAGATCATTTAAGTTTGCACCATTGATCTTTACACCATCCTGTTCCCAATCCAGTTTACGGAATACTTCTTCAAGGCCAGCCGAGAAAAGAATAGGCGATATTGCGTCACCCTGCCGTACACCTCGTTCTATATTAATTCCCACTTCAAGATCATCAAGGTGAATTGTGGCTGTAGCTCCATCATATATCGATTCTAATAGGTTTACATAGGCTCTCTCTACACCTTGGCTAAGCAGTGCATCCATTATCGCATGCTGTGAGATGGAATCAAACGCTTTTTCGTAGTCGATAAAAGCCAAGCACACTGGCATGGTGTATTCGTTGTGCCTTTCTATGACCTGCTGTACAACCTGGATGTGATCCATTGTACTGAATCCACTTCTGAATCCTGCTTGTTCTCTTGGTTGTGCGTCATTCAGTTTTTTTAATATTCTTTTAGAAATTATTAAACTTTGTACATCACTGATAGGAGGCTTATTGGACGGTAGTTCTTTAAAAGGATCACTTCTGCATTTTTCCATAAGTCAGGTACTTTTTGTTCTTTGAGGCATTTTGAGTATAATTTTGCCAGTATTTTATGTAACGTCCGACCACCAGCTTTAGCATTTCGACAGTTACACTATCCTTTCCTGGAGCCTTGCCGTTCTTCATCAATTCTATAGCATTTGTTACTTCCTCCACTAGGATATCTGGCATTATATATTGTTCTTCCGTGGGTATTGCTATCCCTGACTGGCTCTGATCTTCATATAACTGGGAATAAAACCTTCTGACAATCTCTAACATTTGGGTACGCGCCCTGCACACTATGCCATTCTCACGCTTTAAAGCATATATTTGCGTTCTTTTGTTTCTCAGCTTCTGTTTAGCTTTGTTAATTCCTTTGTTTTCTTCCAGGGTTTTTTTGCACTAGCTGCATATTGAATCGGCGCGTGTCCTCTCTGATACGTTTTCTTATAGTTTTGCAGAGCTCAGTGTACTCAACCCTGCCAAAAGGACTAACTGCATTTCTCATTGCTCGCCGTTTCTTCAATAAATCAATGGTCTCACTGGAGATTTTTATTTGTTTGAGACATTTTTCTTCTGGTGCTATTGAAGCAGCCGTTTGAAGTACATTGTTGGCGATTTCTTCATATTGAACTGATATTTCCACCTCCTCTGGATCTTGTAACGCAGCAAACCGGTTTAACAAAGCAATCTCAAAATCGCTTCCTCTGTCCAGCAGTTTTCCAGAATCCACCTTGCCCTTCTTTGATCTTACCATTTTTTCGAGCTCTTTTCGACAGTCAATCCGAACCCTTGCTCGTACCATTCGGTGATCACTTCCAACATTAAAATTGTTAAGGACAGTACAATTGGTAAATGTTGTTTTATCGTTGGTCATGATGTAGTCAATTTCGCTTGTGAGCCCAGATGGACTTTTCCATGTCCATTTTCTGCTGATATTTTTCTTATAGAATGAATTCATAATATATAGTTCTTGTCCTTCAGCAAAATCAACTAATCTGTCACCTCTATTGTCTCGCTTACCAGTTCCATATGGGCCAGTTGCATTTTCGTCTGTTCTTGATGTTCCAATTTTGGCATTAAAATCACCCATCAGGATTTTGTACCTACATTTCTCCTTGTATAAAAGCTGGGCCACATCATCATAAAATTCCTCAATTTCCTCATCTTTATGGCTTATAGCTGGTGCATAAGCTTGGACGATTTGAAGCCTAAAGTTTTTATTCAGCTTAATGACGCATTGGGCTAATGGGTCGGATGTACTTTCAAATTTTACCACACTGTCCTTCAGCTTTCGATTGATGAGGAATCCAATTCCGCCACATCGGCCATTTTCCGTAAATGCAGTGTAGAGTACGTGTCCAGTTGGTTCCAGTTTGATTAACTTTTCACCCTTTCTTCGTGTTTCACAGAGCCCAATAATATCCCAATGTATGTTGTCAAGTTCGATTAACTGTTCTTGCAATCGGGCCGAGATATATATATATATATATATATATATATATATATATATATATATATATATATATATATATATATATATATATATATATATATATATATATATATATATATATATATATATATATATATATATATATATATATATATATATATATATATATATATATATATAAAGTTAATGTGTCTAAATAAATAAGGTATTGATGTGATAAACAAGTTTTTTTTTTAATTTGTTTTCTAAGTCCCAAAAATCTTTAGTAGGTCTGATGATTGCGCGCCCGCTTGAAGGTTATATGGTTGGAATAGAAAGCTGAAAAAGGGGGAAAAAGTGGAAATATATTCTATAAAGTAGTGGAATGAAAGAGGTCGAATCGGTGGCTTAACTCTGAGCAATCCAAACATTAAAACGCCCAAAATGAATATTCCGGTTATTGTGCAGATAGAACGATACGGACAAAACGAGGGGGATATTCGCGCCTTATCTTTTTCGAGCGTTTAAACCGAATTTAGCGACCCTTAATGTCCCGGGGGACGATTTTGAATGTCCGCGAATGGCTGCACTGATGTTCGGATAAGCGAGTGAGAGAGATCGCGCAGCGACCTGAGCGAGAAAGCGTCACAGACAAAGATCCTGAATTATAGTTCGGTCGTTTTTGTTCGTTTAGAAGGAAAAGTTGAAGAAAAATTAATGGCATTAGGTTATATGGTGTTTTTTTTCTTTCGGCTTGTCATCGCTTTGTTATGGCGCTGGAAACTAAGTTTATATTGTAATAGATTGACGAAATAGGTTGGGAACGTATATTACCACATATTTATACATCTTAACGGACCAAATATATTTCCTGTCACTTTAACAAATACAGGAAAAACAAGTGAAAATTTCATAACTGAAGAAGAACTAACAGAACAAATAGAAAAACTTAAAGTGGGAAAATAATAGTCGGATTTATTTGCTATAATTGGGTATATGCGACAAATAATTCGACAATTTACGCGACGACGCTAAAGCGGTGTATTTGGAACTATTTTTTCCGGCTTTTCACTATAACCATTTTCGAAAATAAACATTGTATAATCGGAACCAATCAGACTATTGGCTTTTTATTTAAATTTGTTATTTCGTAAATATAAATAGGTGCAAAAATATCGGTACTATTAATACAGTTTAGATGAGCTTAGATCGATATGTTCATATATTTTTTTTTTCCTTTATTTGGGTTTTTCACCACTATCTAAAACTCAAAAAATACCTGTTCTTATGTATAGAAAGAATCACTGGGTAAAAACAAAAATCCAACGGAGACAAATTTCTCAGTAATTCTTTTTTGTAATAAATACGAACAAAATTTTAAAGATATAAAAATGTTATAAAAATTTTTACCAACTTTTAACGTTAACGTTTCGGAGGGTCCGCTCCCCCCGTTTTCAAAACTAAACTAAAAAATAAATTATATTAATTTGTAATATATAAAGTAACGAGTGAAAGTAAATATAAATTTTTTTGTGTATGTCAACGATACTTGCATTGACAACAATAAAGGAAAAAAAATATATGAACACGCCACAGTCATTCAGACATTACATCGATATGTTCAACCATAAACTTCTTTAGTGTTGACACAAGCCAGGAAGATAAATCTGGCAATGTTGTATAGTTGTCACTAAGTGGGCTGTTTTTAAAAAATTAAAGAGTAATATAATTATGCTGTAGTTGGTCCCTTTACAAAAACGTAACCAAAATACCAGAATGATTTAACAGTTAGATCACTGATAATATAAGTAATGTCTGAATGATTGTGGCGCGTTCATATATTTTTTTTTCCTTTATTTGGGTTTTTCGCCACTATCTAAAACTCAAAAAATATTAAAAATACCTGTTCTTATGTAAAGAAAGAATCACTGGGTAAAAACAAAAATCCAATGGAGACAAATTTCTCAGTGATTCTTTTTTGTAATAAATACGAACAAAATTTTAAAGATATAAAAATGTTATAAAAAATTTTATCAACTTTTAACGTTAACGTTTCGGAGGGTCCGCTCCCCCCGTTTTCAAAACTAAACTAAAAAATAAATTATATTAATTTGTAATATATAAAGTAACGAGTGAAAGTAAATATATTTTTTTGTGTATGTCAACGATACTTGCATTGACAACAATAAAGGAAAAAAAATATATGAACACGCCACAATCATTCAGACATTACATCGATATGTTCAACCATAAACTTCTTTAGTGTTGACACAAGCCAGGAAGATAAATCTGGCAATGTTGTATAGTTGTCACTAAGTGGGCTGTTTTTAAAAAATTAAAGAGTAATATAATTATGCTGTAGTTGGTCCCTTTACAAAAACGTAACCAAAATACCAGAATGATTTAACAGTTAGATCACTGATAATATAAGTAATGTCTGAATGATTGTGGCGCGTTCATATATTTTTTTTTCCTTTATTTGGGTTTTTCGCCACTATCTAAAACTCAAAAAATATTAAAAATACCTGTTCTTATGTAAAGAAAGAATCACTGGGTAAAAACAAAAATCCAATGGAGACAAATTTCTCAGTGATTCTTTTTTGTCATAAATACGAACAAAATTTTAAAGATATAAAAATGTTATAAAAAATTTTATCAACTTTTAACGTTAACGTTTCGGAGGGTCCGCTCCCCCCGTTTTCAAAACTAAACTAAAAAATAAATTATATTGATTTGTAATATATAAAGTAACGAGTGAAAGTAAATATATTTTTTTGTGTATGTCAACGATACTTGCATTGACAACAATAAAGGAAAAAAAATATATGAACACGCCACAATCATTCAGACATTACATCGATATGTTCAACCATAAACTTCTTTAGTGTTGACACAAGCCAGGAAGATAAATCTGGCAATGTTGTATAGTTGTCACTAAGCGGGTTGTTTTTAAAAAATTAAAGAGTAATATAATTATGCTGTAGTTGGTCCCTTTACAAAAACGTAACCAAAATACCAGAATGATTTAACAGTTAGATCACTGATAATATAAGTAATGTCTGAATGATTGTGGCGCGTTCATATATGTTTTTTTTTCCTTTATTTGGGTTTTTCGCCACTATCTAAAACTCAAAAAATATTAAAAATACCTGTTCTTATGTAAAGAAAGAATCACTGATTTACCCAGTGATTCTTTACATAAGAACAGGTATTTTTGATATTTTTTGTGTTTTAGATAGTGGCGAAAAACCCAAATAAAGGAAAAAAATAACTGATAATATAGTAATGATGATGGCTGGACGGTTGTCCTGGTTCCTCTATGTTCAGGCGTGCTGACTTGGCATCTGGGCATTGTGGGGACAGATCGCCATGGGAAACTGCGTTGTTGTAGGGTTCTGCCTTCAGCAACCTTGGCTTGTTTATGGCACTGATGATATGTGGGTTGAACTGGTGACATTGCGTTTATGATACATTGTATGATTTTAACTTTGTAAATAGGATATACAGGGGTTGACTTGATATATAACATTAACAAATTTCAACTTTTTTGAAGTAACGTTTGTCAAAATAGGTAAATATGAAGTATTTTCCCTGTACAGATGGGGCCAAAGCAATGACAGGTAAAACAGCAGGAGCCGTATCACGAATAAAAAGCAAAGCGCCTCATTTTAGTACCAGCCATTGCATCCTGCATAGACAGGCACTCGCGATTAAGCAAATGCTGCCAAATCTAAAACTGGTTCTTCTAAAAAAATAATCGTAATTCGTCATTGTTTAAATATTGTGTGAAAATTATGGCAGCAAACATAAAATACTACTCCATACAGAAGCGAGATCTCGGGGTAAAACTTTAACAAGGCTATTTGAACTTCTTAGAAGGGAGTTACAAACTTTTTTTACAAATATTTCTTTTAATTTGATAGATTGTATGATAGAACTTGGATGTTCAAACTAATTTATGGTAGATATGTTTCAAAAACTGAACGAATTAAATTTGTCATTACAAGGTAAACAGACAACAGTATTCAACCCTAGTGATAAAATAGCCGCTTTCAAAAGAAAATTCGAGTTTTAGATTGTTTGTGTTGGTAAGAGATAAATAGAAAGAAAGTTTCAAAATTATATGTTTGAATGATTTTTGGTGTAGGATCCGTGATAAATAACCACTTCTTGCCACAAAGGCCCTGAATATTCTTCTCTCGTGCCCAACAACTTATTTATGTGGATTCTCAACGTATGCAGCCACAAAAATAAAATACCGCAACAGACTGGATGCCGGACCTGATATAAGACTTCAACTCTCGTCTATTAAGCCTGATATCAAATAATTGATGAAAAATAAAAAACAGTTTCATACCTCCTATTAGATATTTGATTAATATATAACATGATTATTAATAAAGAATACACATAAACTAGTTTTTGATTTCGCTTTCCAAAAGAGCTCCGTTTGAGAACGGCTGATTTAGATACTTATTTAGAAAAATCTACAATCTACTAATACTTACAAAAATCATGTGTAATAGTAAAAAATATCTTCTAGGCCAATCCTTATGACGCAAATAAATTGAACCGTTTTATTAAGTTCAAACAGTGTTTTAAACAAAAAGCTCACGAATGTATTAATTTACCCTACTATTTCAAGGAATAAACTTTCCTTTAAACTAAAAACTGGGTGCTTTGTCGTACGAATTAATTTCTAATCAGAAAAATTACACTGCGCCGTCAAACTTTCCACTTCGTTAAAGATTCAGGAAATTGGCAGGATGTAATCTGGCGAAAAGTTTCCTTAACAAATAGCTTGTTAAAGAGCTTTTAGAGAACTTCAACTTCTCTTCTTTTTTTTTATTTCGTAGACACGTGCCCCCTACCAATTAGGATCGCGGTTTTAAACTTGCCACTCGCTCTTAAGAGAAAGTCGCACGTTCTTTAAAAAGTACACGTCTTTATTTTCGGGTGACTTCCATCAGGCGTCAAATTTCAGAGGTTTCATTATTTAAAAAGCAAACAGGAACGATGTAGAAAACGTATCTTATTTTAATTTTATTGTTGGTGTTTCGAAACTTATGCCGGTTACGACTTTTATTCGTGGGTACAAAGCGTTACCTTTTTTTTATTAAACACGTAAAATATAGCTGTTTTTTTCATTGTTGCGAATAATATGCTTTTGGCTGGCAAATAAAGCGAAAAGAAAATATAACTTATCTAAATGGAAATATATTTTCATCAAAACTAATAAAATATAGGTCAGATGCAAATGGACTGGCGAACATATACATAACGATTACAAAGGATTATATGCGGTATGTATTACAGAGCCATGTTAGACTTAACTAAGAAAGAGATAGACGGTAACCGTCTGGGTGTTCAAGTTAAGCACTTAGCTAGACTTCGACAATACCCCAATTATTGAATGTTTCATAAACTTAAGGAGACCTCCTACGAAAAAAAAATAATTGATCTTATGGCTGAACTTTACATAACACACCGGCAAAATTATATCAAAATACATCAAAGAACAAAAGTGCCTAACTTAAAAATGCAGAAGTGATCATTTTATATAAAAAAAGGAGCACAGCGAGGTTTAAAGAACTACCGTCCAATAAGCCTCCTATCAGTAATGTACAAAATTTTCACTAAGATAATTTCTAAAAGAATATTAAAACAACTGAATGACTCACAACCAAGAGAACAAGCAGTTGTAATTTAATTTTAATAAATTACTTAAGTAGTTACCCAACAGAATTATTAATATGTCTGCTTTTTAGCATAGGCATTACAAAATTTTGAAAAAAAAATTGAAATAAAAAATTATTAAAACAGCCTTAAAGTTGGTCCCAGTATAAAAACGTAGAAAACATCCGTGGTGGGATGAAGTTTGCGAGCAAGCAGTATTAAGCCGAAGTGAAGCATTCAAAGAGTGAAACAGTCAAAAAACAGCAATAAATTATAACATCTTTTTGGAAGTAAGAAAAGAAACATCGAAGCTAATTAGACAAACTAAAAGAAAACATAAAAACAATCAACTTAACGAAATAGAAAAAGATTTCCAAAAAAATAACTCCCGAAATCTTTACAAAACATTTAAAACTAAATTAACAGGCTATCAACCCCAAAGTCTTTACTTCCAAAATGAAAACGGACAATTAGCTATAAATAACCAAGACAATTGCAAATAACTTGCGAAAGATTTTGAACAACTATTAAACTGTCCTGAGTCCTTAAACAGATTACCAACATTAACCCTAAACAAAAAACCCAGATTCATTACTACCGAATGAGGATGAAATAATTAGGCAAATCAAGCGACTTAAAAATAACAAAGCTTCTGGTGAAGATGGAATCACTGCTGCACTTTTGAAATCCGCTGGTCCAGGTACAATCAAGGAAATAATCAAAATTCTACAAGAAGTTTGGCGAATCGAACGGATTCCAGAAGATTGGAAAGATACTTTAATCCATCCACTACATAAGAAAGGAGATAGAACAGATATAAATAACTACAGAGGGATATCTCTTCTCCCGGTTTGTTACCCGATTCTATCTCAATGTCTACTAGACAGAGCACAGGACAGTTAGAGCCTAAACTTGGTGAATATCAAGCTGGTTTTTGATCGGGCAGATTCTGTCCTGAACAGATCCTGAATCTATTGATTCTGAAAAGTTGAACAGATTCTGAAAAGGTGATTCGGAGACATCAAAAACTGTACAATAAAAATCTCGTCTGTACATTTCTGGATTTCAAAAAAGCATATGATTCTATTAACCGCGAATCTTTATTCTAAATCTTGAAAGAACAAGGATTAGATCTGAAAACGCTGGCAATTATCATTAAACTGGGGAGAACCAACATTAAAATTGATTGTCTCGCATTTGCTGATGATCTAGCAATTTTGGCTCAAGATATATTAACGACACAAAAACAGATTGAAATCCTAAAAGAAACAGCAGAAAAGGTAGGACTCCAAATTTCCTTTGAAAAGACACAACATCATTTCTAAAAACAAAATACGGTAACATTAGACGAGTCTCTCAATTCAAATATTTGGGTGAAATAATCATCGGAAACGGGTTGGAAAAAACGGTTAATAAGGGTAGATGTAAAAAAATCGAAACTTCATTGAGACTTAGGCAAACAAAACTTTACAACAAAAAATGCATATCTAAAAATACAAAACTGAGACATTCCAACACAGTTATTAAGCCAAAATGTCTATATGGCGCAGAAACGGTCATTTTGTATAGAAAGAGTGACATCGAGGAGATTGAAAAGAAGGAAAGAAAAATCATAAGAAAAACCTTAGGCCCCAAACATATAAATAGACATACCGACTTCGAGAAAACCAAGAAATCAAACAATACACAGATATACATAGCGATATGAAAAAAAGAAGACAAGTTTTACTGAAAAAAAAGAAAGAAAGAAAAGTTTTACGGACACATTAAACGGATGAATTCAAGTAGGTTAACTAGACAAATAGTCGAATATTATGAAGATATGATCAGCAAATATTACACAAAGTGAAATTCAAGATAGAGTCTGTTTCAGACAGAAGGTTAAGGTTTGGGAGGTTGGCCAAAAAGAAAAATGTAGGAAGACTGGAACAACTGGAAATCAGTATGGGCGCAAAGGAAGGCTAACAACAACAAACGTCTCTAACTGTACTTCGCGTGGTTTATCAGGGCCCATACGTGAATAATAATAATAATAATAATATAAAGTAGAAGCAAGTACTTGAAAATGGGACGTGCTAGGCCATACAAAAATCATGTCGACCTGGGTTATCGTAGTTGACATTTTCTTGTTGACTATACTTTTTCGACGAATAGCAAATAAATGGCTGAATGATCAAGTTTGTAAACTTGTGGATATAGAAATCTTTGTTTGGGATATTTAAGTACTTCACTCAGTCTCATCTATAGGTTCTAATTTCGCAATGGCGCCAATAAATAACAACGGAGAAGATCTCTTTTGAAGGATAAATTGAACGATCTTATTACTAATACAATATGTTTTTTTCCCAAATAAAACGGTTTATATTTTCATTAAAGGCTTTTAATTATTATATAAATATATTTATAAAGCGCATATTTACTGTTATTTAATACATACAGGAAAAAAAACAAACAAAAACAAAAAATTATAAACCGGTGTAAAAATGGACGTTCATAAATATTCCCGAATTTGCTGTTTATATATATATATTTCATGCCTCTTTGCGATGACGTACATTTTTGTGATATACGTCAATAATTTAATGTTTTGTTAATAAAAAAAGAATACATAATAGATTTGATATCATTTTATGCAGATTTAATCATCGAAACTGTGGCTGTCTCTCAAATTAATTTGAATTAATTTAATTTAATTTAAGCATATTTATTGTAAATATTTATAAACGTGGCTGATGTAAGCGTAGAAATTGAATTACAGTTGGGAAAAATCACTTTAATTTAATTTTAACGCTCTATGCGAATCAAGATCACAAATATGATCATAATCATAAATAACTTCATCTCAAGTTTCAGTTCTGCAGAGGATTCCTCGAATCCGTGTGCTTCTAGCAGTAACGTTATGGATATAAGAAATTTATTTGCTGATTATTTCACATCTCTTGCTGTTGCATTGAGTTGACAATATAAAAGTATTTAAAAAAATATCGCATCCTCAGAAAGAAATATACCAAAAACACAATTTTCGCGATTAACTGAAAACATCCAAATTTCGTATTAGGTCACTTTCAGTCTAAGGACGTGACTTAAAATGTTTCAGTTTTACTTTGTAATAAAAAAATATTTTTTATAACATTAACTTACCTTTCTTTTTTCTCTTAGTCTCCGACAGTGTCATCCGACTGTTTACTACGTGTTGATAAACTTCCTCCCAAAGTTTATTTTTCGCATTTCTAACACTACACTGACGCAAAGTAGTGTCACATAAAGATGGTCTTTTCTGCAGTTCTACTTAGATTTTTTGGGATAAACTTCCACATTCTGGTTTGTTTGAAACAGGCTCCAACTGGTCGACGACATAGTTGCAACGGCGCGACACCAATTCTTCGCGGCGGTTTACCGAATACTGGCCAGAAATCCAGAAAAATCGCCCGCGGTTTACCCGTAGTGCGTGTGCGCTAACTAAATTCTATTGGTTTCAAATTGTGGCGTGGTTTTTACTCGCGAGCCATTTTGTAACATTTCAAAATTTTTAAAATCAATCGGCCGTTTGTATTAGTTTCCTTGACTCACAAAATCAGGCGGTTAAAAAACACGGCGGTTTAGCCGTAGTGCGGCATAAGGCTAAAGCAGATTTCTAAATATAAATACAAAATAAATTTTAATATACAAAAACAGTGAGTTTTTGTGCGACTTCTATCAGAGAAAAACTACTATTTATCCTTTACAGGGAGACCCCGTTTAAAAAGATTGATGAGATGGGAATATTAAATTTTATCGATTTTTCAAAAAATAAAATGACAGAAATGACAGTCAAAATAAAAACAACGTTTGAATAGGTATTTGAAACGGTTTTAAAATATGAGATATTACAAATGCACTGTTGCCATTTTAAAATATTAATTGATCTAAATAACTCCACAACGCCATCTTTGACAATTATATCACTATTAGCTAAAACATGTTTTTTTGTCTTAATTAATGTATGCCAACGTTCGTTGTTTTATGTTTTTCAGTTCAAAAGTTAAAGAGGGGAAAAGGGACTTTAGACGGGCACTCTATAATGATTATATGTTCAGTTTGTTTCAAATATATATACTAAGTAGCACTTTTTTGTAGCCCAGCATATACACAGAATAAAGGGAATTTTTGAAATGCGTCGTGGCAGCCATGAGCAGGTGGCAATACTGCGGGACAGTGATCTTGAGCAAGTAAAGACTTGGCCATTTTACTCACCATGAATCAGTGGAACGGGCAACAACGTGCGTCAACCATAAAAATGTTTTATAAAAACAGTGATAGTTTGGAATTTGCGCAGAGGGAGTTCGACCTTTTTGACAACTCAAACAGGCGACAAAAAGTTAGATTTATAACTTTGAAGAGACTGGATGTGCCTTAAGGAAGAAACCAACAGGAGAATCAAGAAATGCTCGTACTCCACAGAACATTGGTTGAAATGTCCCGGGAGAGTGTTCGCAGAATTCTTCATTTAGATTTGAAATATCATCCATACAGGCTGCAGATAGTGCAACAAATGAAGCAAAATGATTACAAGTTGCGATTAGAATTATATCAACAAATGATAAGAAACATAAACAATGACGATTAATTTCTAAGCAAGTTGTGGATGTCTGTTGAGGCCCTTTTTCATCTCGCAGATTACGTGAATAAGCAGAACTACTGTTACTGGGCAGACACAAATCCCAATGAAGTTCATGAGAATCCTTTATACGACAGTAAGGTGATAGTATAGTGTGCTGTTTCACATCACAGTAATTATTAATGCGGATTGTTACGTGGAGATGTTACAATCTTTTATTACACCTAAATTGAAAAATATTCCACACGTCCAACAAACCTGGTTTTAACAGGATGGAGCAACATCACACACTGCACGGTAATCAATGGAAGCTGTGCGAGAATTGTTTGGTAACCGTGTGATCTCAAGACTCGGTAACATACCCTGGCCCTCTAGATCGCCAGATTTGTCAATTTGTGATTTTTTCTTGTGGGGCTATCTCAAGAGTAAAGTGTACATGACTCGAATGAAATTTCAACAGCATATTTCAAGAATACATTCGTACAGGAGGACGTCATCTAAAGGACGTAATTGTTAAAAAATGATAAATTCTATTGATGTTTCTTAAATGACAAATTTTAAGGTTTCAGTTACTATGAATAAAAATGTCTCTTCTTCAATCACTCTTGGTTTTATTGGATTGTTAAAAAGTTCCCGTTTTTTTTGTGTCATCTTGTATTATATTAAGTTAAATTTGTAGTCGCATCAAGGAATAAAATCAAGGAAGTTATTCATCACTATGGAGTAGAATTAAAAAAAAAATATATTCCACCGAAAAAGAAGCCATTGAATGAAATGCTTTATACAGGTATAATCAGTATAGAAATGGAGTATATTAGGATAACAGTCGGCAATAGAAGCGCACAATAGAGAAAATTTGTCCGCCTTTATCGTACCCTATTACCGATTCAGTCGGGACTTTTGACCATAGAGGGATTTTATTGCATTTAATAAGTAAAGCAGAGGCAGCCTTTTATGTTCGGAATCGGAAAACCAAACTAACTTTATACGATGTACATTTCGGCTACGGTTATGGAGCAACAAAAAGCCCATTCCCTCCAGTTGCGCTCGCTGGAAAATAGGAAAATTCCTGGGAAATAGGCCACGAGCCGGTCGAAAAGGCAAAGGCATTATACGGAGGCGGCACCGCCCCCGAAAAGAGAAGGTCTTCGTCGCGACCCCCCGCGAACACCCACAACGCCCCCCGCGCCCCTCATAAATAACGCCGCGGCAGTAGACGAGGAAAAGTTATTCGTGTCGTTGGGAACGGGTTTCATCCCGTTTTTCATGTTTAATTCAAATAAGATATTTTCTTTATGAGTGGGAAACTTAGTTGGGGGGCGAGTGCTACCTTAACAGCGCTTGGTTGACGCCATAATGGTAGAATTACTTATTGTTACTGCTTAATCTGAAGCATTTTATGAAGTGACTAACGACCTTTCTCGAGGAGGTTGTTCTAGCGTTATTATTGAATATTTTGCCTTTCAAAAAGACAATTTAAAATCACGACACGTATTATACGATTATTATTATACATTAATTCATAAAATTAACTTTTGTTCTAGCACAATAGTAAGGAAATATCTTTCGTACATTTAACCAATAATTCTTCGCATCATTTAAAAAAGAAAAATCAAAAACCTAATGATTCCCAGGTTAAAAAAACAGCAAAATTTAGTTACCAATCGAAAAACTATAATGATAACACTGGGGAACAGCAATTTTGTTGACTTGGATCTGTGACTTGTTTTTGACTAATTTTTCATCTCTGAATTCAAAAAATTCACAGTTATTCTCTATGACATCAAGTTCTTAAGCTACAGCATACCCCTCATTTTATCTTAAAAGTGTACATACTAAAGGAAATAAGGTGAGATCTGACCAAATAGATTAAAATATTTTATTCATACAGAGGATAACATATTATTAAAAGTTAAATTGTGTTTATACAAAAAATAAATAAAAGATATTATGGTAAAAATGTCTTCTTATAGCTTTTCCTGGAGTGTTCAGTTTGTGGACATTCTCGCTTGATGCTTCAACAGTAGTCAGACATCCCATCTACCTTGATACCGCGCTTCCATAACCTTTAGATCTTGGTGGAATCGCTCGCCCTGTTCATCACTAACAGCACCAAGATTTTCTGGGAAGTTAGCAAGATGACGATGTAAGAAATGCAGTTTGATGCTCATGTTGCAACCAAGCTTTTTAAAGCTCTCCAAGAGTTGTTGAACAATTTCGATGTAATTCGGGGCTCGTGTATTTCCAAGAATGTTTTTAACAATATTTTTAAAAGCCAACCAAGCATTCCTTTCAAGTTCGGTCATTGTTTCAGTGAAATTTTCATCTTTAAGGACTTGCCGAATCTGTGGACCATCAAACACACCAGCCTTTATCTTTTCATATGACAGGCTAGGGAATGCCGAAATGATATACTTAAAGCAGTCTCCTTCAATTGACAAAGCCTTAACAAATTGCTTCATGAGACCTAGTTTTATATGCAAAGGCGGAAATACAATGTTTTTCTCTGTCGACAAGTGGCTGATTTAAAATGTTTGGATCATCAGGTCTTAGGTCAGATCTTGGCGGCCAGTTCGATTGCACCCAATGCTTCTCACGAGCACTGCTGTCCCACATGCACAAAAAACAGGGATACTTGGTATACCCGCGTTACTGGGCAAGAAGGAAACAGACCATTTTTAGGTCAACACAGATGATCCATTGGTGCATGTTATATTGCAACAAGTCAATGACTTTCTTTATGTCGCCATATTCTTCACGCAAAGAAACTGAATGACCTATTGGGACTGAACCGTACAAATTTCCATTATGTAGGAGAACACACTTCAAGCTACGCTTTGAGCTATTTATAAACAATCGCCATTCAGTTGCGTTATAGTTAGAAATGGCCAATTCTTTCATTATACCTTCTACGTTCTGGCAATATACAAATCCGTCATTATTTCTGAAGTGCTGCCTAAATTCACTTTCTCTGGATCGATAGTAAGTGATTTTAGCTCCTTTGTCAAGCAATTTTTTTTTCGTGCAGTCTGGATGCTAATAATTCCGATGCTTTTTTGGAGAGTCCCAAATCTCGTGCTAAATCATTTAATTCATGTTGATTGAATCATTTACGAACAGAATCATTGGAAACTTTGAATTCTTCGTCGGTGGAGTCACTTCGATCTTCACTTGATTCACATTCTTATATTTCTAAAGAAGGTAATTCTTGAAAAACTGGCACTGGAATTTCAGCTGAATGAGGCACAGGGCGTATAGCTGACGGTTGAATCCTGATGTTTTCACTATGTAAAAGTAGCAATTACTTAAGTGATCTTTGGGCTCTCACCAAGTCATTGGTATACCAAACGAAAGTTTATTACGTGTTCTCTTCGTCCACATTCGTAAATTCTCTATACACTGTTTGCACACTTTATGAGGGGCCCATGATTTATCTTGGTCACCTATTTTCAGTTTAAAATAAGCAAAATAGGCTCGCCTGACAAATGTACTAATATTAGTCCGTTGAATGGGAATGGTAAAACTGCCACATATGTAACAAAATGAATCAGGGCTGTTTAAGCACTTACGACGAGAACTACCAGAGACAGACATAATGAAAATCTGTAGTTGTGCATGTATACTTTGACTTCACTTTATCAGAGTGACACAGACCCGCG
Organism: Cosmopolites sordidus; assembly: GCA_031761425.1. Lineage (NCBI taxonomy): Eukaryota > Metazoa > Arthropoda > Insecta > Coleoptera > Curculionidae > Cosmopolites > Cosmopolites sordidus. The sequence goes on from JARFXV010000370.1 coordinate 114,146, forward strand.
TACTTTAGCATCTCATGCGTAACTGACCGAACTAGTTTTGGATGACGCAGCGTCACTCACGCCCCCACTCCTAGGTCAAGGAAGGTTCGCCGGTAGGAAAGCAGTAGTGACTTCTGTGATTCGCCAAGCTTAGTCGGATGCGCAACAACTGTAGAGAAAAAACTTGATGTGATAGAAAAAAACTAAATAAAATTTTGGAATTAGCATGTCAATTTACGTATAAAACAGCTTAAATATCGAACCCAACAGAAATAATTTTTCAAATTGTTCCCCAGTGTAATTAACCTTTTAAGCAAATATGTGCAAATCCATATTTGGCAAATATTGATTCCAATATTTAGTCTAAAAGGCGAACTGGATAAAATAGTGCCAGGTTTGCATATACTCAAATGGTGGACCTTTTGAACATTTAATTTAATGAAATAATTAATTATGTGTTTATGAATAGTTCCAAGGTGTAAATAGTTGTTGGTTTATCGGTATGACCCAAAGATTTAACATTACTCCAAAAAAAAATTAGGTCGACATAATTTTTGTAACATTGATGTTACAGTGGCAGCTCGTGGGTTTTTGATGAGTGAGATGGCGTAGAAGAAAATAGTGCTTCTGAAGATTTTTTTTGTTTTTTCCTTCCTTCTTTTTACTTTTCGTGCTATTGAAACCCAGGAGGTGAACCAGGATTTTTTTAAAAAATATATTTTAAAATATTTTTATTTGTGTGTTCATACGTAGCAAATTCCAAATTCCGAATCTACGTTCAAATCGCATGTTTTAGAAAGCAGAAAAACCCCCGAATTCTGGCAACCAATAAAGCAAGTAACGCCAACGGCGAGATAAGGTTAGGTAGCGTACGGTCGCTGGAGGTAAATGTTCGACCAACGACGTAAAAATTGTAGCGAGAGGATGGAATTTTTATCAGCATTATTTGCTGTGATGGGTCGACAGACGTGGTTGTACATTTGGAGATTAAAATTGTTAATAATGTCTTAAAATGGGTTAAAGGAAAGAAACTGAACTGTGATAAATGCTGGAGGGGAGGCGCCCCAAGGCCTTCCCTCACGAACCGCCACTGGTAGTTATTAAAACAACTTTTCACAGAAATGACCTAGAACGTCCTATTTTCAAAGACTTGCTTTTCCTTTACATCATGGAGTTATTGAAAATATTTTACCTGATTTTGAAGTACAAAAGTAGGGAGTACTTTGGTACAAGGTATTGCTGTTTTTTGTGTCTATGGGACAATAGGGCAATAAAGAAAACATTACGGTAAGAAAGATTTTCCTCACAGAACTTCTTTTGTACATGGTACTTCATTCAACTCCATATTAGGCTTGGACTAATGAAAAACTTTGTCAAACCCATGGACAAAGAATGTAATGGTTTCAAGTATCTGAGAGAAGATTTCCTCAATTAACTGATACAAAACTCAAATAAATGCATATTTACTGGACCTAAAATAAGGAATCTTCTAGGTGATTTACGTTTTCAAGAAACATTAAATGAAAAAGAATTAGCAGCTTGGAAGTGTTTTGTAAGTATAGTGAAAGAATATCTCGGCAACAAGAAAGATGAAAACTATAAAAACCTCATAGATGAAATCTTTATAGTCCATGATATACTGGGGTTTTGCATGTCCTTAAAAACGCATTTTCTACTGCCAGTTTTTAAAAACAGATGATGCTACATAACACAAGAGGAAAAAGAAAAACACAAGGTTTTTGTCGTTGTATGGCATCTCATGTAATATATTTTTTATCCACATAATCCTTAGTATGTCTTTGTATAGATTTAACACGTTTTACATGTTCATACTAAATACATATTAGATTGTAAACATATATCGTCTCCTTTTTATTTCCCCACCATTGACATCCTGTAACCAAAAACTGTACGTTATACAGTAAAGAGCTATACACCTATTTTCATCAACGTTACCTCAATAAAGTTTAAAGCTGTTGACTTGAATGTTGACTTGTGTAATCTAAAAACGTTAAGCATGCAGGTGCAAATCTTTAGTGAAAATACGATGAAGAAATGTTCAATTCTTGTGCAGGATGATGAATCGAGGACCCCGAATCCTCACGAACTGCTGTGATGTTTTCTTCAGAACGATTACTGCTAGCTCATGTCGTGTATTTCACATGAATAACTGAACCAGTACTTTCGAATTTTTCTTTTATTCTTTTCACAGTTGATAAATCTGGACAATTATTTCTATCGAAAATGGAACGAACTTTACGAATCGTTGCAATCAAACTTTCACCATTTTGATAGTAATATTTAACAATAAGGGCACGTTGCTGTATCGTGTAGTGCTCCATGTTTATTAACTTCTATCACTCTCTTATCGACCTGTCACAATCCGAGAGTTGTCGGTTGGTTACGTACCATTTGGCATTCACAGCTATTCGTAATATTTTGTTTCCTGGGACAGGATCTTCTGTTGATAAGCGGGTAGAGTTGAGAGAGTCTGACATCATCAGGTATACACCCAAATATTTAACATACTCTTCGTTTGTTGTCCAACCGATTGGGCGTTGATTTATATGGATTATCGGAGGGTTATCGATTCTACTTGGAGTAAAAATTTTTGCTGCCCACTTGTCTATATTGATTTTTAGATTCCATTTATTGAGCCATTTTACAATGGTATTTGTAGCTGCTTGAAATTTGGTTATCGCAAGTTCAAATCTTTTTCCTTGATTAGAATAGTTGTGTCATCTGCTAACATAAGGAAAGGGGGCTTCTGATTTTGGTAAGTCGTGTATATATAGATTAAAAATAATTGGACCAAGTATACTCCCCTTGGCACGCCGGTTTTGATTTTTCTAATTGTTGATTTTGCCTTGTGTATGAATGTTTGGAAGGATCTGTCGTTTATATATAAAAAAAGAATGGATTTTAAATATTATGGTATCTTAACCGTTGTTATTGGAGGAGCGATACATGGAGGAGCAATATAAAGGTCGGAAAAACTGTACTTAGTGTATTTATAGATTTAAAGCGAGCATTCGAAACTATTGACCGGGATGTACTGTGTAAAGAATTATTAATTTATGGTGTAAGATCGAAAACTTTAAAATGGATCAAGAGTTACTTAACAGACAGACATCATAGGACGAGGGTTGAGGGAAAAGTGTCGGCAAAGAGGGAAAGTGCGTGGGGAGTTCCTCAGGGTAGTGTTTTGGGCCCGTTGCTGTTTTTGATATATATCAACGATATTTCTACAATATTGGATAAATGTTTTATTAGTCTTTTTGCAGATGATACTCTCATATCTGTGCCTGAGATGGTTGAAACATTGAATAGTGAACTGGCAATAGTTTTTAGATGGCTATGCAAAAATAAACTTAAACTAAACGAACTGAAAACAAAGTGCATGGTGATACGGTCTAAAGCAAACTGCAAAAGATTTAATGAGTTAGGGTTAAAAATAAATATAAATAATTGTGATATTGAAATTGTAAATGAAATTAAATACTTAGGAGTACTGTTGGATCCTCAGCTAACATTTTGTAATCATGTCAGTTATCTATGTAGAAAGATTGGGAAAAAAATAGGGTTCTTTAGTCGTATATCGTCACATTTATCACCATGGCCCAAGAGGCCTATATATAATACTATAGTTTTACCCCATTTTACCTATTATATGTGTGTGCTGATATCATGTAATAAGGAGAGTATTGGTAGACTTCAAATACAGCAGAACAAGGCTATGCGTGTACTATTGAACTGTAATAGGTATACACCGATAGAGGTAATGTTGCGGTCATTGGATTGGTTTTCAGTTGCGCGGGCCATTGAAGGGGCTAACATTCGATAGATATATAAAATAAAACAATTTGTTGCCTCATTATTTGAATACTTTTTTGGTACAAAGAGTAAATATGCATTCTTACGATGTCCGTTCTAAGAACAATTATGATGTACCAATTGTGAGAACTACTGCTCTCCAGAAGACATTGTTTTGGGAAGGTGTTTGTCTCTTCAATGCTTTGCCCGCCCATATAGGGAGCGCTCCTAATGTGCATGTATTTAATAGACTGTTAAATTATTATTTGAAGCAATAGAGTGTTTTATCATTTGAACAATGTTGGTTATTACCTTTTGATTGTATTTTCTTTTGTAAAGATTTTTTAGAATTTTTCTTACTTTTATTTTTTTTTGTATATCGATTTTGTTTTGTTACTATTAGCTGCATATGCTAAATAAAGTGTGTATTTATTTTATGTTTTAATCTAAGAATATGGTTAGAGTGAACGTTAGAACTGAACGTGATGACACGTAGAATGCCCCTTTTGAAACCAAATTGAAAGGTTGGAGTTATGTTCTTCTTGACAATCGCTTGGTTCAATCTGTTGTGTATAATTTTTTCAAAGAGTTTAGTAGTGGTAGAAAGGATGCTTATTGACATATAATTTGAAATTAATATGTGATTTTTTTCCCTGGCTTTGGGAAAAGCGAAATGTATGAGTGCTTCCATGTTTGTGGAAAATATCCCCGTTTTAGACAAGAATTAAAAAGTGAAGTTAGGTAGGCAATCAACTTTTTGCTTGCATTTTTGAGTATTATATTTGGTATTTGATCGTAGCCAGGTCCTTTTTTAATCGATAGGGTTTTAACTACTAATATCCCCTGTGGCGATGCAAGTTTGATGTCTACACCAGTTAGTGGTGTGTGAGCCTTCACTTAATTTTTATCAAATTTGCAAAGGCCTGTTGTGAATGCCGTTGATCAAATACTATTTCCAAGTGGTCACTGAATGCAGTACACATCTCTTCATCGCTATGTAGCAATGTATTGTTAACGAGAAGAGATGGGATTTCTTCCGATTTTCGTAGAATTTTCTTAGTGGATCTCCATAATTCTGGATGTTGCGGCTTTAGTTCACTTATATGTTTTTGGTATTCAATTATTTTAAGAGTATCTAATTTTCGCTTAATGCAATTCGATAAGTTATTAACTAGATTTTTGATTGCAGAATCCCTTGTTCTCTGCCATTCTCATCTGGCTCTATTCTTTTGATTAATTAGTTGTTTTATGGGGCAGGGGGTATCATTTTTAAATATTTCCCTTGTTTTTGAGGGCGTTGTTGAGAGAGGTATACTTTCTTGAATTGTTGTTGGAATATATGTATAATTTGTTTATCCATATTTGTTTTCGTTGTGAGTGGTATTTGTACTAATTTGGAGTCCATTCTATCTCTAAAGAGTGTGCAGTTTACCTTGCCATTGATAAGTTTTGCCTTAGAAAAATTAACAGGTTTGACTTGAAATGTAATTATAACTGGCAGATAATCTGAGACGAGCTCTATATGCACTATTTGATGAAGATCTTTTCTTAAATGTTTTAGTACGATTATGTCTAAAATGTCAGGTTTTGTAGTCCTACAGTACTTGTAGGTTGTACTTTGCTGCAATTTCATTTAGCTTTGCCCCATTTGGGTTTCCAATTAACAATAGTACCTCTATGGTGTTAAACATTGACTGTAAGTTGTTTTCCATTAATTTTTTGTTGGGTTGTTTGTAGACACTGTATAAACGGATTCTGGTGCTATTGAGAAAGTTTACTTTGATTGATATTACTTTTAAGCTTGTAATTTTTGACATATCGACTGGGTTGCGAGATATTTTCTATTATTAAGCCTTTGTCGTTTTCGTCAACACATTTTGCTTTTACCAGAATCACTATGGACTTTTTTGGCTTTAATTGGCTTCGTCACAATATCTTTAACTGTAGACAACGGAGTTTTTGTTAATGAAGACGTTTCTACTGGGGCTACATTTACATTAAGCCCCCCATTCAATAAAGAAGCATACACATTTTTAACAATTTGCTTAGCATCCGGCGATAAATGTTTTCATTTAAAATTAGCACTACCGGAGGCACAATGATCATTATTTTGACAAGAACGCCACATTTTTAGCACGTTTGGAATATCAAAACTGCACAAAAACTGCACTGTTTAAGAAAATAATGGTTTAAAAGGTATAAAATTAATTTTATCTTTTTACTTGTTATTTTATTAGGCCCGGTCCTGCTTACGTTTCTTGCAACTTTGCCGGGTTTCGTTACGGTTGGGGTTGTTAAAGGTTTATTGCAGCCAATCGGTCAACGATATATCTTGAAACGCACTATACCGTTTTTGCACGTTGTGTCGTTTATCGGTGGAGATAAGTGGTGACTAATACGTTTTTGAGATGTCATTGTTCCATTAGCCAGCCCCGACGGGCAAGTCAGGGTCTGATATTCCCGTATACTAAAATGCGTCCGGTTTGCGCATGATGTCACTCGTTAAGTAAAATTCAAATATTTTCGTTGCTAGACTTTGAAATACATTTTAAGTGCATTGTAATTAGAAATAAGGCTTTATATTGAAGATAAATACTTCATCAATGTGAGTAACAGACCACAAAATTGTATATAACTGACACGTACACAATTTTATTTGAATTTAAGGTACTATTTACAGAACAAAACAACTTCGATAGTTCGAATAGTTTTTATTTATCGACAAAAACATTTCGTTTTATAGATTAATATTATTTATAACGATTATTTGAAATGCACATAAACAAATCATTTTGTTTCTCAATTTAAAATGTATGTAAGAAATAATATACATTGGTTATATAAAATTGCAATATGCAAATTGAAAGTTTTCTAAATATTGGCTTTTCAATGTAATAGTCAGCTAAATTCGATATTTTTTGTCACAAAAAAAATATTAATTATTCAACACAGCTAGCCATATTTTATATTGATATTAAAAATGACAACATTTTGTTTCCTAAATTTAAAATTGTACATATTTCTTAAGCTTATGTTCATTGTGAATTCGCTATAAGTGTAATTTTGCAATAGTTTTAGTCATCTTTGTTTTACCTAATTTTTCACTTATATTCGCGATCGAAAAAATGGTCAGAAGACTTCAGACAGAAAATCTTCAGAAGGTTTATGTAAACATCCTTCACTTAAATGATCAGTCAAGGTATATTTGGACGTGCTGGGTCTTTCTAAACTGGAATCGAACTTGAAATATATATATATATATATATATATATATATATATATATATATATATATATATATATATATATATATATATATATATATATTATAAGACGAGACAGAAGGGGTATAAACATGGAATATTAGAAATACTACCATCACCATCATTACTATTTCTACCACCATCGCAACATCTAATCAAGCATAAATAAATAAAACCCCATACTTATTAAAGCAACAAATTTATAAATATGATTCGATGTTTTTGGGTTTAATTTCTATTTCAATTATTTTTCTCTTGTGATAATTACTTCTCTTGTGATAATTACCTAGTCAACAACTCGGTGACGACTTGTTTTCTCTTCCTTTTTTCAATTCTTGCAGATTGTTCATTCGATACTGGCTTTTTAGAACTAAATGCCAGATTTTGAGTCGGTACAACATCATCCTTCAATCCTCGGTAACTTTTTGGTGTGTGATTTAACAATTTACGTTGAAGATTTTCCTTGAAATCCCTATTTAAAAAGTGTTTCGAACAAATACAAGCCGTTTTTCCACCATCCACTTCTTACACGCAGCTTCATTCTTGGGAAAATAAAAAAACTTCACATCACAAGGTTTCTTTTTCGACTGATTGTCGGAGTTACACCCAAACACAGCACAATGCATTGTTTTTATTGTATATTTTAGATTAACACCACATAAACTTTTAGTAAACTTGTTATATGTCAAAACTATGATGTTGTTCAAATCTTACTCAATGGATGACGTATTCCCGCCAACAAAGCTCCGCCCACTATGCGCAATATCGTACCTTAGTATTTATAATACCGTGCGGGCAAGTCATCTTAAAAATCTTAATAATAACATCTTAAAATATTAATTTGTACCTTATGATTTTAAGTATTGTCGTGATCAACGTTAGTTTCTATTTTTATTGATAGAATTTTATCGCACTCTTTTTGCCGCTGTTAAACTGATAACGGAGGGAAGGATACGTCCGTATTATTTCACTGCTCGCAATGATCTCAAGGATTAGTTATTGAAATAAGTCGACGAAGGCATGTTTCTAAAAAAATATATTAATGCTTTCCTTAAGTCTGAAAGTTCTTCTGAACGAAAATATCATCGAAAACAAAAACGAACTCGAGCAGAAATCGAATTAGAACGGGGCATCGTAATATAGGGGAAGGGAGCGAGAGAGGGAGGCTCTCGGTCCGAAAGCGTCAAGTCCGATTTTTTTCTCAATGGCAATAATTCCGGCCTTAGAGCGTCATATCGACGGCAGATCGCTTTCCAAATCCCTTATTTATGTTTCCTCGGTGGGCAGCGTCGATAAACTAATAATCGATAGATATATTTTCCAAGCACGACTGAACGTGTTTAACTTTCTTCCTTATAAAGGAAAATATCCCATTTGAATTAAACATGAAAACACGCCATAAGACCACCTATCCAGGGACGTATCTGACCATTGTTTGTTTCGCAAAAGTGATAAAATGATAAATTCTAAAGTAATTATTTTTATATTGTGACCTTTGAAAAAATTGTTTCATTATCTCCTCTTTGTTTTCACTTATTCCAGTCTCATTTCTATATTATTTTCGTTATCCACTTTCAGTTATCTAGTCATACCCCTTGGTATCGAGTCGAGGTACGACACCACTAATATGCGCAGTTTTCTTTCATTATTTTAACTATTTTTTATTCTCGTCCATAAAGGACAGCTGCATTGAGTAAAATTTAAACATCATAGTTTTGACATATAACAAGTTTACTAGAAGTTTATGTACGGCGTTTGTGTGGTGTTAATCTAAAATATTCAATAATAACAATGAATTGAACATGAACAAAAAGATAGGATAAATTTAATCTGAAAAGGGCTTGTATTTGTTCGAAACACTTTTTAAATAGCGATTTCAAGGAAAATCTTCAACGTAAATTGTTAAATCACACACCAAAAAGTTACCGAGGATTGAAGGATGATGTTGTACCGACTCAAAATCTGGCATTTCGTTCTAAAAAAACCAGTATGGAATGAACAATCTGCAAGAATTGAAAAAGAGAGAGAAAACAAGTTGTCGTCGATTTATTGACAAGGTAATTATCACAAGGGAAAAATAATTGAAATAGAAATTAAACCGAAAAACATTGAATCATGTTTTTAAAGTTGTTGCTTTAAAAAGTAGGGTGTTTTATTTATTTATGCTTGATTAGATGTTGGGATGGTGGTAGAAATAGTAATGATGGTGATGGTAGTAATATTTCTAATATTCCATGTTTATACTCCAGATTTGCTAATAAGCAATTCAATGATCAAGAAATTCAACTCTAAAAATGATCCACTTATGTTAAACAGTGCTCATGAAGGAAATATTGACGAGGATCTTCATGAACTTGATATGATGAGCTCGAACATATATATATATATATATATATATATATATATATATATATATATATATATATATATATATATATATATATATATATGTATATATATATATATATATATATATATCTGTGGATAGCTTTGTATATCTTGGGCAGAGGATTTCAATGGAGGGGAATACCGCCCGGGAGGTGGAACGGCGTGTTAAATGTGGCTGGCAGGCATTTGGTAGGCTCAACATAGTGTTTAAGAGCAGACTCCCACTTTGCCTGAAGAGAAAAGTATTCGATCAGTGCGTTCTACCCGTTATGACATACGGAAGTGAAACCTGGACAGTCACATCGCAATCAATTCAAAAACTTCAGGTGGCACAGAGGGGAATGGAAAGATGTATGCTTGGCATTACAAGACGAGACAGAAAGTCCTGCGCATGGATTAGGGAACAAACAAAAGTCTGTGACATCATTGGAAGAGTAAAACAATTGAATCGAAGTTGTTTTATTCTGTAAATAATGTCTTAAATTCAAATAAAATTGTGTACGTGTCTGTTATATACAATTTTGTAGTCTGTTGGCCACACTGATAAAGTATTTGTCCTCAATATAAAGCCTTAATTCCAATTACAATGCATTTAAATTGTATTTCAAAGTCTAGCAACGAAGATATTTGAATTTTACTCAACGAGTGATGTCATGCGCAAACCGGACGCATTTTGGTATACGGGAATATCAGGCCCTGGCCTCGATGCTGATTGATGATTGAGTCGGTAACTGTGGAGCTTGATGTAACAGTTAGAATATTTTCCAGTGTCTGTCCATACTGTCGAAAACACCCCGCTAATCCCGTGTCTTTTCGACGTTTCAGTAGAGCACAAAAGCATCCAATCACTGTCGGGTTATAACATGTGGTTTCTATCAGACGCGCTTTGCTTAGAGCCACACGTCTTAGTTATGGTCAAGCGAACCTCCATGTGTTTATATTGGACGCTCTTTGGAAACCGTTTTTCAGAAACATTGACATGGATCCGTCACGAATTATAAGGAAAATGAAAGTTCGAAAGTTTTGCGTTGGAAATTAATAGAAAAGGACGCCCAAAAAGCATGTCGGTTCTAGAAATCAACGAATGTAAGCAGTTGCTGGGAGAATTATATCATCGAGATGCTAGAAAATATGCTGAAAAGTTCTAGCAATTTCTAAGGATGTCAAAGGAATCTCTTGATTTCATTCTTAGCTACTTAGAACCTCTATCTATCTGGGATTGGAACCAATTTTCGAGAATTTCAGCAGAACAACGTTTAGTTTTCACACATTGACTGGTGCACAATCCATCCATTCCAACTTATTTCTTACGTCTTTCCACATTTTTTGCTTGCAAGCACGAATGCTTTGGATTTCAGATAGCCGCTCTTTTAAAAACTGCACCAGTAACGCCATGCCGTGCCATGCAATAACGCATGCCGTGCAATAACCCATGCATATGGTTTGAACAGAAATCATTTTAACTAATGCATTTGTTCTCGTATGCTTTCTCATTCGCTTTACGTAAGGCATGTGACTCTAGGTGAAGGGCGTCTGATGTGAACGTATCTTAAGAATGGTAATTTTGTCCAAGTAATCTTTCTTTCATTATATATATATATATATATATATATATATATATATATATATATATATATATATATATATATATATATATATATATATATATATATATATATATTGTAGCCTATAATTTTCTCTTTTGAAACAAAATAAAAAATATATAGATCACAGCGACGGCAGCTGTTCGCCGGGAGCACCGGGAAGAAGGTCCAGGACAGAATGAAGCCACGACAAAAGTTGAGCGCCACCCGGTTACTTCATATATCGGAAAAGACCCTGGAACCGGGAAGGGGGTCTATCTTAAATAAAACGGTTTACTAGAATCTTATACATATATATTATAAAAGCACACTCAAAAAAGAACGACACAAAGCACACAAAAAAAAGGAATAACTAAAACTATCAAACAAAAGACACGGGAAGGTTTAGGGAAGGTGGTTCTCCAAACCTTACTGTGAAAGAAATCAAAAATCAAATACACAGCTCTGAATTACACCAGCTGGTCTCTATGTCCCTATACTTACAAATTAGAGGTTATTTCCTCTATTCTGACAATAGTAAAAAGATAGATATATAACGCTAGGGTAACCAAGAATGGTCAGACGGCAAATAGATACAAAATATAAGATGATAACGTGACCATTATCAGTATAAGAAATTATGGTAATAATGTATTTGTGAAAAATAACTGGTAATTGCAATCCTTAACGGTACATGAAAATATAATAAGAAAATGTTTGTCTGGCCTTATTTCCTGATGTTGTCTATCCTTGCCTGTCAAGGTATTGGGTGTCCAAAAACACTGAGTACGACTGCGGGCAGTTCGGTATCGCTATGCGGGGGTCCCGAAATAATCTCGATCTGACCAACCGGTTACTGTGCCATGTGGCCCCAAAAAGGTGTAAGGTTTCCACGATGGTCAGGGTCTGTAATAGGTGGTCGTTCAATGGCCTGATGTCTGTTGATCGGATTCTCTGCTGCCGGGTCGTAAAACCCTCTATAAGAATATCAAAAAAATCAACCCAAGCGTGACTTGGCCAGCAAACCTTCGAACCTCGGTCGGAAGGGTAAGGCGCGAAAACATCCGCTCACCTGGAGATTTGGAGTTAGACTGTCTTGCCTTGTCCAAACGATACCGGAGCTCTTTCAGTTCAGAATTTGTCTGAAATAAACTTACCAGTGGTGATCAACAATTTACGAATGCTACCTGTAGCGATCAAGAATTTGTGAATGCTACAATATATATATATATATATATATATATATATATATATATATATATATATATATATATATATATATATATATATATATATATATATTATACCATATATTCTCTTGCCCGTTTATTATTATTATTATTTTTTTATTTATTGGGACTTTCGGTCAGTAATTAAGTTTTAATTTTTAATTTTTTTATTAACGTTTCGGTTTAACAATGAACCATCCTCAGAATAGTTCTACAATACATATAACTTTTATAAAAAACGCAAGCATACATTTAAAAACCTACCAATATTAAATTAATTTTTAAATTTTTTTAACTAATATGTGATAATTTTAAAAGTAAAGTTTTGGAGTTAGAGGCGCATCAGCAACGGAGAAGGCTATTTAGCGACTGGACCTATAGCTTAACGTGGGTTCCGAACCACGGTTATCAGCTACCGAAAACCCCGGTCAGCACCCCCCTCGGGCTATCAACCGTTGGTTTTGTGCTTAACCGAAAGTATCTCGAGAAGTCTACCGACTGGCGAGTGACCAACGTAGAAAACCTCTCAGAAGTCATCCGGCCTTACCCAGCCTTGAACTGGCGTGACTGAGGGGTGATTCCTTGTCAGATTTTACACTCTTACCTAGAAACATTCACAAGAATTTTAGAAAAACTTTTTTGCCTAGTACGGGATTCGAACCCGGTCCACATTAACTGCTGTAACGTAAGGCTAACGCCTTAGGCACCACACAATTTTTGTTTTTTATTATAACCTAATTGTTTTGAATATGTTATGTGGAATGATATTAGATGCAAAAATAAAAAATTATGAAATTTTATTATTTAATATTGTTATTATATATACAACTTAAATTATCTGTATCATTTCTGAAATTAATGGTATTATATGTTTTTTTATATAAGTCATTTCTTTTATATTTCTTTTTTTATACTGTTTTTCCAAATCTAGGGTTTTTATGTCGTTAAAATTAAAGTTGTGTTCATTGTATGTATGTATGGTAAAGGTATGTAATATTCATTTTTAGTTTTATTTGTTATGTTATTATTGTTATATATTCTATGTATTCTATTTTTAATTACCGGTTCGTAAAATTTTTTTGGATAATTATTACCTTCTAGTGTTTTTTTTTAAATTTTATTTATATATTTTGGCCTATTGTTTGGATTAGTTAAAATAACAGCTCTATCAATTAAAGAATTAATAACACTTTTTTATATTTATTTGGTGTATAGGATTTAAAATTGAGATATCTTCCAGACCATACTGGTTTTGTATACCAATTTGTTTTGATATTGCCATCCTTATCATACGTGATGTTAATATCCAAAAAATGTATTGTTTTATTTTTTTCTTCTTCATGAGTAAATTTTAATTTGTTATGGAATATATTGAATTTGTTTAAGGTATATTGAATTTTATTTTTAGGTATGCATAATATACAGTTATCTATAAATCTTTCAGTGGTGAAAGTGATGGATAATAAGTGTGGAAAGTCTGGTGGAGTGGAAAATACTAATAAGATTTTTGTAATTTTTATTTTTTACAAGTGCAGACGACGCGGTTTCATTCTCGTTAATATAGCTTTTCCGTTCCTGAGCTATTTTCAGGATAAAAATCATATGTGTGATTCAGGATTTATACATTACAAACATCGATATACATACATATCCGATGCTCTTTACCCCAACATAACAATCGAGGGTGAACCCGGGAGATACTCACTAGTATATAATTTAGTGGGATTCATTTCAATTATTTGAAATTTCTTTTTCAATTATAGTTATTATGCTGTGATGTATGTGAACGTACCTTAAGAATGGTAGTTTTGTAATCTTTCTTTCATTTATTTTTGTGTTTTGAATATATATATATATATATATATATATATATATATATATATATATATATATATATATATATATATATATATATATATTATTATTATTATTCACGTATGGGCCCTGGTGGACCACGCGAAGTACAATTAGAGGCGTTTGTTGTTGTTAGCCTTCTTTTGAGCCCATATTAATTCCATTCTTTCGCTATGAGCTTTTTTCCTTTCGTCAGACCAAGTTGTTCCAGTCTTCCTACATTTTTCTCTCTGGCCAACCTTCCAAACGTTAACCTTGTGTCTGAAACAGCCTCTATCCTGAATTTCACTTTGTGTAATATTTGCTGATCTTAGGTCCTCTTTAATTGCAGCAATCCATTTAATTATTTCTACTTTAGCTCTACTCCTATTTTCATAAAATTCGACTATTTATCTAGTTAGCCTACCCGGATTCATCCGTTTGATGTGTCCGTAAAACTTAAGTCTTCTTTTTCTCATATCGCTATGTATATCTGTGTATTGTTTGATTTCTTGGTTTTCTCGAAGTCGGTATGTGGTGCTATTTATTTGTTTGGGGCCTAGGATTTTTCTTATGATTTTTCTTTCCTTCTTTTCAATGTCCTCGATGTCCCTCTTTCTATTCAAAATGAGCGTTTCTGCAGCATATAGACATTCTGGCTTAATAACCGTGTTGTAATGTCTCAGTTTTTGTGTCAGTGTTTTTAGATAGGCATTTTTTGTTGTAAATATTTTGTGTAAGTCTCAATGCCGTTTCCATTTTTTGATATCTACCCTTATTGGCCGCTTTTTCCAACCCATTTTCCATGATTATTTCACCCAAATATTTGAATTGAGAGACTCGTCTGATGTTACCATATTTCGTTTTTAGAAATGGTGTTCTTAGTCTGTTGCAGGTCATGTATTCTGTTTTTTCAAAGGAAATTTGGAGTCCTACCTTTTCTGCTGTTTCTTTTAGGATTTCAATCTGTTTCTGTGCTGTTAATACATCTTGAGCTAAAATTGCTAGATCATGAGCAAATGCCAGACAATCAATTTTGATGTTGGTTCTCCCCAGTTTAATGGGCTGGTGAATATTCAGTGCCGACTTTTTTTCACGCCACTCCTGTATTACCTTTTTCTAGAACACAGTAAAATAAGAGTGGCGAGAGTCCATCCCCTTGTCTCACACCAGTTTTAATTTCGAAGGGCTCTGAGATGTCACCCATGAATTTAACTTTTGACCTCGTGTTAGTTAACGTTGCTTTAATAATTGCCAGCTTTTTCAGATCTAGTCCTTGTTCTTTCAAGATTCGGAATAAAGATTCGCGGTCAATAGAATCATATGCTTTTTTGAAATCCACAAATGTACAGACGAGATTTTTATTGTACAGTTTTTTATGTCTTAGAATCAACTTTAGATTCAGGATCTGTTCAGGGCAGGATCTGCCCGGTCGAAAACCTGCTTGATGTTCACCAATGTTCGGTTCTAACTGTCCCTGTGCTCTGTCTAGTAGACATTGAGATAGAATCTTGTAACAAAGTGGGAGAAGAGATATTCCTCTATAGTTGTTTACATCCGTTCTATCTCCTTTCTTATGTAGTGGATTCAATCCGTTCGGTTCGCCAAACTTCTTGTAGAATTTTGGTTATTTCCTTGATTGTACCTGGACCAGCGGATTTCAAAAGTTCAGCAGTGATTCCATCTTCACCAGAAGCTTTGTTATTTTTAAGCCGCTTGATTTGCCTAATTATTTCCTCTTCATTCGGTGGTAATGAATCTGGGTTTGTTTGTTTAGGGTTTAGTGTTAGTAATTTGTTTAAGGGCTCAGGACAGTTTAGTATTTGTTGAAATTATATTTCGCAAGTTCCTTGCAATTGTCTTGGTTATTTAGAGCTAATTGTCCGTTTTCCTTTTGAAAGCATAGGCTCTGCGGTTGATAGCCTGTTAATTTAGTTTTAAATGTTTTGTAAAAGTTTCGGGTGTTATTTTTTTGGAAATCTTTTTCTATTTCATTAAGTTGATTGTTTTCATATTTTCTTTTAGTTTGTCTAATTAGCTTCGATGTTTCTTTTCTTACTTCCAAAAAGATGTTATAGTTTATCGCTGTTTTTTGACTGTTCTTTGAATGCTTTACTTCGCCTTAATACTGCTTGCTTGCAAACTTCATCCCACCACGGATGTTTTCTACGTTTTTGTAAAGGGACCAACTTTAAGGCTGTTTTAATGATTTTTTGTTTTTATTCTTGCCAGTTCTGTGCAGGTTGTTTATCAAGTTCTTCTGTAGGGCTGGTTTTATTTTCGTTGGGTCAAACTATTAGCAGCCCCTTTTGAATAAGTTTTCGAGGTTTTAAGCTAAGTTTGATTCTAGTCAAGTAGTGATCCGTGTCTATATTTGCTCCTTTCCTGACTTAAACATTCAAAATCTCTTTATAATTGGGGTACGAAATGGCAACATGGTCAATTTGAAATTCACCCATGTACGTGTTGGGGCACCTCCAGGTCTTTTGTTTTGTTATTTTATATTATTGTATATATATTTTTTATGTTATTGTTATTTATTATTATTATGTTATTTTTATATTATTTATGTTATTGTATATATATATATATATATATATATATATATATATATATATATATATATATATATATATATATATATATATATATATATATTCAAAACACAAAAATTCTCGGCCCAAAACTGACAGAGGAAGGATACAGACTACATTCTAGAAACACCACAGAATACAAGAACATAAAAACGACTTAAAAAACAAACAAACCATTTCCGCTCTGTTCCAGCACCATCTACAAACAGGACATAAAATCAATTTTGAAGGAGTCAAAGAAATAGCGAATATTGAAAACTACCGAACAATCAGAGAAGCCCTTGAAATAGAAGGAAGAGGTGAGCGAAATACGCGAAACGACGCTCGCAACATTTCAAAAGTATGGAAATCCCTTCTGAAAAAAGAAAAAAAGCGTCAACGTGGCGGCGAGGTAGAAAAATGAATAAACGCCCGACAGCGTTGCCGAGCGTTGCAAATGGTCCCGAACTACCCCGATATAATCTGCGCAGTCGCTGCTGTAGTCGGTCAGCTATAAAAATGAGCACAGCGACCCGTGCACGTCAGTTGGACTCTTCGGCGGACAACACTTGAAAATGCCAAATGCGATTTTGGCGAAACGTCGTGACTCTTCACATCATCAAGGTATCGACACCCGGAATGATTTAGAAACATTATCACACATATGCCCTCCAGTTGAAGGGATGGGTGGAGCTCGACTCCAGTCATATATATATATATATATATATATATATATATATATATATATATATATATATATATATATATATATATATATTTCCTCAGTTATGAGGTAATAGCCTGGTGCTTTCTTAAGGTTAATGTTACTTTTGATTTCCTCACTTACCTCATCTGGGATTACCGGGTTTAAAGTAAATTCTTCTCTTCTCTGTTAAGGCGCAATAATATCTTTGAAATGGTTTTCATTTGCATTCTAAATAGCTGGAAAATATTTCTGCTTTTTGGTGATCGTCTCTTGCCCAATTTCCATTATGTGACCTAATTGGTGGATAGTGCATGCAGGGTGTCTTTTCAGAGTTAGTTTTCTCTTTTGAACTACTAGATAATTGATTTCTCTGGGATTAGCTTTGTGATTTCAGGGGTGTTTTTCCAACCTGCCTGCTGAAAATAAACTACAAATTGTTCTACTCCTTGATTTAATTACTTCTTCAACCAAACTTCAGTTGGATGGGGTTGGTTAAGTCTTGTTGAAATCCCGCCCAATTAATGCATCTATTAACTAATGAAACTTTAAGTCCTTTTTTAATAACGCATTCGCTCAAAGTTAACATAAAAGGCGAGTGATCTGAATCTAAATCAAAGTTTTCTTCAACTTCCATCTAGGTCGATGATATTTTTCTATTAATGAAGAAAAAATATTTCCGACAATTTTTTCCCAGTTATTTTTCAGTAACTGATTCGAAATTCACAGCAAAGATCGTTAGAGTATTAAAATCCACGGTTACTCGGAGCGAACCGACGAAGATCTACCTGTAAGGATTTTGCAATTTAAATTTAATATATATTAAAATTTTCGTTAATTAAAAATTTTAAAATGGCGACGCTTTTAAATTCATTATCCTTCGGGCGTCCTAGTTCTCTGCTAAAAGGCTTCGTAAACTAAATGAAATATTAGGCCACTCGGGGGAGAGAAAATGGCTGAAAATATTTAACAACCCCACTAAACTATTTAAGATCGGCTTCTTATAGTTTAGCAAACTTTTTAATGATGCCTGGAAAGTGGAAGCAGTTGATATAAGAATAAAACGATTTGGAAAATTCAGTAATATCGTTGCAGTTTTTTCTTTACGTTATTATGCAGTTTAAATTTCGGAAAATGCGATATAATTGGTGCAAGTATGTTTTAAAATATAATAGTTGGTCGGGCATACAAATAAAATGCATGTATCGGAAGTAATACTGCTTTATTCAATATAAGAATTGTTTGAAAAATACTTGATGATCAAAAAAAATACACTGCTCCCAATAAAGCGAATGGGAAAGAGAGACGGCTGATATTGTTGTGAATGTACAACCACTAGAAGAAGAAGTATTCTTCTTGTATATGGAAAATCAAATGTCCTGCTCTACCGACCGCGATTCTGGACGATCTGCTTTAAAAGCCGTCCGTGAGCGGACCAGTGATATACAGCCATTTTAGATGGTGCTTTATTTGCCAAAGTCGAAGTGAGTTAATCGATGCACTGTTAAACTCAAAGAGATTTACCACTAAACACCGAAATACTTTTTTAAAGTTCCCGATGCACGTTTCGCTAACCATGATAGCATCATCAGGAGATGATTTAATCTAATGTGAAACTCTAATTGCTAACCTACTACCTATGAAGCGTACTATCTACCTAATAAAGCGGGTAAAAAAAAATAAAAAAGGAGAAAAAGGGAGAAAAGAGAACAAAAGAAAGAAAAAAAACCGCGAATTTAACTGACCCTTACATTAATAATTGGAAAAGTTGACTGAACGGAATAAGTTCTTTATCCCGGTTCATTATTTTCTTGCAATTTTCTATTTGAATTCTTTCATGCATGGATGCTTTCATATGCATCCAAAGCCTTGTTGTTATTTGCACTTTTAACCAGCCTTAAATTACTAATGTCTATGTTAAAGTCATGTTCGATTGCATGCTGGGCAACACAAGATTTTTCATTTCTACCATATCTAATGTGGGATTATCACATTTTTTCCCAAATATGTGATAAAATAACTAATTTTGCAAAACAGAAATGGCTTGACTTAGAAATCAAACATTTGTACAGTAAAAGGAGTATGCTTGAAATTTAGGCGTAAAAGTAAATAGATTAATCAATTTTCCTTTAAACAAAGACAATTATAACAAAGAATTAAAATTAATTAGGGGGGAAGTGAACGGTTATAGTAAGAACATTGTAGATAAATTAATTAGAAAACATAAGTTTAGAAAATCTTCGACTTTTCAAAAGGATTAGAACACCAAGAAATTCCTGGTAATACCATTTGATGCTAAAAAGAGGACATTAAGGTTGTGTACAAACCATATAATAAATTAAGAGAAGTTCTGGGTAATCCAAAAGATAAAGTAGAGCAACATGAAAAGTCGGGGATTTACGAAATTAGTTGTCAATACTGTGATCGAATGTATATTGGGCACTAAACTTGAAGAGATTTACAACTAAACACGAAAACGCTTTTTTTGAACTGCTCGACGCACGTTTCGCTAACGATGTTAGCATCATCATGAGATGATTTAATCTAATTCTAAAACTAAACTATGTTCTATTTATATGAAAACCATACCCAACGAAGCGTGTAAAAATCATGAACCGTGAAGTGTACTAAGCCTAACTTTAATAATTGAAAAAGTTGATTGAAAGGAATCGGTCCTTTATCTCGGTTCATGATTTTCTTACATGTTTCTATTTGAATGCGTTCATATGCATCCAAAGCCCTATTATTATTAACACTTTTAATTAGTCTTAAATTACTAATATCAATACTGTGGTCCACGGGCGTAGCCAAGGGGGGGTTTTGGGGGTTCAAACCCCCCCGAAATAAGCCAAATATTAACTAATATTATACCGAAAAAATACGAGGAGTGAAGAGAGTTAAATTATTACATTTGAATTGAATATATATCCGAACTAGTGGACGTTGCGCACAGTAACGCGATCTCTTGTCGTAAAAAAACTTAAATTTCATGTAAGTATATTTTTGTTGTTTTATTTACTTCAAACTAACCCCCCCCCCCCCACCCCAAAACTAAATCCTGGCTACGCCCGTGCTGTGGTCATGTTCGATTGCATGTTGGGCAACACAAGATTTTTTGATTTTTTGATTTTTCATTTCTCCCATATCTAATGTGAACAATATGTTCTTTATATATTGTCAATATGAATCTTTTTGTTTGCCCAATATACCTTCGATCACAGTCTTGACAGCTAATTTCGTAAATCCCCGACTTTTAAGTACACTACTAAAATTAGGCTTATAGGAGCAGATATTTGGTTTCTTAAGTCATGCCAGACTAATAAAATATTTCCCAATTTTATTAAAGTTAATATTTCAAAATCTTCCAAAATATGTGACAAAATAACTAATTTTGCAAAACAGAAATGGCTTGACTTAGAAATCAAACATTTGTACAGTAAAAGGAGTATGCTTGAAATTCAGGCGTACAATCTTTACAAGAAATTAACATTTAAATTAAGTAATGTAGAACATGAATGTTGGTGCAATTTTCAAAGGAATATGTTCACAGCAGTAAATAGTAAATTTATTAAAAAAATGTCATCTTTAAATATAAAAATTAAAAAACTCAAAATTGAGCAGTCGAAAGAACATATTCCAGAAAACAACATCAACATAGTAGAAAATCTTTCAACTCAGACGTTCGACAATCCAGAACTAGATCTTTTAAATAAAGGCCTCAATTTTGCTTTGCTGGCATCCCGAAGTGCTTTGGAGGATATGGTAGCCGGTATTCAAACCGGTATTAAACACTTACCGGAGTCTTCCAAGGCTTTCGTCAGAGAGTCATGTAAAAGCAAATTTGCAAAAAATATTTCAAATAAAAATCAAAAAATGCCAAATATTTCTAAGATTGTCAAGCATCTGCGAGAGAAGGATTGTTTTTATTTAAAAGCTGATAAGGGAAATAAGGTTGTAGTAATGGACAAACCTGATTACTTTGAACGCGTTGAAAAATTAATTCAAAACGGTCCTTATAAACGATTACCTAGGAGTCCATTGTCAAAAATGATTTATGAAGTTAGAGATGCATTGAAATCTTGTAACAGCCTTATTTCTCCTTCTCTGAAAAGCAAATTACATGTTTCTAATCCAAAAGTGCCAAGATTGTATACTCTACCAAAAATTCATAAACCAGGAAAATCAATGAGACCAATTGTATCAGCCATTGATTCTCCAACATACAACTTGGTAAAGTGGTTAACAAAGGAATTTGAAAATCTACCACTACCTTCCTGTTCGGTGATAAATTCCACCAAATTCACAGAAAAAGTCAAAAATACCCATCTTCAGGAAGGAGAGGTTTTGGTTTCCTTTGACGTTTCATCGTTGTTTCCGAGTGTCCCGATTCCACATACCTTGAAATATCTGAGGGAGTTACTGGAGTTAAACGGTTTTAATAACAAGAGTGTTTCTGAGTACATATCCTTAACAAGATTATATATGAAGCAAAATTGTTTTCAGCTTAATAACAGGTTTTATGAACAACAAGAAGGAACGGCAATGGGCAATCCTCTGTCACCGTTTTTAGCCAACTTATTTATGAGTAAAATTGAAACCGAGGCAAAAGATGAATTCCAAAGGTATGGTTAAGAATGTGGATGACATTTCTGCCATTTTCGATTCGAAAAATGAAAATTTAGATGATTTTATTAAGAACCTAAATAGTAAATCCCAAAATATAATATTCGCGCATGAACTCGAAAACAATGATAGTTTACCATTTCTGGATGTGTTAGTCAGTAGAAATAATAAAAATAGGTTAGATTTTGATATTTTCAGAAAAACCACCACCACTTCGAGATACATTCCTAATGATTCAAATCATAGCTTCCAAAATAAGATGGCTAGTTTAAATTTTATGGTAAATAGATTAATTAATTTTCCTTTAAATAAAAATAATTATAACAAAGAATTAAAATTAATTAGGGAGCTATCTGAAGTGAATGGTTATAATACGAACATTGTAGATAAACTAATTAGAAAACATAAGTTCAGAAAATTATTGAAAGAATCTTCGACTTTTCAAAAGGATCAGAACACAAAGAAATTCATGGTAATACCATTTGATGCCCAATTAACAAGAGGACTAGACAAAATTTTGAAAAAAGTGGACATTAAGGTTGTGTATAAACCATATAATAAATTAAGAGATGTCCTGGCTATCCAAAGGATAAAGTAGAGCAACATGAAAATTTTTTTCGGGGATTTACGAAATTAGCTGTCAAGACTGTGATCGAAGGTATATTGAGCAAACAAAAAGATCCATATTGACAAGATATAAAGAACATATTGCCTACATTAGATATGGGAGAAATGAAAAATCTTGTGTTGCCCAACATGCAATCGAACACGACCACGATCTATAATATTAGTAATTTAAGACTAATTAAAAGTATTAATAATAATAGGGCTTTGGATGCATATGAAAGCATTCAAATAGAAAAATGTAAGAAAATCATGAACCGAGATAAAGGACCGATTCCTTTCAGTCAACTTTTTCAATTATTAAAGTAAGGCTTAGTACACTTCACGGTTCATGATTTTTACACCCTTCGTTAGGTATGGTTTTCATATAAATAGACTATAGTTTAGTTTTAGAATTAGATTAAATCATCTCCTGATAATGTTAACATGGTTAGCGAAACGTGCGTCGAGCAGTTAAAAAAAAGCGTTTTGGTGTTTAGTGGTAAATCTCTTCAAGTTTGTGAAGGTGTGATCGAAGGTATATTGAACAAATAAAAAGATCCATATTAACGAGATATAAAGAACACATTGCCCACATTAGATATGGGAGAAATGAAAAATCTTGTGTTGTCCAGCATGCAATCGAACATGACCACAACATAGACATTAGTAATTTAAGACTAATTAAAAGTGTTAATAATAATAGGGCTTTGGATGCATATGAAAGCATTCAAATAGAAAAATGTAAGAAAATCATGAACCGAGATAAAGGACCGATTCCTTTCAGTCAACTTTTTCAATTATTAAAGTAAGGCTTAGTACACTTCACGGTCCATGATTTTTACACCCTTCGTTAGGTATGGTTTTCATATAAATAGACTATAGTTTAGTTTTAGAATTAGATTAAATCATCTCCTGATGATGTTAACATGGTTAGCGAAACGTGCGTCGAGCAGTTAAAAAAAAGCGTTTTGGTGTTTAGTGGTAAATCTCTTCAAGTTTGTGAAGGTGTGATCGAAGGTATATTGAACAAATAAAAAGATCCATATTAACGAGATATAAAGAACACATTGCCCACATTAGATATGGGAGAAATGAAAAATCTTGTGATGTCCAGCATGCAATCGAACATGACCACAACATAGACATTAGTAATTTAAGACTAATTAAAAGTGTTAATAATAATAGGGCTTTGGATGTATATGAAAGCATTCAAATAGAAAAATGCAAGAAAATAATGAACCGGGATAAAGGACTTATTCCGTCCAGTCAACTTTTCCAATTATTAATGTAAGGGTCAGTTAAATTAGTGATTCTTTTTTCTTCGTTTTATTCTCTTTTCGTCCTTTTTTTCCTTGTTTTCTTTTTTGTATTTTTTGCACGCTTTATTAGGTAGGTAGTACGCTTCGTAGGTAGTAGGTTAGCAATTAGGATCTCATATAAATAGAACATAGTTTAGTTTTTAAAATTAGATTAAATAATCTCCTGATGATGTTGCCATGGTTAGCGAAACGTGCGTCGATAACTTTAAAAAAGTATTTTGGTGTTTAGTGGTACATCTCTTTGATTTTGAAACGATGATTCACGTTGAAAGTCGTTGTAGATCTTAGCACGAAAGTTAATTCCATTTTTTAACTGATATGAAATGTTCATGTCGCTAACCAACACAAATAGTGTCCATAAGACAACACGTTCTGAGTATGTATTCAGTCAACAATGTCAAACTTTACGATTGATATGTCAGATAGCGCCTAGCAAGAGCATTTTTACCAATTCCCTACACATAAATAGTAACTCTCGTAACATTCGATACTAACATTCCAGAACGACTTATAAGAATGTATTGGGAGGGATAAAGGGTTTTAACATCGCAACTAGCGGAGGATTAAGAGATGACGTTACCAAACTATTTTCTTTTACATTTAACAAAGGGATGACGCTTAGTACAACAGCACAAAATTGTTGTTGTTCCCTGACTAATCTCAATAAACTATATCGATTATCGAAATAAATCGGTGTAAAAAACTGTGACAAATTTTATTTGCTTGAAAATATTTATTTCCTAATATTTTTTTTACATCAGTATGAGAAACTTTTACACAAATAACTATTAACGAGACTCGATAAACGGAAAGTTTCCAAATCGAATAAAACTTTCACATGCATAATTGAAAAAATAATAATATCCGGTTCATTAAGCATCGAGTAACTCTAACGATATTTTAATAGGCGAAGCTTTTAAAGTTTATCGCTCGATTCGACCGCTTCATTTCGTGCGAATTTCATAGATTTTACGCTATCGCAAGTAAGTTTTGCAAAATCTATTACTAAACGTCCGTCCATTTGGACCTTTAGATCGAATTCGTCTTGCATAAATAGTTTGCTTCATGTTAACCATGTATTTAAGACCTGAGGGAGTTACTGGTGTTAAACGGTTGTGATAACAAAACTTGAGTACATCTCCTTACCAAGATTATGTATGAAGCAACATTATTTTCAGCTTAATAACAGGTTTTATGAACAACAAGAAGGAACGGCAATGGGCAATCCTCTGTTTGAAATTTTGAAACAGAGGCAAAAGATGAATTCAGTTACTTTCCGAAGGTATGGTTAAGATATGTGGATGACATTTCTGCCATTTTCGATTCGAAAAATGAAAATTTAGATGATTTTATTAAGAACCTAAATAGTAAATCCCAAAATATAATATTCACGCATAAACTCGAAAACAACGATAGTTTACCATTTCTGGATGTATTAGTCAGTAAAAATAATAAAAATAGGTTAGATTTTGATATTTTCAGAAAAACCACCACCACTTCGAGATACATTTCTAATGATTCAAATCATAGCTTCCAAAATAAGATGGCTAGTTTAAATTTTATTGTAAATAGTTTAATTAATTTTCCTTTATATAGAAATAATTATAACAAAGAATTAAAATTATAGAAATAAAGTTCAGAAAATTATTGAAAGAATCTTCGACATTTTAAAAAGATCAGAACACAAAGAAATTGATGGTAATACCATTTGATGCCCAATTAACAAGAGAACTAGACAAAATTTTGAAAAAAGTGGACATCAAGGTTGTGTACAAACCAAATAATAAATTAAAAGAAGTTCTGGGTAATTCAAAGGATAAAGTAGAGCAACATGAAAAGTTGGGGATTTACGAAATTAGCTGTCAAGACTGTGATCGAAGGTATATTGAACAAACAAAAAGATCCATATTGATAAGATATAAAGAACATATTGCCCACATTAGATAGGGGAGAAATGAAAAATCTTGTGTTGTCCAACATGCAATCGAACATGACCACAGTATAGATATTAGTAATTTAAGACTAATTAAAAGTGTTAATATTAATAGGGCTTTGGATGCATATAAAAACATTGAAATAGAAAAATGTAAGAAAATCATGAACCGAGATAAAGGACCGATTCCTTTCAGTCAACTTTTTAAGTTATTAATGTAAGGCTTAATAACTTCACGGTTCATGATTTTTACACGCTTCGTTAGGTATGGTTTTCATATAAATAGAACATAGTTTAGTTTTAGAATTAGATTAAATCATCTCCTGATGATGCTAACATTGTTAGCGAAATGTGCATCGAGCAGTTCAAAAAAGCGTTTTGGTGTTTAGTGGTAAGTCTCTTCAAGTTTAATGTTTCACACCAAAGGTTCCAACAGAAGAATTGAACTGTCAATTATTGAAACGATGCCTTTGCGATAGTTATAAAATTGTCTAAAATGTACCACCTTTTGCTCCCTGTGACTTCTACCTCTTCGAAAGGTTCGTACGCCGGTGAAAGGACAGCATTATGCCGGCATTGAAGCCATTTAAAAGGCATCGACCACCATCCTTAAGGATATATCTTTCTGCGAGCTCAAAAGTTCATTCGTCAACCTAATTGGCCGTGCAAAACGTTGCACTGGCGCGCAAACAGACTATCTTAAATAAAAATAATAAATATTTGTGTTTAACAAGTCCTGTTTTCTAGGAGACGCGATTTCAAGAATTCGTGCAGTTGAGAATAAGCTTTGCATCAGTGGTCCAAAAATAGTGCTAATGGCTGAATATATTGCATGTGTGAAGCAGAGTATGGGGGAATTCTCCAGAATAATTGGTTCGACGACGTGATGCACAACTGAGAAATCCTCCACGCAGTTTAAACCGAATTTTCAGAAGTAATTTGGACGTGATTTTTGTTGAATGCCCACATTTCTATTCTGTTTGTTAAAATTGGTAATATTTTATATTTGTCAACTGAAAACTTTAGTTTTACTGTCATTTAGTATTTCAGAATTACCACATTGTTGATAAAATTTCTAAACTTGTCCTCAATAAAACTCAATTAAACTCGATTAAATTTAATCCAACTCAACGAAACTCAATGACATTCAATAAAATTCAACAAAACTTAGTGAAACTGAATGAATCTCAATGAAACTCGATGAAACTTAATAAAACTCAATTAAACTCTCGGGGTCTATGCTACTTTTAGTCAGTTGCTTTAATTATATATAATTTGTCATACTCTGAAGAATACGATACAATACAATAAATCAATTATTTTATTGGAACCTTTGATGTGAAACACTAAACTTGAAGAGATTTACCACTAAACACCAAATCACTTTTTTGTACTTCTCGAAGCACGTTACGCTAACCATGTTAGCATCATCAGGAAATGATTTAATCTATCAGATTAATTTTTGATGATTTAATCTTAATCAGATTAAATAGTCTCCTGATGAAGTTAACATGGTTAGAGAAACGTATTTCATTTATCAAAATTTTGAGAAAAAATGTAATCGGATTAGATAAAGGTGGTTTATTCTTAAGGTATATTGTTCCAAGTTAAGTGTACTTTTTGCCAGATAACCTCGAAAGTTTGTTGAAGTTGTGCCCAATTTTTTAGTTTTCTGTGCTTTAACTATCAGAAATTCCCATGGGCAAGGGTTTAAGAGATTTGATTGATTATGGCATCAGATTGACATAAGCTACTTGAAAAAAGTTAAAGAAAAACCCTCATTATATGTTACCCCGCAATGAATTACCCGGTTAAATAAAGAAAGAACATCAGCTGCACTACTTCTTGTACAAAATGTTACACTGTCATGATATTTCTAATATAAACTAGAGATAACCTGTTTCGGTAATCAATAGTACCTCATATCATAACACTTATTGTTTGTTGTACTCAATATCAAATTGCGGTTGGCAAGAATAGTAAAAAAACGGTAACTATAATATGTCATTTAAACGAATAACTATCCACATTTTTATATTATTTAATTGAATTCCAATCAGCTACACTTAAGTATTAGTACAATTACAATAATTAATCTACCTATATAATCCACGACATGATATATTACGCAAAATATCGAATTAAAATACGGATATAATTTAATACAAATCTCTGATATTAATGTACGATCAAAACATAATTACAGCATTTTGTCCCATTTATAACGAACACGAAATTATTGCTCAATAATTGATAATAAGTTAACAGTAAATCGATCGCGAGCTCGTCTAGGCTCGACCACTAAACAAAATGGAGATGTTATTTTTGTTATGTACAATACAAATTGAAATAATAAATTTCAATGTTACTTCAAAAAAATTTAATGATATCGAATGAAGATAGATATTAATATATAAGAAGATGAAGATGGTCCCTTGAATACAGATGAGTTTTTTCTGGGTTTATAACCATTTGATGTGTTTTTTTCGTACACAGTGTCTCTTAAGTATTAAGGTTTTCACTACATTTCAACGCGATTGTACTCGTCATTTTCAAGTGTTCAAGTTGATATAGAGTCAAGATAATTTCTGATATATAATTCTTGTAAATTTGCCTCAATCTCCATAGACTTTGGAGGCTGTAAGGTATGAAGAATACATAACTTGGGATACAGTTCCTATAGAAAAAAATAAACCGCTTGCAAGTAACCCGTTAAGTACTTTTGGAAAATCCATAGATTTTTTTCTCAAATTTTAATTATTTATTTTCTATTATGCCAATCCAACATCTCCTTCTGGGTATTGCAATTTATCTGTCTAGATCAAGAGACTGAATGTAGATCAATTCTTCTATTAGAATCTTTGGTGTGAAACACTAAACTTGAAGAGATTTACCACTAAACTCCAAAACACTTTTTTGAACTGCTCGACGCACGTTTCGCTAACCATGTTAGCATTATCATGAGATGATTTAATCTAATAATAATAATCTAAATCATCTCCTAATGATGCTAACATGGTTAAAGAAACGTGCGTCGAGCAGTTCTAAAAAGTGTTTTGGAGTTTAGTGGTAAATCTTTTCAAGTTTAGACTGAATGTAGTCTTGAGACACAGTTTCATTGAGCTAGGACAAGTTTAGGAAACTTAGCAAAAATACCGTTAATCTAATCTAATATTAAATCTAATACTAAATAATATTAAAACTAGCATTTTTAATTAATAAATAACAAAAAATAATTTAACAAACAGAATAGAAACATTGGCATTTAAACACAAAAATGAAATCGCTTGCTGGATGTTAAACTGAGTGACTGAATTAAGATGTAAAGGGTGTTCCAATAAGAACGCCGGTTTTGAATTGCGCGCCATCTGTAGTGTCATGATTTAACATTAAAAAAAATGGCCATTCGTTAGTAGACAGCAGGAAGTTAAGTAAAATGGAGCGCTACAATGCACAACAACGAATTCTCATTGGGAAAAATTATTATCAAAGCGGTGAAACTGTTGCAGCCACAGATCGCAAAACGCGTACAATTATGAGCCATCGGAATGCTCCAAATGATGTCACTGTGAGATGATTAATGGAAAAATGTTAGCAAACTGCCGTGTTAGCCTGTTAGCAAAACCACATTAACCGTGAATGGTGTTCGTTATCGTGAAATGTTAACTAACTTTTTTGTGCCAAAACTGCAAAATATGCATCTCAACAGCATGTGGTTTTAACAGGACGGTGCAACATGCCATACAGCCGGAGAAACTGTTGAATTACTGCACTAGTAATTTCCTAGTCGTGTTATTTCTCGCTTTGGAGATCGACATTGGCCGCCCAAATCATGCGATTTAATGCTTAGGAGATTATTTAGATTATTATTATTAGATTAAATCATCTCATGATAATGCTAACATGGTTAACGAAACGTGCGTCGAGCAGTTTAAAAAAGTGTTTTGGAGTTTAGTGGTAAATCTCTTCAAGTTTAGTGTTTCACACCAAAGGTTCAAATAGAAGAATTGATCTACATTCAGTCTCTTGATCTAGACAGATAAATTGCAATACCCAGAAGGAGATGTTGGATTGGCATAACAGAAAATAAATAATTAAAATTTGAGAAAAAAATCTATGGATTTTCCAAAAGTACTTTGGAAGAACTGGAGAAACTGTGTACGAAAAAAACACATCAAATGGTTATAAACCCAGAAAAAACTCATCAGCATTCAAGGGACCATCTTCATCTTCTTATATATTAATATCTATCTTCATTCGATATCATTAAATTTTTTTGAAGTAAAATTGAAATTTATTATTTCAATTTGTATTGTACATAACAAAAATAACATCTGCATTTTGTTTAGTGGTCGAGCCTAGACGAGCTCGCGATCGATTTACTGTTAACTTATTATCAATTATTGAGCAATAATTTCGTGTTCGTTATAAATGGGACAAAATGCTGTAATTATGTTTTGATCGTACATTAATATCAGAGATTGGTATTAAATTATATCCGTATTTTAATTCGATATTTTGCGTAATATATCATGTCGTGAATTATATAGGTAGATTAATTATTGTAATTGTACTAATACTTAAGTGTAGCTGATTGGAATTCAATTAAATAATATAAAAATGTGGATAGTTATTCGTTTAAATGACATATTATAGTTACCGTTTTTTTACTATTCTTGCCAACCGCAATTTGATATTGAGTACAACAAACAATAAGTGTTATGATATGAGGTACTATTGATTACCGAAACAGGTTATCTCTAGTTTATATTAGAAATATCATGACAGTGTAACATCTTGTACAAGAAGTAGTGCAGCTGATGTTCTTTCTTTATTTAACCGGGTAATTCATTGCGGGGTAACATATAATGAGGGTTTTTCTTTAACTTTTTCCAAGTAGCTTATGTCAATCTGATGCCATAATCAATCAAATCTCTTAAACCCTTGCCCATGGGAATTTCTGATAGTTAAAGCACAGAAAACTAAAAAATTGGGCACAACTTCAACAAACTTTCGAGGTTATCTGGCAAAAAGTACACTTAACTTGGAACAATATACCTTAAGAATAAACCACCTTTATCTAATCCGATTACATTTTTTCTCAAAATTTTGATAACTGAAATACATTTCTCTAACCATGTTAGCTTCATCAGGAGACTATTTAATCTGATTAAGATTAAATCATCAAAAATTAATCTGATAGATTAAATCATTTCCTGATGATGCTAACATGGTTAGCGTAACGTGCTTCGAGAAGTACAAAAAAAGTGATTTGGTGTTTAGTGGTAAATCTCTTCAAGTTTAGTGTTTCACATCAAAGGTTCCAATAAAATAATTGATTTATTGTATTGTATCGTATTCTTCAGAGTATGACAAATTATATATAATTAAAGCAACTGACTAAAAGTAGCATAGACCCCGAGAGTTTCATTGAGTTTTATTAAGTTTCATCGAGTTTCATTGAGATTCATTCAGTTTCATTAAGTTTTGTTGAATTTTATTGAATGTCATTGAGTTTCGTTGAGTTGGATTAAATTTAATCGAGTTTAATTGAGTTTTATTGAAGACAAGTTTAGAAATTTTATCAACAATGTGGTAATTCTGAAATACTAAATGATAGTAAAACTAAAGTTTTCAGTTGACAAATATAAAATATTACCAATTTTAACAAACAGAATAGAAATGTGGGCATTCAACAAAAATCACGTCCAAATTACTTCTGAAAATTCGGTTTAAACTGCGTGGAGGATTTCTCAGTTGTGCATCACGTCGTCGAACCAATTATTCTGGAGAATTCCCCCATACTCTGCTTCACACATGCAATATATTCAGCCATTAGCACTATTTTTGGACCACTGATGCAAAGCTTATTCTCAACTGCACGAATTCTTGAAATCGCGTCTCCTAGAAAACAGGACTTGTTAAACACAAATATTTATTATTTTTATTTAAGATAGTCTCTTTGCGCGCCAGTGCAACGTTTTGCACGGCCAATTAGGTTGACGAATGAACTTTTGAGCTCGCAGAAAGATATATCCTTAAGGATGGTGGTCGATGCCTTTTAAATGGATTCAATGCCGGCATAATGCTGTCCTTTCACCGGCGAACGAACCTTTCGAAGAGGTAGTAGTCACAGGGAGCAAAAGGTGGTACATTTTAGACAATTTTATAACTATCGCAAAGGCATCGTTTCAATAATTGACAGTTCAATTCTTCTGTTGGAACCTTTGGTGTGAAACATTAAACTTGAAGAGATTTACCACAAAACACCAAAACGCTTTTTTGAACTGCTCGATACACATTTCGCTAACAATGTTAGCATCATCAGGAGATGATTTAATCTAATTCTAAAACTAAACTATGTTCTATTTATATGAAAACCATACCTAACGAAGCGTGTAAAAATCATGAACCGTGAAGTTATTAAGCCTTACATTAATAACTGAAAAAGTTGACTGAAAGGAATCGGTCCTTTATCTCGGTTCATGATTTTCTTACATTTTTCTATTTCAATGTTTTTATATGCATCCAAAGCCCTATTAATATTAACCTTTTAATTAGTCTTAAATTACTAATATCTATACTGTGGTCATGTTCGATTGCATGTTGGGCAACACAAGATTTTTCATTTCTCCCCTATCTAATGTGGGCAATATGTTCTTTATATCTTATCAATATGGATCTTTTTGTTTGTTCAATATACCTTCGATCACAGTCTTGACAGCTAATTTCGTAAATCCCCAACTTTTCATGTTGCTCTACTTTATCCTTTGAATTACCCAGAACTTCTTTTAATTTATTATTTGGTTTGTACACAACCTTGATGTCCACTTTTTTCAAAATTTTGTCTAGTTCTCTTGTTAATTGGGCATCAAATGGTATTACCATGAATTTCTTTGTGTTCTGATCTTTTTAAAATGTCGAAGATTCTTTCAATAATTTTCTGAACTTTATTTCTATAATTTTAATTCTTTGTTATAATTATTTGTATATAAAGGAAAATTAATTAATCTATTTACCATAAAATTTAAACTAGCCATCTTATTTTGGAAGCTATGATTTGAATCATTAGAAATGTATCTCGAAGTGGTGGTGGTTTTTCTGAAAATATCAAAATCTAACCTATTTTTATTATTTTTACTGACTAATACATCCAGAAATGGTAAAGTATCGTTGTTTTCGAGTTCATGCGTGAATATTATATTTTGGGATTTACTATTTAGGTTCTTAATAAAATCATCTAAATTTTCATTTTTCGAATCGAAAATGGCAGAAATGTCATCCACATATCTTAACCATACCTTCGGAAAGTAACTGAATTCATCTTTTGCCTCTGTTTCAAAATTTCAAACAGAGGATTGCCCATTGCCGTTCCTTCTTGTTGTTCATAAAACCTGTTATTAAGCTGAAAATAATTTTGCTTCATACATAATCTCGGTAAGGAGATGTACTCAAGTTTTGTTATATCAACCGTTTAAACACCAGTAACTCCCTCAGGTGTTAAATACATGGTTAACATGAAGCAAACTATTTATGCAAGACGAATTCGATCTAAAGGTCCAAATGGACGGACGTTTAGTAATAGATTTTACAAAACTTACTTGCGATAGCTTAAAATCTATGAAATTCGCACGAAATGAAGCGGTCGAATCGAGCGATAAACTTTAAAAGCTGCGCCTATTAAAATATCGTTAGAGTTACTCGATGCTTAATGAACCGGATATTATTATTTTTTCAATTATGCATGTGAAAGTTTTATTCGATTTGGAAACTTTCCGTTTATCGAGTCTCGTTAATAGTTATTTGTGTAAAAGTTTCTCATACTGATGTAAAAAAAATATTAGGAAATAAATATTTTCAGGCAAATAAAATTTGTGACAGTTTTTTACACCGATTTATTTCGATAATCGATATAGTTTATTGAGATTAGTCAGGGAACAACAACAATTTTGTGCTGTTGTACTAAGCGTCATCCCTTTGTTAAATGTAAAAGAAAATAGTTTGGTAACGTCATCTCTTAATCCTCCGCTAGTTGCGATGTTAAAACCCTTTATCCCTCCCAATACATTCTTATAAGTCGTTCTGGAATGTTAGTATCGAATGTTACGAGAGTTACTATTTATGTGTAGGGAATTGGTAAAAATGCTCTTGCTAGGCGCTATCTGACATATCAATCGTAAAGTTTGACATTGTTGACTGAATACATACTCAGAACGTGTTGTCTTATGGACACTATTTGTGTTGGTTAGCGACATGAACATTTCATATCAGTTAAAAATGGAATTAACTTGTGAGAATTTTCGTGCTAAGATCTGCAACAATCGACAACGTCGTGACCTTTTACAACATAGGCGGATCGACACCCGCAATAATTTACGAGTATTATCCACCATACTATATTTATTGTATTGTCTGTATTATCCACCATATATATATATATATATATATATATATATATATATATATATATATATATATATATATATATATATATATAGGACCCATACATGAATAATAAATAATATATATATATATATATATATATATATATATATATATATATATATATATATATATATATATATATATATATATATATATTATTTATTATTCACGTATGGGTCCTGGTGGACCACGCGAACTACAATCAGATGCGTTTGTTGTCGTTAGCCTTCCTTTGCACCCATGCTAATTTAATTCTTTCGCTATGAGCTTTTTTTCCTTTCGTTAAACTAAGTTGTTCCAGTTTTCCTACATTTTTCCCTCTGGCCAACCTCCCAAATGTTAACCTTGTGTCTGAAACAGCCTCTATCCTGAATTTCACTTTGTGTAATATTTGCTGATCTTAGGTCCTCTTTAATTTCAGCAATTCATTTAATTATTTTTACTTTAGCTCTACTCCTATTTTCATAAAAATCGACTAATTGTCTAGTTAGCCTACTCGGATTCATCCGTTTTATGTGTCCGTAAAACTTAAGTCTTCTTTTTCTCATATCGCTATGTATATCCGTGTATTGTTTGATTTCTTGGTTTTCTCGAAGTCTTTTTAATGTCCTCGATGTCTCTCTTTCTATTCAAAATGAGCGTTTCTGCCCCATATAGACATTCTGGTTTAATAACTGTGTTGTAATGTCTCAATTTTGTGTTTTTAGATATGCATTTTTTGTTATAAATATTTTGTGTAAGTCTGCCATATTTTGTGTAATGCCGTTTCCATTTTTTTACATCTACCCTTATTGGCCACTTTTTCCAACCCATTTTCCATGATTATTTCACCCAAATATTTGAACTGAGAGACGCTCTGCTGCTACCATATTTTGTTTTTAGAAATGGTGTTCTTAGTCTGTTACAGGTCATGTATTGTATTTTTTCAAAGGAAATTTGGAGTCCTACCTTTTCTGCTGTTTCTTTTAGGATTTCAATCTGTTTCTGTGCCGTTAATACATCTTGAGCCAAAATTGCTAGATCATCAGCAAACGCCAGACAATCAATTTCGATGTTGGTTCTCCCCAGTTTAATAGGCTGGTCAATATTCAGGGCCGACTTTTTTTCACGCCACTCCTGTATTACTTTTTCTAGAACACAGTTAAATAAGAGTGGCGAGGGTCCATCCCTTTGTCTCACACCAGTTTTAATTTCGAAGGGCTCTGAGATGTCACCTATGAATTTAACTTTTGACCTTGTGTTAGTTAATGTTGCTTTAATAATTGCCAGCGGTTTCAGATCTACCCTTTGTTCTTTTAAGATTTGGAATAAACATTCGCGGTCAATAGAATCATATGTTTTTTTGAAATCCACAAATGTACAGACGAGATTTTTGTAGTACAGCTTTGATGTCTTAGGATCAACTTTAGATTCAGGATCTTTTCAGGGCAGGATCTGCCCGGTCGAAAACCTGCTTGATAGTCACCAATTTTAGGTTCTAACTGTCCCTGTGCTCTGTCTAGTAGACATTGAGATAGAATCTTGTAACAAACTGGGAGAAGAGATATCCCTCTGTAGTTGTTTACATCCATTCTATCTCTTTTCTTGTGTACTGGATGGATTAGAGCATCTTTCCAATCTTGTGGAATCCATTCGGTTCACCAAACTTCTTATAGAATTTTGGTTATTTCCTTGATTGTACCTGGGCCAGCGGATTTAAAAATTTCAGCAGTTATTCTATCTTCACCAGAAGCTTTGTTATTTTTAAGTCGCTTGATTTGCCTAATTATTTCATCCTCATTCGGTGGTATGAATCTGGGTTTGTTTGTTTAGGGTTTAGTGTTGGTAATTTATTTAAGGGCTCAAGACAGTTTAGTAGTTGTTCAAAATATTTCGCAAGTTCATTGCAATTGTCTTGGTTATTTAGAGCTAATTGTGCATTTTCCTTTTGGAAGCAAAGACTTTGGGGTTGATAGCCTGTTAATTTAGTTTTAAATGTTTTGTAAAAGTTCCAAACCAAATCTTTTTCTATTTCATTAAGTTGATTGTTTTCATATTTTCTTTTAGTTTGTCTAATTAGTTTCGATATTTCTTTTCTAACTTCCATAAAGATGTTTTAATTTATTGTTGTTTTTTGACTGTTCCAATTTTTGAATGCTTAACTTCGGCCTAATACTGCTTGCTCGCAAACTTCATCATATATATATATATATATATATATATATATATATATATATATATATATATATATATATATATATATATATATATATATATATATATATATATATATATATATATAGCAATGTGCAGAAATCTCCAGCATTATACGTGCAACTGCTGCTTCAATAGTACCAGAAGAAAAATGTTTCAACAAACCATTTCTCCGAAACAAAATCTCCAGTGAGACCATTGATTGAATGGAAAAAACGACGGGCAATAAGAAATGCAGATAGTCCGTTTGGCAGGGTCGAGAGGTCGAGTAGGCTGAGCTTTGCAAAACTGTAAGAAAACATATTATAGAGGAGAAGCGTCAGTTTAACATGGATATAGTGCAAGATATTTTGGAAGAAAACCGGGGAAATAACAAAGCTAAACGCAATCTGAGAAAAAAAGAAGGCAAATTTATGCCTTAATGTGTGAGGAATACAGTGTGCAGGGTGCGTACGGAAAGGTTAGAAGATCAGAACTAATCAAGGACAACGATACAAACGGAAGAACACATGCCAGATGTGACAAATGCTTTACAATCTATAAAGGCTTCAGGAAAGGGCAGTGTAACTGATGAAATGCTAAAAGCTGGTGGTCGGACCACCATAGAATACAGACAAAATTATACTCAAAATGCCTCACAGAACTATTAGTACCTGACTTATGGAATAATGCAGAAGTGATTCTTTAACATAAAAAACTACCGTCCAATAAGCCTCCTATAAGTAATATACAAAGTTTTCACCAAGATATTATCTAAAAGAATATTAAGAAAAATGAATGACGTGCAACCAAGAGAGCAAGTACAGTTCAAAAGTAGATTCAGTACAATGGATCACATCCAGGTTGTACAGCAGGCCATAGAAAGGCACAACGAATACACCATGCCACTGTGTTTGGCTTTTATCGAATACGAAACGTGTTATATATAGATGGAATGGCGCGTTATATGTAGATGGAATGGCGTGATATATGTAGCTGGCAGGTATTTAGCAGGCTCAACATAGTGTCTCCCACTTTGCCTGAAAAGAAAAAGAAAAGAAACCTGGACACTCACGTCGCAATCATTTGAAAGACTTCGGGTAGCTCAGAGTGAAATGGAAAGAAGTATGATTGGCATTACAAGACGAGGCAGAAAGCCCTGCACATGGATCAGGGAACAAATTATACTAGTTGACATCATTGGAAGAGTAAATGAATATAAATGGAGATGGGCAGGCCATATAGCGAGGCGATAGCACGATAGATGGACCAAGGCAATCTTGGAGTGGATACGGCTTGATCGCAAACGTATATGTATATATATATATATATATATATATATATATATATATATATATATATATATATATATATATATATATATATATATATCTGAGGTGCAGCACGGATAAACTTCCTTAGCTTTTTAACACTTTTCTCCACGGGCCCGGTTCATAATTTTTCGATCATACCTGGTAGTTACCCGAGGTTAGATGGGTCACGAACGGTTTCGCACAGTCTAACTGCTGCGACCGTTTACCTCAGAATGGCGTGGCTGCATATGATTGCAGCCTCCATTCGACATGGCCAATTTAAATGGTCATGGCTTTATTCGTTCTTTCATCCGCTTTTCAGGGGTCTAGCTTGAGCCCAATTGATGGGCTTAAGGCCAGAAACCGGTCTTGGGAGACGCTTACTGGTGCTTTGGATGGCGGATGAAGGAATGGCAAAGCACGGCGTAGAGCACGGGTAAACTCCTTAGCTTTTTAATGCTTTTCTCCACGGGCCTGGTTCACAATTTTTCGAATTCATCATACCTGGCACTTACCCGAGGTTAGACCGGTCACGAACGGTTTCGCACAGTCTAACTGCTGCGACCGTTTACCGCAGGATGGCGTGGCTGCATGTGATTGCAGCCTCCATTCGACCTGGCCAATTTAAATGACCATGGCTTTAGTCGTTCCTTCATTTTCAGGGGTCTAGCTTGAGCCCAACTAATGATGGCTTAAGGCTAGAAACCAGTCTTGGGAGACGCTTGCTGGCTCTTTGAATGGCGGATAAAGGAAAGGCAGAGGAAAGCCCATGACCGTGAAAATTGGAAGCATGCTGAAAAGGCCTTCATCCTGCAGAGGATCGATACAGGCTGATGATGATGATATATACATATATATATATATATATATATATATATATATATATATATATATATATATATTTATCCACAATAAAGTTTGCACGTCTACACTACATAACAACCAAACCTAAACAGTCCCAAATATTATAAAAAAATAAATGACACAAAACAAAATAATAGCGTAAAACTGACTCCACGCTTTATTTTGTTTATTGTAAAAATTGTTGGGAGAAAAAGTCACTTCAAATAATAAAAAGTATAAACCAAATCGTACTTGGAATATAGTTTCTTTTTAAGAAAATTCGTCCTGCTTTTCAGAAAAAATATTTGAAATACACATTTATACAATGGCAAAAACCAAAATCTTATTATTTTTTATGCTTTAACGAACGCTGTACTTATTCCTTATCCTTTTAGAGAAATAAAGCTGAAGTTGCCTTACTAAACGGATTGTACTATATAAATAACTAAAATGAATTAGCACTGTTCGTGAATCTGAAAGTGCCGACATTATCTCGAGATAGATAAAAATCGTAATGGCCGTTGAACTAGACATGGAAACAATTTATCACCAGTGCCGACGGCGGCAGTGAAGTACACGTTAGCTCATTAGCCGCAACGAGAAGGGGCCTAGGAGCCCGGGTCAATGTTTTCTCTACGTTTCGAATGTTGTCCCTGTCCCCTCGAAACCAAAACACCCGCCACCCTTCGTCGTTGACGTCTCACGCCGCCGCCTGCAAAGATCGCGGCCGTTCTACTACCGCCCTCCTGTCCATCTATCTCGGAAAGCGTCACTTTTCAGCCATTAATTTAGGCTTATAACTAGACAAGCTAAATTTCTAGACGTAAAAAGTTACGGAAACGCCATTGCCCAGATCCCCCCATTTGTTTTGGGGATTTCGGAGCCTTATTCCTCGACCCGTCGCCCTTCATTATCTCACGAGAGAAACGAGGAGGAAATAATGGCGTTCCGCTATGCGAAACATTTTTTTTTCGGTCGTTGTTGGTCGGTCTTTCGCACTGCGATATTTTAAATCAGTTGATTAGGTCTTTTCCGAAGGGCCCGCTCGTTTCCCTTAAACTTTACTGCTAATTGTCACTTTCGATTTATTTTGTTTGCCCGTCTTGTCCAACTAGATGTTGCTAATTAGCTAATAATGAAGAAAATTCTACTGGGTTTTTTTTTGAAAATATTTTCGTTTTTTTACTATTGATTAAAAAACATTAATTAACAACATTAAACATTTCATTAGCTTATGTGATACACAAGCGTTGCTCGTCGTATGGTATGTCAACACCTGTTCAACTTTTCCGTTCAACATGCGTTTCAACGTGCTTTTCAATCTATCACAATCGATTTGTTGAAGCAACAATTCGATGGGTCATGTAATTTAACGCATTTAGATTTTGTTTTTGGGTTTTTTTTACGTAAAATTTAATATTTTCGTTATCGGTAAATAAAAACATAGTTTTATTGCTGATCTCCGCAAAATGATTCATATCTGCCATCTCAAAACGGAATAACCGTCTTTGTTCACTAACATTATACAATCTTTTTTTTAATCTTGCTCGTTTTAACAAAAAACTCGAATTTTACGTATTCTTACTTTATAACATGTGTGTATTTCGTTGTCTTCGCATAATTTATGTGATTTGCGAGTGTTCCGGAGTGGAATGTTCATGGAAAAACTATTTCACGCGTATTCCGAGAATCTAACGTTTGCTAAATTAATGGTGGGTTTATAAGGGGCGTCGTAAATTTTATGTTGAATATCTTAAGAATTTTATTACGTAAAGGATGTAATATTCTTGTTTTGTTTTAACCGCTTTGTTCCGTACTTCGGAGATTAATATGTCTTTATATTTATAGAGGGAGGTCCAAATTGAAAATAGAATTAGAAAGAGAAGAGGAATTAAGAGATAACACATTAACACAGACATTGAAGAAAATGACAGATGCCATAAAAACAATACAGAATAACGAGGCTCTGGGAGAAGGCTTATTCCAATAGATGGGAGTTATTACATTTGTATGGAGGACTGACAATGCAAAAGCAAGTTTAACCAGTATTAAGGAATGTCTAGAGACTACCAAACCTCTAGAAAATAATAATAATACAGGTCGTAAAATGAAAAAAACAAAGTGGTACTGTCGAGACTTTAACGTAATTTTAAACTATAAACCATAACACTTTCAGTAATACAAAATTATGAAAAGTACGTACAGTTTTTAATCTACTGATATTGATAATATTTTTTCTCAGTAGTCAGTTATATGCATTGATTTAAAAATGGCATACCTTTTATTGGGTCAACAAAGTGGCTACCCAAAATGTTAATGTGTCATAGATACGGCATTAGTTACTAGAGGGAAAATAATTTTACCTCTATTGTACATAAAATTGGAACTAATGAAACAATATGACAAAGCATTGCATTAAAATGTTTCCTATTTTAATTATATATCGAGGAAATTTCCTGGTCTGAGCAAGAATAAACTTAAGGCTGGCATTTTCGATTGACCGCAAATTAGGCTATTGCTCGCAAGCTACACGTACATTTCGTTCTTTAAAAACTCATCAGTTAAGCTTGAATGCTTTTCTCCCGAAGTCGAATCGAACGCTTTTTCACTCTGGTTGTTAGGTTAGCCTTCAGGCTCCTGCCTGTATACGATAACTTACGCCCGAAACGGGTCCGAATTTTATTTTTATGGGATTCTAGCTATCCCAGGAAGTGTCAGAATTCCCCCTTTCTTTTGCGGGGCATAGTCTGACATTACTTAAAATTAGGGTTTACTACAAAGTCCAGAGAAACTTTGTGAAGGTAAACTTGATAATGAAAAACAGTCTCCATCGGAAGTTGGAAACTAGTCACGCCCAATGCCGGGCCGACGACCAGCGGGCGTCGTCGCTCCGCCATTTGGTGCGGGATAGCGGTTTACTATTATGGAAATTATGTAAGCCGGAAACCCGAGAAATTCGGGCCTCATAGGCTTACTGCCACGGAAATTGGGGGACTATTGTTGGGGAATAAGGGCTCAGTTGGGTCTGAAGTTGACCCAACAATTGAGCTACTAGTTGCTCCACAAGGTTGGAGATAATGTCACCTTGTGGAGCGGGGTTGCTAGATGGAACTGAGTTTCTTTGAGACCCCCACACGAGGTCGGTGGGGGTACGGCGGTTTTACGGGACTAGTTAACACCGGTCCCACGAGGTTTTCTCTTCGAAAGCCTTGCGGCTTTCTCGGAGATACCTCCATCTGGAGTCGAATCGAACCAGACTCAGTTGTCTTCAATTCCGAAAATCGGATAATATAGGTGAACCTTATACAGTAACGCCACCTAAAGGTCGGAGTGCTACTAGCGAATTCCGAACTTTTAACTTGCGACAGGGGGTCATACTTGTGGGCTAGGTTTAAATAAACTTTATTTTCTTCAGGAATTAGTAGTATTTGAATCAGATTTTATAACTTTATAATTGTCGATGTCACTGTCCAAACGGACGAAAAGAGCCTAGAAATGCGGAACAACAATAAAATAATAAAAGAGAAGCACAGTTCTGTCTACATGATACTTATCAACTACTACTATGTAATGTCTGAATGATTGTGGCGTGTTCATATATTTTTTTCCTTTATTTGGGTTTTTCGCCACTATCTAAAACTCAAAAAATATCAAAAATAACTGCTCTTATGTATATTATATTTTCAATTAGAAAATAATTATTATCAACAAAATTTCGGAATGGCAATGGATTCTTCTCTTTCTTCTTTGATGAGTAAAACATTTTTTGGAGGAACTCGAAAATGACATATTAAATAAATCTCTTAAAAAGCCATTAATATGGCTTAGATATGTTGATGATATTTTTGCTATATGGCAACATAGCATTGACGATCTAAATATTTTTTACAAGATATAAATTCTCGAGAGCCTACAATTAAGTTTACTTTAGAGATGGAGAAGGAGACTAAATTGCCATTCCTCGACACTTTAATATTAAAACAAAACAACACATTACAGTAAAACTACAGTTTACAGAAAACCGACAAACACAGAACATATTGCCCACATAAGATATGGGAGAAATGAAAAATCTTGTGTTGCCCAACATGCAATCGAACATGACCACAGTATAGATATTAGTAATTTAAGACTAATTAAAAGTGTTAATAATAATAGGGCTTTGAATGCATATGAAAGCATTCAAATAGAAAAATTTAAGAAAATCATGAACCGAGATAAAGGACCGATTTCTTTCAGTCAACTTTTTCAAATATTAATGTAAAGCTTAGTACACTTCACGGTTCATGATTTTTACACGCTTCGTTAGGTATGGTTTTCATATAAATAGAACATAGTTTAGTTTTAGAATTAGATTAAATCATCTCCTGATGATGCTTACATGGTTAGCGAAACGTGCGTCGAGCAGTTCTAAAAAGTGTTTTGCTGTTTAGTGGTAAATCTCTTCAAGTTTAGTAATTCTTAATTTATAGAAGAACAGAGTTTTATTTTTTGAGTACAGTATTTTTTGAGTTTTAGATCGTGGCGAAAACCCCAAAAAAAAAACAAAGAAAATATAAGAACACGCCACTATCATTCAGACAATACTAAGGTTATTGCTTCTGTATTTTGAGATGCGCATGGGATGTTGTTTATATATATATATGTTGTTTATATATATATATATATATATATATATATATATATATATATATATATATATATATATATATATATATATAATTTGATATGTTTCTCGACCGTGCAATTTATAGTTTTTTTCTTTGGGAAATTGGTTGTTATCGGGCTGGCGGTCTGCAGTAAAACAAGTGTTTAATCGTCTCAATATTTCGTCATTGTTTTGATGACTTCATCAGGAGACTCTAAAATTATTTTTTTCTTTTTATTATTTAATAAACAATGAAATAGTATAGAACAGCAACATGTTAAAATACAAATTCACACAACAATAAACATACAAACTTACAATTAATGACTATAGTTTAAAACATGTGTATCTAAATAACGTTCTTGAACGATACGGGCCCAACCAGGAATTAACAATCTTTTTTAAAACACTAAGGTATTTCAACCTACAACCATCGAGGTTGAAAAGACTGGAGCACTTTCAACATGAACATCCATTGTTTGGTGTTATTTGAGAATATGGCAGTAAATACTGCTAAGACCACTCGTATCTGATTTAAAATTCATCGTGGTCTTATTTTGTCTTATATGACACATCTCTAAAAACAGTCTTTTTTTGTAGTTATTCATCTGTTGTATGACTTTTACATTGTCGAAATCCATATTATGTCCAGTATTGAGGAAATGGTCAACCACAGCACATCTGTTGTTGTGATTACGGCAGTCACTCTTGTGCAATGTCATTATCTGTTTAAGCCACTGACTGGTCTGCCCTATATAAGACTGTTCACAATCTTTGCAGGTCAGTTTATAAATTACATTTGATTGTAGACCGATTGGAATGGTATCTTTGATTTTGGTGAACAGATTCGCGATCGTTAGTTGATTGTATTGACTGATTTTTATGTGAGGAAAGTCCTTGAATACTTTTGTCACCCCTTGGGATAGACCATTCACTTTTGGGATTTTTTTGTAAACTAATTCTGGCCCGTTGTCTTCTAAAGGGTCATCATAGAATTGTGTGCTGTATATCAATCGTTTCAATATATTTTTCGGGTAACCATTGGTCAGAAACAATTCGTATAGAATTTTTAAATTTTTTTGTAACAGAGTGCTATGGCTGATCCGTGTGATCCTGTTTTTCATTTGGACAATTGTGTTATATTTTTGGCTTCTGGAGTGATTTGAATGGTAGTTGATGAATCTACCTGCCGCAGTGGGTTTCTGGTACCAATCCAAGATTATCTTGTTGTTATGTAATCTTATTACCTTGGTGTCCAGAAAA
Organism: Cosmopolites sordidus; assembly: GCA_031761425.1. NCBI lineage: Eukaryota > Metazoa > Arthropoda > Insecta > Coleoptera > Curculionidae > Cosmopolites > Cosmopolites sordidus. The sequence goes on from JARFXV010000370.1 coordinate 158,674, forward strand.
GGTACCGAATTGTCCATCTCTTTTTCTAATGTGAACTGAATGTCTTTATGTATCTTGTTGAACGTGTTAAACGTTGTTTCTATATGTTCATTGGGGACTGCACAAATTACATCGTCGACATATTTGTAAATGAATGGAAAATTGATAACTTTCCAATTGCTTGTTGAAACACGTGATCCATTGTAATAGTTGCCAATATTGGACTGATTGGAGAGCACATTGGCGTACCTTTCTTTTGTTGGTAAAATTTTTTGTTAAATATAAAATACGTACCGTTTAAAATGAAGTTTAAACTTTCAAAAAACCCTTCATATGACAAGGATGTATGTCTTTTTATTTCTCTCCAGTTGTCTTTCAATATCTGTATTATGAGATCTTGCGGAATGTTCGTGAACAAGGAAACAACGTCCAGGGATATGAGAGAGTGTTCGGCAGGAAGTGTCATATTCTGCATGTTTTCAACAAATGTGAAAGTGTCTTTTACATTGTAGTTATTTTTGTCATCAAATGCGAGTTGTAATGTGGTGGATAACATTTTTGATAGTTCATAGGTTGTGGAATTCTTTGAACTCACAATGGGACGCATTGGCACTCCCGGTTTATGTATTTTCGGTATAAGGTATAGTCTAGGCAAAGTCGAGTTGTAGATTTTTAAATGTTTCTCTTTTTGTTCATTGATCTCTCTTTTTGTTTTTAATTTGTTTATCAACTCATTTTAATGCATTTGTGTGCTTGTGGTTGGATCCCTTCTCAATTCTATATATGTGTGTTTGTCTTCAAGCAGAGAGATACCTTTATTTATATATTGTTCTCGTGTCATCGCAACGGTAGTGCCTCCTTTGTCTGATTGTAATATGACAATTTCGGGATGTAACTTGAGAAAACGTTTGCTTTTGTTATATACTGTGTGTAACTGGTCCATTTTGTCCCTTTTTGAATTGTTTACGTAATTGGAAGTTATATTAGCGATTCTTGCTCTGACAATGTCTATATATAGACATATAGAAACAACGTTGAACACGTTCAACAAGATACATAAAGACATTCAGTTTACATTAGAAAAAGAGATGGACAATTCGGTACCTTTTCTGGACACCAAGGTAATAAGATTACATAACAACAAGATAATCTTGGATTGGTACCAGAAACCCACTGCGGCAGGTAGATTCATCAACTACCATTCAAATCACTCCAGAAGCCAAAAATATAACACAATTGTCCAAATCAAAAACAGGATCACACGGATCAGCCATAGCACTCTGTTACAAAAAAATTTAAAAATTCTATACGAATTGTTTCTGAACAATGGTTACCCGAAAAATATATT
>JARFXV010000370.1:165000-387500 GCA_031761425.1 Cosmopolites sordidus
GTCAGTATCCTTCGTTTGTCAGTTTTGGGCCGAGAATGTTCCTCATAATATTGCATGCTTCTTTTAGTCTGTTTTCTATGCCGCTTTTTGTTTGAAGTGTAAGTGTCACGTTGCGTATAGTACTTCTGGTTTGATTACTGTGTTGTAGTGTCTAATTTTTGCGTGTGTGGATAGGTATTTCTTATTGTAGATATTGTGCGTCTTGCCGTATGCCTTCTTCATCTTCTGTAATCGAGTCTTCTGTGCTATCATCTCTCCTCCTGTGGATTCGAGGATTTCGCCGAGGTATTTGAAGTGAGTGACCCTATTTATTTTGCCGTATTTGGTGTTTAAATTTTGGACATCTAATTTTGAGCGGAAGAATTCGGTTTTTTGAAAGGAGATTTGTAGGCCGGCTTTCTCTGTACATTCCTTGAGGACTTCGATCTGTTTGGTTACCCTTTTTTCATCGTCTGCGAGTATGGCTAAGTCGTCTGCGAAGGCCATGCATGATATTTCTATGTTGTTTTGGATCGTCCGAGTAGTATTGGTTTTCAGTGTCCTTAATTTTTCAGTTCTTTTTCCCATTCTCTTATGAATTTGTCCAGGACCAGGTTGAAGAGAAGTGGGGATAACCATCTCCTTGGCGTACTCTAGTTTTAATCAAGAAGGGTTCAGAAATTTCTCCCATAAATTTCACTTTAGAAGTTGTGTCAGTCAGTTTCTGCTTGATTAATCATAGTGTTTTAGGGTCGAGTCCTTGTTCTAGGATGTTGAACAAAGATTTTCCGTCGATGCAGTCGTATGCTTTCTTGAAGTCCACGAACGTGCAGATGATTGGGACGTTTCTGATAGCTTTGTTAATCAGTATGGTTTTTAAGTTAAATATTTGTTCAGTGCATGAGCGACCAGGGTGAAAGCCTGCCTGGTACACGCCAATTTCTGTTCTAATTGTTCTTGTGTTCTCTGGAGAAGGCATTCTGAGAGGATTTTGTAAGTGACTTGTAGTAAGGAGATTCCTCTGTAGTTGTTCACATCTGTTCTGTTGCCCTTCTTGTGCAGCGGGTGGATAAGAGCACTTTTCCATTCATCTGGTAATTTTGTTGTTTGCCAAATGTTCGTGATAATTTGCGTAAGTTCCTGCAGTGAATTTAGTCCGAGATTTTTCAATAGTCCATCTTCACCGGATGACCTGTAATTCTTTAGTTTGTGCCTGTGGATTTCTTCCTGTATTGGTGGTGGTGATTCTGCGTGGGCATGGAAACAATTTTCCTTGGGGAATTTTGTGTCGCGTTTGGGGCAATTGAGGAGATCAGAGAAATAGTGTGCCAGCTCCTGACAATTCTCTTGATTAGTTAGCGCTAATCTCGCATTCCACTTTCTGAAGCAAAGATTTGGTGGTGTGCATCCACGGATTTGCAAAAGTCCTATAAAAGTACCTCGTGTTATAATTGCGGAAATTCTCCTCTATAGAGTCTAGTTGTTCCTTCATGTACTTTCTCTTAGTTTGCCTGATGCATAAAAACCTGTTGACTTTCTGGGGATTTTTTAGTGTTGTACTCCTGAAATGCTGGTTTACGTCGCTGCAATGCACTTTCGCATTCCGAGTCCCACCAACTTGTTTTGTGTTCTTTTTCAATGGGATCACTTCCTATGCTTTTTGTGGAATTTTTTCCATGTATCTGCCTGTTCCTTTTCCCATTCCTCTGTTATGTTGGATTCCTTCATCTTTTTAGTGTCGAAATTCTGTAGATGTGCTTTCTTGTGATGAATTCTCCTTGGGGTGAACTTGACTTTGATTCGTGTTAGGTAGAGGTCTGAGTCAATGTTCGCGCCCCTACGGACTTGGACATCTTGGATCTCTCTTTGTTGTGGATATAAGACCGCAACGATATAAGACCGCAACTCAAATACGGCAAAATAAATAGGGTCACTCACTTCAAATACCTCGGCGAGATCCTCGAATCCACAGGAGGAGAGATGATAGCACAGAAGACTCGATTACAGAAGATGAAGAAGGCATACGGCAAGACGCACAATATCTACAATAAGAAATACCTATCCACACACGCAAAAATTAGACACTACAACACAGTAATCAAACCAGAAGTACTATACGCAACGTGACACTTACACTTCAAACAAAAAGCGGCATAGAAAACATACTAAAAGAAGCATGCAATATTATGAGGAACATTCTCGGCCCAAAACTGACAAACGAAGGATACTGACTACATTCTCGAAAGATCACAGAGATAATGTCCAACGTAGCGGCGGACTTAAGAAAAAGAAGGTTGAAATTCTATGGACATATCAGTAGACTCCCACCGACAAGACTCACCAACAGAATTCTTACATACATACAAGGAGTCAAGTCGACCAGTACCATGGATCACATACGTCAGAGCTGATCTTGGAAAGGCATAAATGGGTCCGACAGAGATTGAGGATAGAAGAACGTACAGAAACAAAATTCATATGTGGAACGTTGCATCAGAGAGCGAAGTTTCGAGGAGATCGGGAACAAAGTGGACGGAGGAGAGAAAGATAATCCACGGAGAAAGGATGAGAGAGGTGTGGAGGATCAGAAAAAACACTCGAAAATGAGTCATAATGCTTTGCGTGATCCAACCGGGTCTAAACGTACCTAATAATAATAATAATATATCTAAGAATTACAGAAAAAAGAACATTACTTTAACTTAAAAGTAGTGTAAAATAGCTACTGCAAAATTTAGTTTCACCATGCTCTATTTCAAAACACTCTGTCCAAATTATTACAGCCTGTTCCAAATATACATAAGTGGGACATTTTTTTTTTGCAGAAATATCGGGTGGCGCGATCTTTCCTGCCACACATAGCACATCGACCTCTTTGATTTGCAAGAGGTTCCTGAGGCTGCTCCGTAACTTCTAGTTTAAGAATCTTCCTAATTTTTACTTTTATTTATCTTGGTATATTCGATACAGTAAAGCGAATTCCTACGTAATTATGTATTAATTGAAAAGAGAGTCTCCGCAAAAATTCTCTCCGTAATTTTTTTTTATCTACGTCATTCGCCTTATGAATAATTAAAGAATTTATACCTGCAACGTTTAACATTAAGTAAAAGATTACCATTGGCCACCTTCACAATTATAAAGTGGCACGTGCACAATTATAAATAGCGCAAAGTTTGTGCACCGTATCTACTGATTTATCACTAAACACCAAATCACTTTTTGAACCTTCTCGACGTACGTTTTGCTAACCCTGTTAGCATCATCAGGAGATAATTTTTTTCTCGTATCCTGTTTTAACACGCTGCATTAGGTAGATAGTACGCTTCCTAGGTGGTAGGTTAGCAATTAGCGTTTCTCATATAAATAGAACATCGTTTAGTTTTAGAATTAGATTAAATCGTCTCTTGAAGAAGTTTCAAAAATTGATATGGTGTTTAGTGGTAAATCTCTTCGTGTTTAGTGTTTCACATCGAAGGTTTCAATAGACGAATTGATCTGGTTTATTTGTTTCATTATCATATTAGAACATAAAATAAGAGCGTGCAATTCTCGTGAAAGGCAAACATTAACGACTTTTCAGGCCGACTTACTGGGCGGGTAAATTTAACAGGAATCTCTGTTTTATTTTTCCTAACCGTTCCAATGAGGGTCATTCTGAAATTCTTCTTTAGGTTTTTTATCAATTTAAAACTGGGAAACCAATTATCACTAGTTACGTTCCTTCCACTTCCTATTATGGGTTCACACATCCTTTCCACAACAGCATCTGGGGAATTATTTACCGCAGGCAGCTTGCCTAAGTATACTTCCAAGTTACAAGTTTAAAAAACATCATTCATTTTGGACCGGGAAAATAGGTAACCAAATTTTCTGATCGGGTTCTCACATTTTAAGGAGGACAGTATTTGCCTTATTTGATAGCTTGATTTTTACCTATGAGAAATGGACCAACAGCTTCTTTCAAAACACCCAATTCACTGACTGACATATCCTGCTCACTATCTGTTTCATGTCTATCCAGTTCAATGGCGTCTTCTTCCTCTTCATCACATTCATCAACGGGTAATTCCTCTTCGTCCGAGGATTGGAAAAATTGTTCCAATCTAAAAACTTAGATGTGTAACAGTGGCAACCAAAAATAGCGAAAAGAACATACTTTATCAAAAGTATACAGAAACATAAATTAATATGTCTTGATAAGTTAGCGATCGCTGCGGATTCTTCGTCCGCAATCTCAAATTATTCATCAAAGCCCGGAACTACTCCTTGGTTCACTCAATCGCCTACTAATACAGGCTCTTCTCGGAAGGTATTGAGAAGCGCAACACTTGGAGGGGCGTGCAATAGAAATTATTGTCGAAACAAAACTGGTGCGGAGCGACAGTCCGCGCGCGACTACTGAAAGATTAATGTCGCATTATACTACTTTTTAAACGATTTCCGTTTTACTGAGAAACACATGATTAATTGTTTATTATTATTATTATTCACGTATGAGCCCTGGTGGACCACGCGAAGTACAGTTAGAGGCGTTTGTTATTGTTAGCCTTCCTTTGTGCCCATATTAATTTCATTCCTTCGCTATGAGCTTTTTTCCTTTCGTCAGACCAATTTGTTCCAGTCTTCTTACATTTTTCTTTCTGGCCAACCTCCCTAACGTTAACCTTGTGTCTGAAACAGCCTCTGTCCTGAATTCCACTTTGTGTAATATTTGCTGATCTTAGGTCTTCTTTAATTGCAGCAATCCATTTAATTATTTCTACTTTAGCTTTACTCCTATTTTCAAAAAATTCGACTATTTGTCTAGTTAACCTACTCGGATTCATCCGTTTTTTGTGTCGGTAAAACTTAAGTCTTCTTTTTCTCATACCGCTATGTAGATCTGAGTATTGTTTGATCTCTTGGTTTTCTCAAAGTCGGTATGTTGCGCTATTTATTTGTTTGGGGTCTAAGATTTTTATTATGATTTTTCTTTCCTTCTTTTCAATATCCTGGATATCTCTCTTTCTATTCAAAATGAGCGTTTCTGCAGCATATAGACATTCTGGCTTAATAACTGTGTTGTAATGTCTCGGTTTTGTGTTTTTAGATATGCATTTTTTGTTGTAAATATTTTGTGTAAGTCTCAAACGGCCTTATTAGCCGCTTTTTCCAACCCATTTTCCATGATTATTTCACTCAAATATTTGTATTGAGAGACTCGTCTGATGTTACCATATTTTGTTTTTAGAAATGGTGTTCTTAGTCTGTTGCAAGTCATGTATTGTCTTTTCAAAGGAAATTTGGAGTCCTACCTATTCTGCTGTTTCTTTTAGGATTTCAATCTGTTTCTGTGCCGTTAATATATCTTGAGTCAAACTTTCTAGATCATCAGGAAACGCCAGACAATCAATTTTGATGTTGGTTCTTCCCAGTTTAATGGGCTGGTTAATATTCAGGGACGACTTTTTTTCATGCCACTCCTGTATTACTTTTTCGAGAACACAGTTAAATAAGAGTGGCGAGAGTCCATCCCCTTGTCTCACTCCAGTTTTAATTTCGAAGGACTCTGAGATATCGCCCATGAATTTAACTCTTAACCTTGTGTTAGTTAGTGTTGCTTTAATAATTGCCAACGTTTTCACATCTAGTCCTTGTTCTTTCAAGATTTGGAATAAAAATTCGCGGTCAATAGAATCATATGATTTTTTGAATTCTACAAATGTACAGACGAGATTTTTATTATACAGTTTTTGATGTTTAGGATTAACTTTAGATTCAGGATCTGTTCTGGGCAGGATCTGGCCGGTCGAAAACCTGCTTGATATTCATCAATTTTAGGTTCTAACTGTCCCTGTGCTCTGTCTAGTAGACATTGAGATAGAATCTTGTTGCAAACTGGGAGAAGAGATATCCCTCTGTAGTTGTTTACATCTATTCTATCTCCTTTCTTGTGTAGTGGATGGATTAGAGCATCTTTTCAATCTTCCGGAATCTGTTCGGTTCGCCAAACTTCTAGAATTTTTGTTATTTCCTTGATTGTACCCGGACCAGCGGATTTCAAAAGTTCAGCAGTGATTCCATCTTTACCAGAAGCTTTGTTATTTTTAAGGCGCTTGATTTGCCTAATTATTTAATCTTCATTGGGTGAAATTGGGTGAAAATATCTCGCAAGATCTTTGCAATTGTCTTGGTTATTTAGAGCTAGTTGTCCGTTTTCCTTTTGGAACTTGGGGTTGATAGCCTGTTAATTTAGTTTTAAATGTTTTGTAAAAGTTTCGGGTGTAATATTTTGGACATCTTTTTCTATTTCATTAAGTTGATTGTTTTCATATTTTCTTTTAGTTTGTCTAATTAGCTTCGATGTTTCTTTTCTTACTTCCAAAAAGATGTTATAATTTATTTCTGTTTTTTTACTCTTCCAATCTTTGAATGCTTTACTTCGACGTAATACTACTTGCTCGCATACTTCATCCCACCACGGATGTTTTCTACGTTTTTGTAAAGGGGCCAACTTTAAGGCTGTTTTAATAATTTTTTGTTTCAATTCTTGCCAGTTCTGTGCTGGGTGTGCTGATTAATTGTTTATTATATTAAGTGTTCAAAATGTCGACAATCCGATTCCTTATAAAAAAGCTTTGTCGGTTGATAAAATATTTGAATAAAAACTTTGGATTCCTTTACTTTTAGCCAATAAATCATTTACAATATTTCAGTATGTGTGAAAAATCACCCAATAATTCTGCTTGTATCCTTTGAATATGATATTGGTAGAGTAATTGCTCTTTTAATGATCTATGTACAATCCAATTGAAAACTTCAACTTGTTGAGCAACACATCGAGTAGTTTTAGTAGATTGAACATGTAAAATTTGTTTTTCGACTTTGAGACCGATTTCTAGCTGCCTGTCTTAGACTGTATAACTATTTTACGAGGATAAAGCAAAAAGGTAGACGTTTTTAAATGACATATTATTCCTAAGTACCTGTGTTTGATAACAGATGGCGTTGACGAGTGAAATTGACTTTACCATCGTGTACTGCAGACTGTTAAACGATCTCAAGCCGAATTTCAGATAAATTCATTGGTTAGTTTTTTTTCACAGCCAAAAGGTCCATGACATGATTCTCGGGGATCGTTGAACGAAAGTGCGCGAATGTAGCTGAGGCAGTAGGTGTCTCGTACAGAACGTCAATCAAGATTTTAAATGATAAGATAGGTGTGAGAGTGCAGTAACTTGAAAACATGGCTCATGGCAAATGAAGAGGTTATCGCCGAGACATAATGTATCTGAATGTTGTTGTGAGAATGTGGAGAAAAGATCGTATTAATAATAATGCCATTCGGATGTAGTCTAATGTGAATTCAGTGCTTTCAGAAATCGTTAGCTAAAATGGTTTGGACACTTAGTATGGATTAGCACTTAGAACGATCATGTATGTATGTATATACAAGATGTATAAAGAAAGCAATGAGTCTGAGGGTGTAGCATTCCATCTGGCAACACTGACAACTGACAACAACAAAAATATCTAGAATAAAACTTTCATTTGTTGTGTAGATGGTTTATTTATTATGTTTCTTTCAAATTTTACAGAGTGAACAAACTAGGAAACTTTATTTTGTGTAACCCTGTATATATATATAAAAAAAACATTTTAACATTCTAATTTGTTAGCAGAATAACGTCCGATTTCATAGGAGTTGTCTTTTAATCATTGTCATTCTCACAATTGGGTTAAAAATCATTTAATAGCCTTTTTATCAGCTAGATTTTATCTTCACCGATTATTTATTTTGATAGCGAAACGAATATTTGAAATTCATTAATTTTTGCCGATAAATACACTCATCGGCAAAAGTTTTGCACTTCCCTTTTTATTTTTGTTTTGATACGAAAATAAACTGGATTAGTTTTAAGAAAAAGCTTAAAGGATTAGTGGATGCGTGGAAGAGAAAAAATTGAGTAATCTTGCTTTTGTTCTTCGTTTTGATAAATATTAAAAAAAAATACGTATGTATCTAAAAATAAAATAAAATACATTCTCAAAAAAAGCTAAATTAATGTAAATATTGTTCAACTAATATGCAATATTACCACTGGCGTAACCAGCATTTGGTTTGGGGGGGGGGTTGGCTTTAAATGAAATGGTTAAATTAATTTCGTTCCTCTGCGCTAAATCTAAAACCATTAAAGAAGAAATCTTCGGCTTTTTCTTTTAAATATATCCACTACTTCATCTGCATGAATTTCTGTTCCATAGTGAATGTTCATGAGAGCCAAACCATTAAGTCTGTTTTCACTTGTAGTGTTTCGTAAATAGTTTTTCAGTCTCCTTAGGCTCGAGAAAGACCTTTCTGGAGTAGCAGTGGATACAGGAATGGTAGCCAAGATTTGTAGTAATGTGTAAATATTAGGATAAAGGTTTTTATCGCACATATCTAGGCATTCCAAACTAGATTTCGGGGTAGGCGAGGTACTTGTCATCACTGTTTTTTATACTTCAAGTTCTGCTTTAATCACTGATATGTTGCTTTCGGGAAGCAGTGACGAGTACATGGAAATTGCTTCTTCAGTTTCAGAACTGGCAGTGAAATTTGAAGGTAGCACACCAGATAATGCTGATGCTACTTTACGATGTTTGGTAAACCTTTCAACCAATTGTTGAATTGTATGATCAAGAAATGGAATGAACAAATTAATTTTGTAATACGTGCATACATCCAATGCAGGAATGTTCGGTCTATTTAATTGTCTTCCGACGACGCGTGGCATTCGCAATATACCACCATTTTCTTCCAGTAAAACCTTTGCGTCTTCATAGAGATGAAGATATTCGACGTTTTTTTGTTTCAGTTCAGACGTTCAGTTTGTTTCTCAGGAGTTGTAAGACATTAATAACATCATCTACATGTTTGAATGCCGTGATAAGATCGATGCCAATTGTCTGTAATTGTTTTGATAGCGACAATGTATAGCTCATAACTTTTTGAAGAATCACTAAACACATCACAAAATCCGAAGATCGAAGCGTACTTAGCAGTTGGGTGGCTTGTTGCGATATTTCCTTATTGTGATTAAATTGGAGTTCTTCGAGAACATTCAGAATCGCTGAATAAATTTCCCTGAATCTTATAATAGCTTCATGTTTGTGGACCCACCGTATTTCACATATTGAGAGCAAGTTTTTTGGTTACCGAAGGGTAGTAGCTCTTGATTTTTTTCTTTCAACAAAGCAGTGCGTTGAGCAGAATGTCAAAAGTAGGAACCAACATACTGCACAATCCCAATGCAATTTCGGACATTTGCTAATGAACATGAATCAGCAATAGCAAGGTTGAGAGAGTGTGCACTGCAGTGTACATAAAGAGCAAGAGGACATTCTTGGCGAACATAAGCTTGGGCACCGTGCAAATACCCACTCATAGCTGCAGCCCCATCGTAACCTTGACTAACCACATGAGAACATTCAAGTCCATGCTTTTTCAGAGCTGTAATAATAAGATTTGCAAGACCCGATCCTGAAACATCGACCGTTGGAATGTACTCAAGGAACATCTCTTTAAGTACATGGTGTTTATTATGTGTAAAATCAACATATCGAAGACATAACGAGACTTGTTCTACACGTCCGATGTCGGTAGTTTCGTCAGCCAGAATCGCAAATAGTTTGGCTTTCTTTACTTCTTCAATTATTTTATGTTGAATTAATTCACCACAAATGTCAATTATTTCGTTTTGGATCTGAGGGCTTGTGTACAGGGCATTCTTCTGTGATGTATTCAAATGCTCAGCCAGATCTTTATCTCCAGACTCAGCCGCAAACCGCAACAGGGCTCTAAAATTACCATCATTCTGTAGTGGTTGTTCAGGTTCTGGTGATTCTGGTGTAATTTTCTGCGCCCCGAATCGATTTTACCTCTCAAGGAGATGCCTTGTTTGCCGCAAAAAATTATTGCTTTTACGATAGGGATTAGTTTCTTTCGATTCTCCTCTTGTTGTCTTTTTCTTTCAGAAGACAGCTGTTCAGTGACCGAAAAAGCCTGCGAAAACATTACTTTTAGAAAGTTATCTGCCAGTTCTGAATTTCGCTTGTGATATCCCGATTTCGCATGAGCTTCAAATATTTCTAGGGCATTTTTCGACTTACAAAAAGGTTCGGTTACCAACTGGCCGATCCTTTGATGACCGCCTTTATCTTCATCAAGCGAACGTCCCATTACCACGCAAACTCTGCAGTATGCTCCACTTTTATATTCCGAATATGACAACCAGGGGAATCTCTACAACCATTTCAATTGAAAGCGCAAGTTTCGTTTTGTGGAAATAGGAAACTTATAATCTCTGGGTGGGTACCATAGCGTTTTTAAAATTTGGACTTTAAAATATTCATCCAAGATTTGTTCTTGATTCGCGTAAAAACCAACTTCTAACTTAGCTACAGTTGTAAAAGATGAGGTAACAGGCAAGCTGGCCTGTTGCAGACTAGATGTAGATTCGGCAGTTGAAGGTATCGAATAGGGCACCAGCGACATGGCATCGATTTCGACATTCGGTATTGTGATTGAGGTCGAGGGCCCGCTTGTCATCACAGTCTTCTTATCAGCATGCAAGGTAGCTGAAGCTTTGATAGCTAAATCCATATTTGTTTCTTTATTAGAAACCCCTTGACTACACCACTAGAAGTTTATCACCCTTCCTTTTTTTCCTTTTTCCCCTCCATTTTTCGACAGTAATAATGATTCACGTATCTATCTTTAACAAGGTCACCGAATAACACTGTACTAAAATTACTCACTTACACGGTACACTTAATTCTCTTCACTATTCGTTCACCACTTTTCACTTATATTTGCTTCGAGTTCGCATGGAACAATACTGCCGTAAGCGCGGTCACGCGCCGCTTATATAGCAGCCCAGTAGTAGCCGTCCAGAAAATACCACAAACTTCCACAAAGCTCCGCTCATTCCGACCGAGGGGCGTGGCGAATAATCGAGAAACAAGGCAAAGTTTCCATACGATACAAAATAGTTCGACTACTCGACAAGAGATGGCGTTACTGTGCGCAACGTCCACTAGTTCGGATATATATTCAATTCAAATGTAATAATTTAAGTCTCTTCACTCCTCGTATTTTTTCGGTATAATATTAGGTAATATTTGGTTTATTTCCGGGGGGTTTGAACCCCCAATCCAATCTGTTAATTCCAGCTTCATTTAGAGCCATCTGGATGATCCTAGCCCTATGCGGGCAGGTGTTATCATCCATAAAGATAAAAATTGTTACCAATTTCGTGCTGTAATGGATAAATAAGAGGATTGATGATATGTTATAAGTAGTAATGTGCGTTCGTTGTTTGTGGATTCGCGATTGAGCTCTGTTCTTCCATTGTAAAATATTGCTCCCTAAAACATTTCGCTACCGCCCTGATATGCAGCTACTTCAAAAACTGTATTAAGGCGATGCTGTCTTCCTACCTCCCTCCAAATCCTCTGACGATAATCATCGCTGATTAAACCAATTCTTGTTTTGGTAAAAACGACGGTTCTCCATTGAGGCAATAGCCAGGCTTGATGCTCTCTGGCCCATTGAAAAAGCCTTTGCTTTTGCTGGTAACTTAATAGGGGAACTTTAATTGGACGTCTGCGATGAAGTCCAACGTTGAAAATCCTTTTGGAAACCGTACGACTTGATATAGCACGATTGTACGTCCGGTGGAACTGAAATTGTATCACTCTAATCGGTACTGAGAGGTTTCTTCGTGCATATTGAGGAAGATAACGATCTGATCGTTCATTTGTAACCCTTCTTCAACCACTTCTGGGTAGCGAGGCAACATTACCAGTTTCTTCGAATCTTCGAATTGTTCTGCTAACAGTACTCCGAACAATATTTAAACGAGTAGCTATTTGATGTCGCGAGAACCTTCCTGGTACAAGATAATAATTCGGACCCTATTAAACGCAGAAATTTCAGCCCCAGGCATTTTTATTGCTATACTGTACGATTAACACAAATATCGTATAAATACATTGCTGATAAATGTTAATAAAAAATCCAAAGATATTTTTGGCAAGTTTATGTTTATTAATTTTTCTGATAAATAAATTCCTTAGCTTTTGTTGCGCATAGACGCTATATTGAGATTTACTTATTTTTTAGATAAATAATAGTTCGGTCAAATTAGACACAAAAATAAGAGTGAAGGTACATAAATTCACATCAACTGGAAGTGAGTAAAATTGTTCAAAACATAATTAAAAATAACATTTCAAAATTCCCCATCGTTCCGGTACGTGGAAAAAAATTCACTCGAGGTCAAAGGAAAAAAAATGGGATTTTTACGATTTTCATCAAAACGGTAAGTTTTATCGTAAAATTACTTTAGATAAAAATTGTAGATCATAATTATCTATAAAAAAGGTATCAATAATTTTTTTCCTAAGAGCCACCGTTCCTGAGATATAATGATTTAAAAAGTTGTAAGTGTCATAATATGCATAAGTACGTCACGTATATACAACTTTGTAGCTGTAATATAAGTAAAAATATTTTTCTATCGGTGATTGTAACTTACATCTAAAATATAAAATATACATATGGCAAAAATAACAGGACTGACATATAATAATATTAAATTAAAACGCGCTGACAAAGTTGTTCCTCTTTTAGCTATGACTAGTACCATAAAAGTTCACGAAGAAAAAGTACCTGTTGACCCTGTATTATTGTTACAGCGCATGAGTATTACTGCAGCATTTCAAGATGAAATAGAGAAATATTTCGAATATGAATTGGCTCCGTACCCTTTATCGTTGTTTGATGACATCGGGATGCGTAAAACACAGAAGACTGCTATTTACGATTCTTTTGATAAGGTAAATATTGGTATTCACAACACTAATGCGACATACATCATTGACGGAGAATACTTACTACACCGTATTGTGTGGGATAGCGAAGGAACATTCAACGTTATTTTTGATAAATACGTTCAGTATGTACGATGACATTTCGGTCCCAGAGTTACTGTCGTATATGATAGCTATAATGATTGAACGACAAATATTAAAGCAGCAGAACAACGTTGTCGAACTTTAGTAACATCTTCATCTTCCAATATTTTATTTGATGAACTTATGACAGTTCCTACCAGTCAACAGAAATTTCTTGCAAATACTCACAATAAGTCTCGGTTTATTTCAATGTTGAAAGAAAAGTATACTGCTGAAAATATATTGGTTAAACAAGCTAATAACGATGCCGATGTACTGATTATTGAAACAGTAATAGAGTAATTTAATTTGACAAATACAACTATTGTTGTTGGTGAAGATGTAGATTTACTCGTATTACTAACTGCTCGAACTCCAACTGACTAAACTATTTTCTTTTTTAAACCAGGAAAAACTCAAAATGAATCGGAAATATATTCATCAAAAAGTTTATGAACTTTTGCATAGTGTCAAAATCATATACTATTTTTACATGCAATAACTGGCTGTGATACGACAGCTTCATTTTACAGGAGTGGTAAAACAACAGACTTTAAAATGTTTGAAAAACAAGATATAGTTCAATGTGTTGAAGTTTTTAAAAAAGTAATTCTACTCCACAAGAAATTATCACCAACGGAATTTGCTTTCTTCTTTCTATGTACGGAGCTCCTAAGGAAACTACCTGCTTAGATAAGTATCGATATGCATGTTTTGTTACAAACACTCGAAATAAAAAGCAAGTGCAATTAGCTTGTCTTCCTCCAACCTCAGTTGCTGCTCATCAACATCTTTTTCGGGTATATTACCAAGTTGAAGTGTGGCTTGGTTATCAGCTAGAGCCAAAAGACTGGGGTTGGAAGTTGATCGACAATACATTAGAACCAATTTATACTTTACTTCCACTTGCGCCGGAAAAACTGCAAAAATTTTTTTGCAACTGTAAAAAGGGATGCACTGCTGCATGTGGTTGCAAAAAGGTTGGACTGTTTTGTTTTCTGGCAGGTAGGAATTATCAAGGCCAGTCGTGTTCTAATGTTGAATCACCAACAGTAGAGGATTCGTTTGCTACCAACGAAGAGAAATGCAATACATCGCTATTGACGCAATTCACTTACACCCAGGATGAAGAAGAAGAACAAGAAGAAGAAGATCAAGAAGAAGAACAACAAGAAGAAGTAATTGAAGATTATGAATCGGACGAATAAATTTTTCTACTGTTTTTTAATTTCCATCGCTTTAATCAATTCCAACCCTTGCTAATATCTGTTATTATGCAATAGTTTCCAATTAAACAGTATCACAACAGACCTGTGGAATAGGCCTACTGGGGAAACCAGGTTAAAAAAAAACGCGCTAAGTACACTACCTCAGAGGTGGCGTGGAAACGTGTGCATATTATGACGCTTACAACTTTTTGAATCGTTATATCTCAGGAACGGTGGCTTTTAAGAAAAAAATTATTAATATCTTTTTTATAGATAATTTTATGGTCTATATTTTTTGTCTGAGGTAATTTTATGAGAAAACTTACCGTTTTGATGAAAATCGCAAAAACCCTTTTTTTTTACCTTTGACCTCCAGTCAATTTTTTTCCACGTACCGGAACGATGGGGGAATTTTGAAATGTTATTTTTAATTATGTTTTGTACAATTTTACTCACTTCCAGTTGATGTGAATTTATGTATCTTTGAATGTCTAGATTGACCGGACTATACAAGGGGTGTAAGACTTTTGCCGATGATGAGTTAATTTAATGCCGGCAGGCAAGGCAATAAATTACCATTTTTTTAGTGAGATCGAGACCTTTAACATACGGAATTAAATAAGCCTTTTGAAAATCACATTCAAATAAAATTGTTTGAAAAGTTTCTGATGTTTCACTCTACAAGTATCTGTTTACACGTAAATATATACATTGTAACAAATCATTTAATTGGAGGAATTGTAGATGTAAAATTTTAATTGAACGAGTGAACCTGTTTACATACTCATTGTGTGAACATATGGGTGTTAAATCCATTGCCTGAAAAACGCGTAAAAATAGAACTAATTGAATGGAAACATAAATAAACTGTATAGATCGTTAAGTTACCTTCGAAAGTGATGTTCGAACACATCGTAAACTTTGTCGAATTGTTTACCTCAAACATTCAGTTACCTTTGTCGTGCAATCAAACAAAAGGGTGTTTGTTTCAAAAAAACGAATAATATAAAATTACTTTAACAAACTTCGCACTGTATTCGCGAAAGTAATAAAATACTTAAATAATCAATAAATAAAGCAACCGAGACATTGTCATTTTGGGCTATACATTTTTTTTTCTCGTACAAACACTACACTATCGTGTAGGGTAAACTCACTTTCAAATTTTCTAATAACACGATCAATAGACTGTTCAGAAGAACCACCACCACGAATGCCACGATGGGTCTGCATTTCTCGTTGAGTAGCACGAGGAGACCGCGAATTTGCGTATTAAAACTAGGCAATTTCCAAACGTTCTTCTAGCGCGGAACGAACCATGATTTAATTGAAAACCTTTCAGAAAATAAGTGAAGGAGATGTCAAAAATCGGAAAACAAATATGGCCGCCATGAGCTGCCACACTTCCATCATCTCTAATTTTATTATTGTATTTACATACAATTTTAAGATATTAATCTGTACTTATTTAATTTAATTCACTTTTCCTCAATCTTATTAATCTCTGTCTGTTTTACATTTATCTGATTTCTTACTGCTTTATTCTTTTTTCATTCAATCTACAAATCCTCCCTTCTCACATAATCCACTTTAACTATTGTATTTCCTCGTTTTTGAAATAAAAAAAACTAATTACAATTAAATATAAAGAAAATGATCAATTCTTCTATTGGAACCTTTGGTGTGATGCACTAAACTTGAAGAGATTTACCACTAAACACCAAAACACTTTTTAGAACTGCTCGACGCACGTTTCGCTAACCATGTTAGCATCATCAGGAGATGATTTAATCTAATTCTAAAACTAAATTATGTTCTATTTATATGACAACCATACCTAACGAAGCGTGTAAAAATCATGAACCGTGAAGTGTACTAAGCCTTACATTAATAATTGAAATAGTTGACTGAAAGGACTCGGTCCTTTATCTCGGTTCATGATTTTCTTACATTTTTTTATTTGAATGCTTTCATATGCATCCAAAGCCCTATTATTATTAACATTTTTAATTAGTCTTAAATTACTAATATCTATACTGTGGTCATGTTCGATTGCATGTTGGGCAACACAAGATTTTTCATTTCTCCCATATCTAATGTGGGCAATATGTTCTTTATATCTTGTCAATATGGATCTTTTTGTTTGCCCAATATACCTTCGATCACAGTCTTGACAACTAATTTCGTAAATCCCCGACTTTTCATGCTGCTCTACTTTATCCTTTGGATTACCCAGAACTTCTCTTAATTTATTATATGGTTTGTACACAACCTTAATGTCCACTTTTTTCAAAATTTTGCCTAGTGCTCTTGTCATCTGGGCATCAAAAGGTATTACCATGAATTTCTTTGCGTTCTG
The DNA here is from genome assembly GCA_031761425.1 of Cosmopolites sordidus. NCBI lineage: Eukaryota > Metazoa > Arthropoda > Insecta > Coleoptera > Curculionidae > Cosmopolites > Cosmopolites sordidus. Next base: position 181,528 of record JARFXV010000370.1, read on the forward strand.
ATCCTTTTGAAAAGTCGAAGATTCTTTCAATAATTTTCTGAACTTATGTTTTCTAATTAGTTTATCTATAATGTTCTTATTTTAACCATTCACTTCAGATACCTCCCTAATTAATTTGAATTCTTTGTTATAATTATCTTTATTTAAAGGAAAATTAATTATTCTATTTACCATAAAATTTAAACTAGCCATCTTATTTTGAAAGCTATGATTTGAATCGTTAGGAATGTATCTCGAAGTGGTGGTGGTTTTTCTGAAAATATCAAAATCTAACCTATTTTTATTATTTCTACTGACTAATACATCCAGAAATGGTAAACTATCGTTGTTTTCAAGTTCATGCGTGAATATTATATTTTCGGATTTACTATTTAAGTTCTAATAGAATCATCTAAATTTTCATTTTTCGAATCGAAAATGACAAAAATGTCATCCACATATCTTAACCATACCTTCGGAATGTAATTTGCTTTTCAGAGAAGGAAAAATATGGCTGTTACAAGATTTCAATGTATCTCTAACTTCGTTAATCATTTTTGACAATGGATAATCATTTTTGAAAAATGATTAACGAAGTTAGAGATACATTGAAATCTTGTAACAGCCTTATTTCTCCTTCTCTGAAAAGCAAATTACATGTTTCTAATCCAAAAGTGCCAAGATTGTATGCTCTACTAAAAATTCATAAACCAGGAAAATCAATGAGACCAATTGTATCAGCCATTGATTCTTCAACATACAATTTGGCAAAGTGGTTAATAAAGGAATTTGAAAATCTACCAAACCAATTACCTTCCTGTTCTGTGATAAATTCAACCAAATTCATAGAAAAAGTCAAAAATACACATCTACAGGAAGGTGAGGTTTTGGTTTCCTTTGACGTTTCATCGTTGTTTCCGAGTGCCCCGATTCCACATACCTTGAAATACCTACGGGAGATATTCGAGTTAAACGGTTTTAATAACAAGATTGTCTCCTTAAGAAGATTATGTATGAAGCAAAATTGTTTTCAGCTTAATAACAGGTTTTATGAAGAACAAGAAGGAACGGCAATGGGCAATCCTCTGTCACCGTTCTTAGCCAACTTATTTATGAGTAAATTTGAAACCGAGGCAAAAGGTGAATTCAGTTACTTTCCGAAGGTATGGTTAAGATATGTGGATGACATTTTTGTCATTTTCGATTCGAAAAAAGAAAATTTAGATGATTTTATTAAGAACTTAAATAGTAAATCCGAAAATATAATATTCACGCATGAACTTGAAAACAACGATAGTTTATTATTTCTGGATGTGTTAATCAGTAGAAATAATAAAAATAGGTTAGATTTTGATATTTTCCGAAAAACCACCACTACTTTGAGATACATTCCTAACGATTCAAATCATAGCTTTCAAAATAAGATGGCTAGTTTAAATTTTATGGTAAATAGAATAATTAATTTTCCTTTAAATAAAGATAATTATAACAAAGAATTCAAATTAATTAGGAAGGTATCTGAAGTGAATGGTTATCATAAGAACATTATAGATAAACTAATTAGAAAACATAAGTTCAGAAAATTATTGAAATAATCTTCGACTTTTCAAAAGGATCAGAACACAAAGAAATTCATGGTAATACCATTTGATGCCCAGTTGCCAAGAGCACTAGACAAAATTTTGAAAAAAGTGGACATTAAGGTTGTGTACAAACCATATAATAAATTAAGAGAAGTTCTGGGTAATCCAAAGGATAAAGTAGAGCAGCATGAAAAGTCGGGGATTTACGAAATTAGTTGTCAAGACTGTGATCGAAGGTATATTGGGCAAACAAAAAGATCCATATTGACAAAATATAAAGAACATATTGCCCACATTAGATATGGGAGAAATGAAAAATCTTGTGTTGCCCAACATGCAATCGAACATGACCACAGTATAGATATTAGTAATTTAAGACTAATTAAAAGTGTTAATAATAATAGGGCTTTGGATGCATATGAAAGCATTTAAATAGAAAAATGTAAGAATGTCATGAACCGAGATAAAGGACCGATTCCTTTCAGTCAACTTTTTCAATTATTAATGTAAGACTTAGTACACTTCACGGTTCATGATTTTTACACGATTCGTTAGGTATGGTTGTCATATAAATAGAACATAGTTTAGTTTTAGAATTAGATTAAATCATCTCCTGATGATGCTGACATGGTTAGCGAAACGTGCGTCGAGCAATTCAAAAAAGTGTTTTGGTGTTTAGAGGTAAATCTCTTCAAGTTTAATAAAAAAATGCAGTAAATATATTACAAGAATCAATAATTTTAATGTACGATTATAAAAGAATACAGAATTTTTTAAGTAATTTATTAGAAATTGTTCACTTGCTTGGTTCTCTATAACTCCATAGATTGCTAATCTTTCTACAAGCATTTACCATCATCAGCTTAGCCAATTTGGTTCAATTCTCTCGTCCTAATTACATTTCAATTAAAATATATTAAATTCACCGTTTCAGTTAAAATAATATAACGAACGCACGAATAGGCATAATGAAATTTCATCATAATTTTCCCATGATGTTTCTTAAGCTGTATGTTTTCCGTATATCGGTGAAAAGGGTTTTAATATGTTCTTTGTTACTTAAACTTGAGGGGAGAGGAACTGCGCCTTGTAATTTAGAATATTGTTCGTAATGATTTGGTTCATTTTCTGGGTACTGATATTATTTCATCTGAATGACGTTTGATGTTCAGGCAAATATAATTCGGTTAAAACAGAACAGGCTGAGTCTTATTCAGTTTTTTCTAGTAAAATTTATTTGCTTCGTAAACATTTATTGTAAGCTATATTTGATAAATAAAACGTAATATTTAAGTCAAAATTTGTTTATCTGCGATTTCCAGCATTCTTTTATTTTTTCAGTATTCTAAACGATTCTTTACATAACATTCAAAAAAAAATATCCGTAAAATATGTAAATTTGGTTTGTTTTATTATAAAAAAAGAATAGTTTGTACTTGTACTAATTCTCAGCGTAAGACGTTTTGAACTTCATCATAAAAAATCATGTCATATGATTAATTATTTTATTAAATTGTATCGCACCGTTTGAACCATTTGTACCGAACACATTGAAAAAGTTCTAGTATAATTCCTGCGGCAGCAAAAATGTATCGTTATTAATACGAGATTCTCTGTAAATAAGAAACATATGATGATATTCGCGTACAGAATGTGTATTTGGTTTTAAAGTAAACTTAAATACACACAGAGGAAAGTCCTCCAGTACCGACCACAAAATTGTCCTCCAGTACCGGCCTCTGTTTAAATTCCTTTTTAAGTAGTGTATTTTTCTTATATTTGCACAAAAATTGAAGAAGAAAATTATGGCGAGACAAAGAAAAAGAAGAGCACCTGGGACCCTGCCAATAGGCATAAAGACGTGGGTGTATCACTTATTTTATTAACATAATATAGGTTAAAAAAATATGTATTAATAGTGCTTTTAATACTACCAAATATTGATGAAAATGTATAAATAATTAGACTGTATTTACAATGTTTTTTTGTAAAAATCATTTGACAGAAGCATAATACAAGCACATAAATAATAATATTAATAAATAATAGTTTTAGCTTGAAAAACAATGATGAACTTATGCGGCTAAACCATTTGCTCTACGTGGACAATATGAAATTATTTGCCTAATCAGGAACAGTCAACAGTGCAACAGTCACCTACAACAAATGTTCAAAAAAAAATTCCTTTATTTGGGTTTTTCGCCACTATCTAAAACTCAAAAAATATCAAAAATACCTGTTCTTATTTAAAGAAAGAATCACTGAGTAAAAACAAAAAACCAAACGGAGACAAATTTCTCAGTGATTCTTTTTTGTAATAAATTTGCCTAACGAACAAAATTTTAAAGATATAAAAATGTTATAAAAACTTTTAACGTTAACGTTTCGGAGGGTACTCTCCCCCCGTTTTCAAAACTAAACTAAAAAATAAATTATATTAATTTGTAATATATAAAGTAACGAGTGAAAGAAAAAAGAATCACTGAGAAATTTGTCTCCGTATGGTTTTTTATTTTTTACTCAGTGATTCTTTCTTTAAATAAGAACAGGTATTTTTGATATTTTTTGAGTTTTAGATAGTGGCGAAAAACCCAAATAAAGGAGAAAAAATATATGAACACGCCACAATCATTCAGACATTACTTAGATTACAGGTATGGGCCTAAGATATGTTTTTTATTTAGATATTTAGAAAGTAAATATATTAAACTACAACATTCTGAAAACAGTTTAACATTTCTTTACAAATGTATAGATTGTGACATAATACCAAAAGGTTTACGTTTACGTATACGTTATAATACAAACAGAAGCATATATATTTTACATATGGCTAGTTTAGCACTTTTAAGACATTACATCCAACATCACATATACACTAAACAACAATTAAAGACTGACATTGATAATACATTATAACAACTATACGAAAAAGTAACTGAAGTAGATTTTAATCACATTTATAATAGCGTCTATTCCAGTTACATATATCACTTCAATATCCAAAAAATACTCACATTAAGAAATTTAAAAAATTAATTATTGAAAAACATGGAACACATACAAAACACATTAATACACATACAGACAACAATTTCATTAATAAAACTGTAGTTAACCTTTCAAATAAAATATTATTTGATTCTGAAAAGTATGTACTTTCTAAAGGACTAAATTTTAGTGTTACATCGAGAGATGTTCCTAAATTAGACCTTATTTGGGCAGTAGAGTCTGTTGCTCAAAAATTACCTTTGGAAAGTGCAACTGAATACAGAATTAGATTAAAACTTATCTTAGAAAAACAATTTAAAAAATACCATACAAATCAAATTTATACCATGAGGAAAGGTTAGCTATATAGATAAATTAAAAAAGACACATCTATTAAATTATTGCCATCAGACAAAGGTAACGCCACAGTTATCCTGGACACTACAGAATATAATAACAAAATTAAAACTTCAATTGATGAGGGAAATTACACTAAAATACCTACAGATCCAACATTTAAAATAGAGAGACAAATTTACAATACATTATATAAACACAAACGTGAATTTACAGATCTAGAAAGATCACAACTTATACCACATTATAGTAAACCACCACATTTCTATGGTCTACCAAAAATACACAAAACTAATATACCACTTCGCCCTATAGTTAGTAGTATAGATTCCCCATGTTATAAACTACCAAAATTGTTATTAAACATTTTAAATCCACTTTCGGGTAGAACAAATTCATATATTAAAAATACTTCAGATTTTTTAGATAAAATTTAAAATTATAAAATTATAAAAAAAAACATTAAAATTGCAAACCAAAATTTAATGGTTTTAACGTGGTGAGTTTATTTACTAATGTACCAGTTGATAAATCACTTTTAATAGTTAGAAAGAGATTAGAACATGACACAACATTAAAAGACCGCACTAAACTAACCATAAAATACAATTTTGGAATTATTAACTCTGTGCTTAAAAACCACATATTTTCAATTAGAAAATGATTATTATCAACAAAATTTCGGAATGGCAATGGGTTCTTGTCTTTCTCCTTTGATGAGTAATATCTTTATGGAGGAACTCGAGAATGACATATTAAATAAATCTCTTAAAAAGCCATTAATATGGCTTAGGTATGTTGATTATATTTTTGCCATATGGCAACATAGCATTGACGAACTAAATATTTTTTACAAGATATAAATTCTCGAGAGCCTACAATTAAGTTTACTTTAGAGATGGAGAAGGAGAATAAATTGCCATTGCTCGACACTTTAATATTAAAACAAAACAACACATTAAAAACTACAGTTTACAGAAAACCGACAAACACAGATAGGTATCTCAATTTCTTTTCAAATCACTCAAAATCGGTCAAAATAGGAGTAATTAAAAGTTTATATGACAGAGCAAAACTTGTTTGTACTGACACTGATACACTACAAAAAGAAACAAATCTCATAAAAGACATTTTAATAAAAAACAATTACCCAAAACATTTTATAGATAAATCGTTTAAAAATTTTGATACCAGACAAAACAGACAACTTACGAATAACAATAATAATAACTCTCAAACAATTAACCTCACAATTCCTTATATCCGCGGTATTTCTGACACAATTAAAAGAGTAGGAAATAAATACAACATAAGAACGACATTTAAAACAAAAAATACTCTTAGATCTCTATTAACAAAGACTAAACCAAACAATATACAACAAAATACCAAAAATGTGGTATGGATGTATGTGGAAATATGGTAAAGGATGGAAGGCATTTTGAACATTTAGAAAGGCGTTAAAGTTCAGATTCTGTTAATTATTAGACTGTTGTGCTGTTAATTTTATTTGACTGTTGTTATTATTATTATCTTCGTTGTTGGCCCGTTGGCCTTTAAACACGCTCCAAATTAATATGGCACGAAGAATTTGGACCAGTCCTAAGCCTGGGTAAAGTGTGAAGGAAGGCAAACATTAGGTTAATATTTTTTTAACTTAATGCAGGTAGTAGTGAAATAATAACTGATTTTTTCAGAAAAATCGAAATATCTTTTGACATGTCAGAGATATCGATTTCGGGTTTTCACTGGACGATTCCTCTTTAAATTACCTTACTTGCCATGTAGTAAAAGCTGTACCATTCCATTTGAAAAAACTGAACAAAACTTCAAAAAAACTATTGTTGAATATAACGCCACCTCGCGGTTTCATTTATAAACTAAATAATTTATCTCCCAGTTTATCTGATTGTCTCAGCAATTGCCTTTTAAATGAATCCAAATTGAGGAAAATCGGTTAAGGCAAACGGACATTAGACGACTTTTTATCTCAATAGGTAAAACTCCCCCCATCGCTCTATTCGTGAAATTACGACAAAATGTCATAAAACAAAGTTGTAGGAGACAGTTTGCTAATTATAAGTGAGAATTTTTCTTATTCGGTTAACACTTGAAAATACACAAAAAAAAGATTTTTAAAATTGTTTAGCTCGTCACGCCCTCTTGCGGTCGTTTTACAAGCTTGAAAATATTTTTGGTGACTTTCTCATGGTCATTTTTACTACAATTTTATTTTCTCCAAAGCTGTGGGACAAAATGGTTTTCAAGATACGGCCGCGATCCATCCTTAATAGGACACCTGGCACAAAAAAATATATTTACTTTCACTCCTTACTTTATATATTACAAATTAATATAATTTATTTTTTAGTTTAGTTTTGAAAACGGGGGGAGAGTACCCTCCGAAACGTTAACGTTAAAAGTTTGTAACATTTTTTATAACATTTTTATATCTTTAAAATTTTGTTCGTTAGGCAAATTTATTTTGTTTGTCTCCGTTTGGTTTTTTTGTTTTTACCCAGTGATTCTTTAAAGAAGAACAGGTATTTTTGATATTTTTTGAGTTTTAGATAGTGGTGAAAAACCCAAATAAAGAAAAAAAAAATATATGAACACGCCACAATCATTCAGACATTACTTAAATGTTAAAAATAGTGGAAGAATTTTCCAGTGATATACGAATGCTATTTGGACTAGAGAAGTGCCGCATATTAAACATCAATAGAGAAAAACGCCGAAAAATGCTTTTGAGATACAGAAGAGACAAAAGAACGACACAATAAGTGCTGCAGATACATACAAATATCTGGGTATGAAGCAGGCACGCCGAATTGATCACGGCTAATTGAAACAAGAGCTTACCTGTCAATTTATCAAAAGAATGGGACAAGTTTTGAGACACACTTAAATAGCACAAACATGTATAAAGTTATCAACACCTATGCTCGGTCGGAACCGACGTACAAAATTTGCAACGTAAGATCGGGGCACTGCTTACAAAATCACAGAAACACCACCCTGGAAGTACAGTGGAAGGCACAACATTGCCGCAACAACTAGGCGGTAGGAGATTCGTCGATATTAGTAAGCAACTGGACCAACAAATAGAAAATCTGTGGAAATATTTCTTGAAGCAGGCGGAAACGTCTAAGCTACATAAGGCTGTATGCCAGGCTAGTCGATCAACACCACTGCGACTAAACTATGATCAAGTTTAAGTCTACGCAAAAACCGAACTTGAGAAGTTACAATCATGGACAGAAAAACCTCTGCATGGGAGACATTTGAATGAGGTCACTCAGGAATAAGTCGACATATTAGCGTCGAACTACTGGCTGACTGCTGGATAGATATTTCCGGAGACAGAGGGTTTCGTATTGGCAATACAAAACCAAGTAATATCTGCCAGAAATTACCTCAAGTATATAGTTCGAGACGGCAGTGTGACGGATGATCGATGTATATATAAAAATTACGTGTCACGTTGTTTGTCTTCGATGAACTCCTAAACTACCGAACCGATTTTAATGAAATTTTGCGGCGGTGCAAGTTAAGTTATCGACAGAACGCTTCAACTCTTTGCAGTCCGGATTGGGTAAGTATCCAATAGATGGCGCTGTATTAGTTCAAACGTTTCATTTGTGCTACAATTCATTTCACGTCACACGTGTGTTCAAGATTTACTTAATTTTACATCCACTTCCGTATCGGTTTTCATGGTGTTTACATCGTGTGAAGCGAGGCGGGTGTCATTGTAAATTATTATCCACGTGCATTTGAATCATCTTAGGAGTTTTATTTTGTTAGAACGGAGTTTTATCGAGAGAAAGTAGTGGTGAAGCCATCGAAGTAGTATTTTGATAACCAGTCTTCAGATTTCATTTTTTGAGAAGTTTATATTAGTGACTGTGATCGTGTATTTAAGTTTTATCGAACAGTATTTGACTCATTGTCACACCGGTAACCAGGCCGGATGAAGCCGGATGCTTCCAGTGATGATCTTTTGCAATAGTTCAATTTTTTGACCCATTGTCACGTCGGTAACCAGGCCGGATGAAGCCGGATACTTCCAGTGGAATTTACATTATACAATAAACTGCTATAGTTTATTTGAATGACGAAGTTATGGCTTCGAGACTAATCTTCGCCACTCCTAATGCGGTGGCTAAGTGCCCGCTGTCTGGAGCAGAAGCCAAGTTACTTTAAGAAAGAAGAAGAAAGAATTGTACATAACCTTGCTTTTTCAATGTTTGATGAATTATTTTTTCATTGCATTTCAATTATTCTCGTGTACCATTTTGTTCTTTATTATTTTTAACTAAAAAAAAAGTAACTTTTCTGATTTCGTCTTTTAATTTTTTTTTCAATTGAAAATGTGTAAGTGATACTCAATTTTGTCATTTTTTTATGTAAAGGATAATAATATTTATTTAAAATAATAATAATTCAATAATCAAGGCCGAATAACATTCGTCAACTGTTTGCAGTTATTTTGACGACATGTTATCTACCACAAGCATCGACTTTTTGGGAAAAATACAAAAATTGTATGACTGAAAACATATTGCACCGAATTAGACAAACAGACCAATGCCCAAATATAAATTATACGCCAGAGATGTACAATGAAGCGTTAGTGTTGATCGAGGATTTATAAATTTTAATTTCAAATTGACCACTTAATCATTATGGTATGCCATCACCTGATCGTCCAGCTACCGACTTAGTTAACAGTAATTTACAATGAGAAAACTAATATGACCATGATCAGCTTTTCTATTGGAACCTTTGGTGTGAAACACCAAACTTGAAGAGATTTACCACTAAACACCAAATAACTTTTTTTAATTTCTCGACGCACGTTTCGCTAACCATGTTACCATCATCAGGAGATGATTTAATCTGAATCAGATTTGGAGATCAGGAGATGATTTAATCTGAACCAGATTAATTCATCTCCTGATGATGCTAATATGGTTAGCAAAACGTGCGTTGAGGAATTCAAATAAGTGATTTGGTGTTTAGTGGTAAATCTCTTCAAGTTTAATATAACCATGATGATTTAGCTACAATTATCGCGAATAGTCGGTCATTACTGAGAGCTGAACCAAAAATATTTATAATCGGATTATGCTGACTGTTGATGCTGAACAAGGCCGCTTTTTTTTTCTTGGACGCACCAGGTGGAACCGGTAAGACATTTTTAATATCGTTGATTCTTGCCAAGATACGGTTGCAACAGAAATTCGCACTTAGAGTTGCATCGTTAGGCATTGCTGACACTTTGATAGATGGCGGGCGAAGTGCACATTCACAAAAATTCAATCACAATCTGGTATGAGTGCACAATGACTCACAAACATTCACTCGACGCTTTGTACAGAACTTTGCAAGATTTGAACGGCAACGATAAACTTTTCGGTGGTGCTGTCCTACTACTGTCTGGTGATTTCCGACAAACCTTACCGGTCATTCCTTGCTCTACTTTCGCCGATGAGATTAACGCATGTTTGAAACAATCGTTTGTAGCATTCACAAATTCTTGATCGCTACAGGTAGCATTCGTAAATTGTTGATCACCATTGGTAGGTTTATTTCGGACAAATTCTGAACTGAAAGAGCTCCGGTATCGTTTGGATAAGGCAAGACAGTCTAACTCCAAATCTCCAGGTGAGCGGACGTTTTCTGACCGAGGTACGAAGGTTTGCTGGCCAAGTAACGCTTGGGTTGATTTTTCTGATATTCTTATAGAGGGTTTTACGACCCGGCAGCAGAGAATCCGATCAACAGACACCAGGCCATTGAACGACCACCTATTACAGAGCCCGACCATCGTGGAAACCTTACACCTTTTTGGGGCCACATGGCACAGTAACCGGTTGGTCAGATCGAGATTATTTCGGGACCCCCGCATAGGGATACCGGACTGCCCGCAATCGTACTCAGTGTTTTTGGACACCCAGTACCGGATAGGCAAGGATAGACAACATCAGGAAATAAGGCCAGATAAACACTTTTTTTATTATATTTTCATGTACCGTTAAGGATTGCAGTTACCATTTCTTTTTCACAAATACCTTTTTACCATAATTTCTTATACTGATAATGGTCACGTTATCATCATATATTTTGTATCTATTTGCCGTCTGACCATTCTTGGTTACCCTAGCGCTATATATTTCTCTTTTTACTATTGTCAGAATAGAGGAAATAACCTCTAATTTGTAAGTATAGGGACATAGAAACCAGCTGGTGTAATTCAGAGCTGTTCATTTGATTTTTGATTTCTTTCACGGTAAGGTTTGGAGAACAACCTTCCCTAAACCTTCCCGTGTCTTTTGTTTGATAGTTTTAGTTGTTCCTTTTTTTGTGTGTTTTGTGTCGTTCTTTTTTGAGTGTGCTTTTATAATATATATGTATAAAATTCTAGTAAACCGTTTTATTTAAGATAGACCCCTTCCCGGTTCCAGGGTCTTTTCCGATATATCAAGTAACCGGGTGGCGCTCAACTTTTTTCGTGGCTTCATTCTGTCATGGACCTTCTTCCTGGTGCTCCCGGCGAACAGCTGCCGTCGCTGTGATCTATATATTTTTTATTTTGTTTCAAAAGAGAAAATAATAGGTCACACGTTCTTATGGCGAAGTATCGAAACTTCGATTGACCAGTATGCGTGTACGATTCCAAAATGATCCTTCGGAACAAATATTTTCCGAACAATTGCTAGATATTAGAAACGGTAGAATAGAACTGCAACCAAATACACAATGCAATAAATTGTCAGACAATTTCTGCACCGTTGTTCAGGTAAAAAATTAATTAATTGAGAGTATCTTCCCGGACATACAAAATAATCACTTGGATCGTAATTGGCTCAGTGACCGGGCTATTTTGGTAGCCAAAAATGCTGGTGTTGATGTGTGTTGGTGTGAAAATGAACTTCCAGATACAACAGTTGTTGCCAGGTAATCTGATGTCTTTTAAATTGATCGACACTGTTGTTTATGAAAACGAAAATGTAAATTTTCCAACTGAATTTTTAAATTCTCTGGATATGCCCGGAATGCCACCACATAATCTTCGGTTGAAGATTGGTTCACCTATTATTCTTCTGCGTAACTTGAATCCACTTCGATTGTGCAACGGTACACGTTTGGTCATCAATAAGATCACCAGAAATATTCTTGAAGCAACCATTTTGACTGGAATGTTTAAAGGAGAAGTGGTCCTGTTGCCACGTATTTCAATGATACCGCCAGCAGCTGCGATACCATTTAAAAGGCTTCAGTTTAGAATTCGTTTAGCTTTCGCCATGATTATTAATAAGTCTCAAGGGTAAACAATGTCCATTTACGGCTTAGAGTTGGAAAATCCATGTTTTTCCCATGGGCAACTATATGTTGCATGCTCACGTTTGGGAAAACCATCGAATTTATTTGTGTTAGCAAGAGACAGGTTAACCAAGAATATTGTGCACCGATTAGAGCTGAGTTAAATTAAAAAATATAATAAATAATTAATTAAATAAATAATTAAATCGATAGTGTAAATTAACAGGCTTTAGTTAAAGTAACGTGACCAAAGCACGAAAAGGCATGCTAGAATTTGGAATTTATCTCTCCTCTATGATTCTTAAGCTATATATTTTCCATATATCAGTGAGAGAGCTTTTAATATGTTCGTTATCGCTACGAAATGAGGGAGAGAATTGGCGAATGGTAACGTTACTTAAGTATGATTCGTAATGATTTGCTTTATTTGGCTCTTCTCTGTTTGCATTGATAGCAATTAATATGTATGAAATTTTGTATGTAGATTACTGCAAACGTTTCTGCAATAGAGCAATCCTGATAATTCATAGGTTCTGTTAATGTCATCATTGAGGAATTTAACATTTTCTCTCTATATTAGATATGGGAGAAATGGGAGATATTATGTTGTCCAATAAGCACTCGAGATGACTATAATACAGGGTTTTCTAATAAGAGCACTCGAACTTTAAATGCAAATATTTCAAGTTGTCCATAAGACTCTGTAAGAGTATTGGGTAAGAGAATTAGATTACATTATGTATGGAATATTATATCGCATGGCGCGTGCCTGAGAGGTCCAATTTTCAGTGACTCAAACGCATAAATCGGGCTCGATATCATTGATAGCATCGTTATGTTAATTTTTAAGGCCTGAATCTTCTGCAGCCTATTCGCATAGACACTTGGTTTAAAGTAGCCCCACAAGAAAAAGCCTAATGGCGTTAAATCACATGATCTCGGTGGCCAGTTGACGTTGGCGAAACGCAAGATAATCAAGCCGTCGAAGTTGTCGTGCAGAAGATCCATTGTTGCATGTGCTATGTGGCACGCAGGGCTGTCTTGTTGTCAATCATTTGACAACGTCATTGGTCGTTGGTCGTTGAGATCCATATATTCCAATTTAGGCCATAAAAATTGCTTATCATCGACCTGTACCTCTCGCTGGCGCCAGCTTCATTTTGGAAGAAGTACGGGCCAATGATCCCGCCGGATCAAAATCCTCACCATACAGACTTTTTCTGGATGCGTTTGCAACTCAGGGGTCTTATGTGGATTGTTATTTCCCCAATTGCGACGATTTTGCTTGTTGACATAGTCATTCATCTAAAAATAGGTTCGTTCCTGAGGGTGAATTTCCGTCAAAAATGAGGGTCCACTTCCAACTGATCCAGAGCCCAGTTAGCGAATGCTCGACGCTGCCTATGGCCGCAAGTATCTCTTTTCAGAGTGACTGTGACGTGAGCGAATTCTGTTTCATTGGCCTTTACTCCTAATTTTTTAAACCAGTCTTCAATATTATTTAAATTAATTTGCAGATTCCTTGACGCCGCTACTGTATTGGCGTGGGAAGCCATGATAGTAGAATCGTCTGCAAATGTGGCAATTGTTGCTAGTTTGGATGCAGCCAAATTAGATATACATGTATATATATATATATATATATATATATATATATATATATATATATATATATATATATATATATATATATATACTTGTTGAATTAAATCAGCAAAAAATCTAATTTTTAGCACTACAAGAAACCAAGTTGACAGATGATAACATCTTGGACATCGACAACAACAGACTTTTTAAAAGTAAAACCGACAAAAGAATACACAAAAATACAACATATCTCGGTGTGGCTTTCGCTATCTCAAAAACCATTCTTGGTTCTATAACTAATGTCCGGACAGTAAATAATTGACTTATGACACTATCCCTCAACTGTGCTAACAAAAACTATACATTAATCAATGCACACCTCCCAGTTAACGAAGAAAATAAATCTAAAAGACTATTTCTAAAATTTCCTCTAACCATGTAAAAATTCTATTGGGCGATTTCAACGCCCAACTAGGGAAAAAAAGAAAGTACAGAAAAACAGTCTTCAGTTTCCCCGCTCATAAATGGACTAACCATAATGGCAGAAGATTGGTTGAATTACGTTCGCAGTTTAATCTAGAAATAATTTCAACCCATTTTAAGAAGAAAATAACAAAACAAAAGACCTGGAGGTGTCCATACACGTACATGGGTGAATTTCAAATTGACCATGTTGCCATTTCGTACCCCAATTATAAAGAGATATTGAATGTTTAAGTCAGGAAAGGAGCTGCTTATTGAATGAAACTTAGCTTAAAACCTCGAAAACTTATTCAAAAGAGACTGCTAATACCAAAGTTCGACCCTACAAAAATAAAACCGACATTAACAGAAGAGCTTGATAAACAACCAGCACAGAATTGGCAAGAATTGAAACAAAAAATTATTAATTAAAACAGACTTAAAGTGGGTCCCTTTACAAAAACGTAGAAAACATCCTGGGTGGAATGAACTTTGCGAGCAAGCAGTATTAAGTAAAGCATTTAAAGAATGGAACAGTAAAAAAAAACAGCAATAAACTATAACATCTTTTTGGAAGTAAGAAAAGAAACATCGAAGCTAATTAGAAAAACTAAAAGAAAATATGAAAACAATCAACTTAATGAAATAGAAAAAGATTTCCAAAAAAATAACACTCTAATTTTTACAAAACATTTAAAAATAGTTTTGATTGATTGCGCGGTTGGCTCTTGGTGAAACATAGTAACAATGATAATAATTAAAACACTTGGTATTTGTTTCACAATATATTCAAGATATTCTCTAACATGTTTCGGCCTCGCGACCATACTCAAAGAGAGTTTATACATAACTCTCTTTGAGTATGGTCGCGAGGCCGAAACATGTTAGAGAATATCTTGAATATATTGTGAAATAAATACCAAGTGTTTTAATTATTATCATCAAAACATTTAAAACTAAATTAGCAATTAGCTCTAAAAATCAAGACAATTGCAAAGAACTTGGGAAATATTTTGAACAACCACTAAACTGTCCTGTGCCCTTAAACAGATTACCAACACTAAACCCTGGACAAACCAACCCAGATTCATTACCACCGAATGAAGAGGAAATAATTAGGCAAATCAAGCGGCTTAAAAATAACAAAGCGTCTGGTGAAGATGGAATCACTGCTGAACTTTTGAAATCCGCTGGTCCAGGTACCATCAAGGAAATAACCAAAATTCTACAAGAAATTTGGCGAACCGAACGGATTCCGGAAGACTGGAATCTCTATGGATGCTCTAATCCATCCACTACATAAGAAAGGAGATAGAACGGATGTAAACAACTACAGAGGGATATCTCTTCTCTCGGTTTGTTACAAGATTCTATCTCAATGTCTACTAGACATAGCACAGCGATAGTTAGAACCTAAAATTGGTGAATATCAAGCAGGTTTTCGACCGGGCAGATCCTGCCCAGAACAGATCCTGAATCTAAAGTTAATCCTAAACATCAAAAACTGTATAATAAAAATCTCAGATCCTGCCCTGAACAGATCCTGAAAATAAAGTTGATCCTAAGACATCAAAACTCTACGATAAAAATCTGATTTGTACATTTGTGGATTTCAAAAAAGCATATGATTCTATTGACCGCGAATCTTTATTCCAAATCTTGAAAGGACAAGGACTAGATCTGAAAACGCTGGCAATTATTAAAGTGACACTACAAAAGGTCAAAAGTTAAATTCATGGGTGACATCTCAGACCCCTTCGAAATTATAACTGGAGCGAGACAAGGGGATGGACTCTCGCCACTCTTATTTAACTGTGCTCTAGAAGAAGTAATACAGGAGTGGCGTGAAAAAAAGTCGGCCATGAAAATTGATCAGCCCATTAAACTGGGGAGAACCAACATCAAAATTGATTGTCTGGTGTTTGTTGATGATCTATAAGAAGATATATAAACGGCACAAAAACAGATTGAAATCCTAAAAGAAACAGCAGAAAAGATAGGACTCCAAATTTCCTTTGAAAATACACAATACATGACCTGCAACAGACTAAGAACGCCATTTCAAAAAACAAAATATAGTAACATCAGACGAGTCTCTCAATTCAAATATTTGGGTGAAATAATCGTGATAAACGGGTTGAAAAAAGCGGCCAATAAGGATAGATGTCAAAAAATGGAAACTGCATTGAGATTTACACAAAATATTTACAACAAAAAGTACATATCTAAAAACACAAAACTGAGATATCACAACACAGTTATTAAGCTATATGGGGCAGAAACGCTCATTTTGAATAGAAAGATAGACATCAAGGAGATCGAAAACAAGGAAAGAATCATAAGAAGAATCTTAGGCCCCAAACAAATAAATAGCACAACATACCGACTTCGAGAATACCAAGAAATCAAGCAAAAAAATCCAAGCCCGGCCCTTAAAATAATTTAAACAAATTTGATTTGTTTGATCGCTCGCAAATTCAAACTGAACAGAAAACATCTAATGTTTATCGTTTTCTTGTGAATCATACATTGTTTTTTTTTCTTATCTTGTATTTTATTGTCGTTTTTAGCATGGGTAGTTATTCTATAGGGGTTACGGTGTATTGTAGGTTTTCCTTCGATAAATGACAGCATATAAAGTAAGCTATAAGATAGTGGTTTGTTTTCTCACCGCTAGGTGAGAGCACTGGGGGGTGTAATGGCGTTAAATCATACGATCTTGACTTTCAGTCTCTGGGTCAATTTAATTTTATGCGGGCGCGCGCCGAAGTCCCGACGCAAAATTCGCCAAGTTGAGGTCTGCGAAAGGCCATGTTCTTGGACGCGACGAGGAATTGACTGCCTCGGGTTATTTTGCCCAGTCTCGTATACTACAGTAATGTTTTCTACAAACCTCACGTTTTGACGACGTACGGATATTGTTTGATAGTTTACTAAATCAGTGGATTTGAATTTGTCTACCGAACGACGACTAGACGACTCAACAGGATAATTGTGTGCATCGTAAAAATCATGTAGCTCACGGGACGTAGCTCGAATTGAGCACTCATTTTGATAGTAAAGTATGATTTGCACGCGTTGCTCAACAATGTAACCGTCCACGATGATTTGCCCAACATTAATTACTATGTCATCCAAATTTGACTGCAGCTTCATCAACATGGCAGCTATACATTGTCTAAATTCTAGCGCTTCTATTATTACTTTTAGAAATACAGCAATTTGTCCATATGGACAATAAGCTGACAATTTGACAACTTATAAATGACATGTACAGATCGATTCAATAATCGAGATGCATATACAGTGTGTCGCATTTAACATGAAGACACCCCCATATCTCCGCTATTTGAAGGAATACAGATTTGAATTTTTGCACAGTTATACAGGTTGATGGGTCTCATCTTTTAAGATACTCAACTGAAACCTGAACTTTAAACTCAGCCTACTACGAATTCACAAACAAGGTCAATCCTGAATATTTTGCTTCGCGTTAGATATATCGAAAAAGGTTATTAGAAAAAGAATACGTTTGGACTAATTTTTGTAGCACATTTTCCAAAACGATTGAGGTATCTCCAAAACATGCATTTTGAATGCATCAACCGTTTCTTCTGGCATCGTAAATCGATGACCACGTAGTTTATTCTTCACGGAGGGAACAAAAATAAATCTCTGTGCATCAAATTAGGACTTTACGAAGGATGATCCATCAATTCGAGATATTTGACCAGTTAAATATCGAGTTGTTCGGTTCGATGTGTGAGAGCACGCGTTGTCATGTTTTTTCTTATTTCCTCAAAAACTTCTGGCAAAGAAATGGTTGTGTATCATTCAAAACTAACCGTTTTACGATCCAGCCATTCTCTAGTGGCACTGTACCCATATGCCCATTTATACCAAAAAAACAGGCGACTATTTGCTTCGAAACGCTTTTTGCGCGAACAACTTTTGTTGGATTTGGGTCATTCTGACTCATACAGTCGACTGCTGGCTCACATGCATAGATCAGGTGGTCGCGTTGGTGCGGAAGATAAGAGCATGGTTGTTTTTCTTTCTTTCTTCTGTCTGTTTACTTCCTAAAATGTTTGTGATTGTTTCTAGGCAAGAGTGTAAAATCCGACTATGAATTACCCTTCAGTCACGCCAGTTAAAGGCTGGGTAAGGCCGGATGCCTTCTGAGAAGTGTTCTACGTTGGTCACTCGCCAGTCGGTAGGTTTCCTGATAGACTTATGGGTAGGCACATAACCAAGGGTTTATAGCCCGAGGGGGGTGCTGGCCTGGGTTTGTCGGAAGCTGATGATCGTGGTTCGGAACCCACGTTAAGGTGTAGGTCCAGTCGCTAAATAGCCTAGTTGCTGATGCGCCTCTAACCCTACCACTTTACCTTTACTTTTATTTGTCATCAGTGTAGATGTTATACATGGCTTTATATGCACCCCGATTGTATTTTTGGAGTATTTTTTGCACCAATCGACAGGGGGCGTTTTTGAGCGATTATCAAATTATGCGGAATCCAATGCACGCAAATTTTTTGCAAAGCAAAATGTTCATGTAAAATCTTATGTATACATGTCATACTAATGCCTAGGGATGCCTCAATCTCAGGGTATGTCACATGACGACGTTGCTTTATCAGTTTGCACACAGTATCGATGTTTTCAGGCACCTGTTTTCGACGTCGTCCCTTAAGTCGAAGTGAGTGGATCGATGCACTATTGTTGAGATAATCCACGTCGAAAGTCGTACTAAATCATAGCACGAACAGTCTCACGAGTTAATTCCATTTTTGAGATGAAATTTTCAAGTCACTAAACACAAATAGCATCCGTATGACAAAATGTTCTGACTACGTCAACGTGAGACAGTCAACAATATCAAATTTTACGATGTATATGTCAGATGGCGTGATTGTTGCTAATTTCGAATACATAAATAGCAACCCTCGTATATAAAAATGAGTGGTTTTCGAAATTAAAATCTTTAGTGAGACTATATTAGAAACTGCGTCATTTCTCTCATGAACATTCGGTTTTTACTACTAGTCTTAAAATTAATCTATAGATTTATTGTCTCTTGATATATAACTCAATCATATATTATGATTTTTTAATAAATATCGTAAACTAAACCAAAGAAAAGAAAAAAAGAATTGAGGTGTCTCGCTTGCACACAGCGTAAAATAGCGAAACATAAATTGGATGTAAATGGTGCGTAATAATGCGCCATGCGACACACGTCCTCCTATAACTCAGAACCGGACGTTTCGCACGACCACGATAAATTAAATGGGGGGCCATGAATATTGCATTGTGTCGGTAAGGGCGGCAGCAGGGGGGCGGCGAGCTATTCGTTACGGGCCTGCGCCTCTTCTTTGGGCGCCGCTCCAACTTATTGCGGTATTTATCAGGCCGATCCTTTTCGTTCGATTGTTCTCCAAGTGTTAATTATGGCGTTGGAGGGGCCGAAGGGGGCGTAACCATCGTTTTCGGTGGAGAAGCACCATTTCAGCCCCTCGGGAGCCTTGAATTATGACCGAATTTCGGAAAATTAACTTACAAATTATAGGAAAATGGCAGATTTGTTGCTTATCTGTTCAGATTTCGTTCTTTGTTTTAAAGGAAGGTGCAGTATTAAGCTGACGTTATATTACTTAAAACTTTCTTTGTACTGTGTTATAACAAGGAAGAAGATTGTGATAACCATTTTATTTGCAGAGTCACATACGAAGAAGAATGTTAGCTTGTTCAAATAAATTGATTGAAATAAAAAACCAAGATTAATATCTGAATTTCTACTACCACATTTAAAACTTGTACGTATGACAATTGTTTCGACACACAGTGTCTTTTTCAAATACACACTAAATTAAACTAACAGTAAGAAAACCAGTTACTACCTAAACTAATCTAATAAAACCATAAATGATGATAGTGGGAGTCCCGCGTCTCAATGTCTAGAGTAATATAAGTTTAACAAGGGTGAACCATTCGGGTCTACCTGATCATTAAGTAAAATACCCAATTTTTTTCTTTTATTAATTACTAGGCTCTGTAAAACATTTAGTTTTTTAGATTTATTTTCGTTATGCAACATTTTGAAATTATCGTCGAAAGTGTGATTTTCTAACATTAAGCGATTGGCATAATGAGAATTATTCTGTTCTTTAATATAACTTCTTTTATGTTCATTAAGCCTGGTGGAAAAGGATATTCCTGTTTGTCCAATATAGTCTTTTGGACAAGAACCGCATTCAATTAAATAAACTCCTAATTTATGAAGTTTATTTGTTTGACTTTTATTGTTTTTTATTAAGCGTCCAAGACTATGGTTTGTTCTGAATGCAATATTTATATCGCTTGTTTTTGACAAATGTTTAGAAATTAATTTGGTGACTTTTCCTGTATATGTAATTGTTTGGTTCAACCAAACAAGAAAATTGGTTCAACCAAACAAGAAAAATGAGAAGCAATCATTCGTGTCTATAATCCAATAGAACCCTGAAACACAGAATTATTTCGACTCATTTTGGCAGAGACCTACTCTTGATAAATACCCGATGGTATTGATATACTCAACAATGCTACATTTCTGGTATCTTGCCCAAAATATGTTATAACTTGGATCATGTTATTACATCCACTGTATAATCCTGACATGTCATCATGTGATTTTTAATTATTTCATTATTGTTCATAATTTTTTTGGAAAATTGATAATACAATATCGAAGAGTTATATCATGGCATAACAAAAATGTCTTTATATCATGGAAAAACTACTACCAAGAGTAGTTTCCAGACAATTCTACAATATGGTCTTATAATTACATATTTCAAAACTACTTTAAAAGACGACATAATGTTTAAGAAACTTTAATGAATTTAAAGTTACTAAAATTGCAATTATGAAGTAGTGGAGTTTGATAGAATACGTATAAACTTTCTTCGATGAAAACTTCAGGCTTTAATCGTAAAAGCTCCGAATAAAATTAGACGTACCTGTATGTTCAGTGCTGATCTTGTCCAACTCGGTAGAACATAATTTTTGTACATTGTTCGTCGAAACCACCGACGAAAAAATTTCATTTAAAATCCAATCGCGAATTTCTAGTTTTTCTTATTTTAAATTCGTTTAATTCGAATTCTGCAGTCGAGTGTTATTTAATGGTGGTTTTATACTGCGATTCGCTTTTAGAAACTTATTACATGAATGATTTTTTTTTTATTTATGGAAATGTCTGCTCAACAATTACAATTGTTCTACAAGACAGTGTTATAATAAAAGTTTTAACATTAACATCACAAATCTATTCTAAATACATATCTTGAGGTAGTTTCCTCTTCAGTCTTGTATGTATGTTTCTGCGTCCTAGTAGATAATGTTCAGTGCTGGGAGATTGCTCTAGCCTCTGATGAAAGATGATCGTTCGTTTTTTAATATACTCTGACGCTGTTTGTAGACCGAGTTCTTGGTGCAGGTGTCGATAAGTTACGTACCATTCGGCATTCGCAGCTATGCGTAATATTTTGTTTTGAAGAACCTGCATTTTATGTACATTGGTAGGCGATGCGTTGCCCCAGATAACGATCTTCAGTCTTGTATGTATGTTTCTGCGTCCTAGTAGATAATGTTCAGTGCTGGGAGATTGCTCTAGCCTCTGATGAAAGATGATCGTTCGTTTTTTAATATACTCTGAAGCTGTTTGTAGACTGAGTTCTTGGTGCAGGTGTCGATAAGTTACGTAACATTCGGCATTCGCAGCTATTCGTAATATTTTGTTTTGAAGAACCTGCATTTTATGTACATTGGTAGGCGATGCGTTGCCCCAGATAACGCATGCATAAAGGATTATAGACCAAATTATGTGAATAATCGGAGGGTTATAGATTCTCCTTAAAGTAAAAATTTTTGCTGCGCACTTATCTGTATTGATTTTTAAATTCCATTTATTGAGCCATTTTACAATGGTATTTGTAGCTTCTTGAAGTTTGGTTACCCCAAGTTCAAGATTCTGTTCCTTGATTAGAATAGTTGTGTCATCTGCAAACATTAAAAGAGAGGTTTCTGTTTCTGGTATGTCGTGTGTATATAAGTTAAAAAGAATTGGGCCAAGTATACTCCCCTGTGGTACGCCATGAATGATTTGAAAAAAATATATCGGGCATGTATGTATACCGGGTATCTCACGATAGACGTTCGTTGGAAGTTTTCGTGGTTAGAAAAACTTAGAATTTTTGGATTTTAGGGTTATTTAAGATTTTCTTTCATTTTCAAGGTCATAGCGCTTCCGGTTATCCCGGAAGTCGCCAGTAACCTCCTTATTTTAAATAAAACACCCGGTATGTTATATCATTTTTGAATTTCTGAGAAAATTGCATGATATGTTTCATCAGGTTTCCCTATATCTAGTGTGAACTGTTTCTTAAATAACTTGATTCTTTTGAAAATTGTGAATGACGTAACCTTATTTTTAACACTGCGTTTTTTACCCATTTTCGACTGGTGCTAAGCGTGAGGTAGACGGTACCACAAGAATGATACTTTCAAAATTCACATTGTCAATTAATTTATCGTATACAGGGTGTCCAAAATTTGATCACCAATAACATTATTTTCAAAGTTAAAAAAGTTCGCTCTTTCAAATGCGACACTCTGTATATTATTGAATGGTCGGATGCAGAATTTAATTCTGCATAGATTCGCTATAACTTTCCCTATTATATTTCCAGCTGTTTTCTTGTTAATCCATATGTATTTATTATCAAAAGCTTATCAAACTCTAAAAGTCCTATCTAGTAAGTCTTGATTTTGACAGGAATTGAAACAAAGTTGATATTATGTCAAAGCAGTATCACCTCACAATTTTGTGAGGTATCTACTTTTGGTTTTAGTGATTTTCAATTCTTCTATCGGAACCTTTGGTGTGAAACACTAAACTTGAAGAGATTTACCACTAAACACCAAAACACTTTTTTGAACTGCTCGACGAACGTTTCGCTAACCACGTTAGCATCATCAGCAGATGATTTAATCTAATTTTAAAACTAAACTATGTTATATTTATCTGAAAACCATACCTAACGAAGCATGTAAAAATCATGAACCATGAAGTGTACTAAGCCTTACATTAATAATTGAAAAAGTTCACTGAAAGTCATCCACAATGGACATTTTTGCCTGAACTTAAATAGTAAATCCGAAAATATTATATTCACGCATGAACTCGAAAACAACGACAGTTTACCATTTCTGAGATTATTTAACGAACGATATCTGGACCTACAAATAATGACTCCCGAAAAATTCGCAAGAATGGAAGCTCGGTTTTTGGTAACTGGCAGTGTAAGGGCAAACACGAAATAATCTAAAACCCGTAATAGATAATGAAGATAATGAGGTGAATGTGTTGGCTTATTTTCAAGCGGAGTTCAACTCTAGCAACAGCGCTTTGTTTAGTTTGAAGTAAATAAAACAACAAAAATATACTTACATGAAATTTAATATCTATATATTCATCGGAAAAATTACGACATATTTATAAAGTTCTTAACTTTAAATGAAATGGTTAAATTAACTTCGTTCCTCTGCGCTTAATCTAAAACTATTTAAGAAGAAATCTTCGGCTTTTTCTTTTAAATATATCCACTACTTCATCTGCATGAATTTCTGTTCCATAGTGAATGTTCATGAGAGCCAAACCATTAAGTCTGTTTTCACTTGTAGTGTTTCGTAAATAGTTTTTCAGTCTCCTTAGGCTCGAGAAAGACCTTTCTGGGATAGCAGTGGATACAGGAATGGTAGCCAAGATTTGTAGTAATGTGTAAATATTAGGATAAAGGTTTTTATCGCACATATCTAGGCATTCCAAACTAGATTTCGGGGTAGGCGAGATACTTGTCATCACTGTTTTCCATACTTCAAGTTCTGCTTTAACCACTGATATGTTGCTTTCGGGAAGCAGTGACGAGTACATGGAAATTGCTTCTTCAGTTTCAGAACTGGCAGTAAAATTTGAAGGTAGCACACCAGATAATGCTGATACTACTTTACGATGTTTGGTAAACCATTCAAACAATTGTTGAATTGTATGATCAAGAAATGGAATGAACAAATTAATTTTGTAATACGTGCATACATCCAATGCAGTAATGTTCGGTCTATTTAATTGTCTTCCGACGACGCGTGGCATTCACAGTATACCACCATTTTCTTCCAGTGACACCTTTGCGTCTTCATAGAGATGAAAATATTCGACGTCAGTGTTGTTTCTCAGGAGTTGTAAGACATTAATAACATCATCTACATGTTTGAATGCCGTGATAAGATCGATGTCAATTGTCTGTAATTGTTTTGATAGCGACAATGTATAGCTCAAAACTTTTTGAAGAATCACTAAACACATCACAAAATCCGAAGATCGAAGCGTACTTAGCAATTGGGCGGCTTGTTGCGATGTTTCCTTATTGTGATTAAATTGGAGTTCTTCGAGAGCATTCACAATCGCTGAATAAATTTCCCTGAATCTTATAATAGCTTCATGTTTGTGGACCCACCGTATTTTACACATTGAGAGCAAGCTTTTTTGGTTACCGAAGGGTAGTAGCTCTTGATTTTTTCTTTCAACAAAGCAGTGCGTTGAGCAGAATGTCGAAAGTAGGAACTAACAGACTGCACAATCCCAATACAATTTCGGACATTTGCTAATGAACATGAATCAGCAATAGCAAGGTTGAGAGAGTGTGCACTACAGTGTACATAAAGAGCAAGAGGACATTCTTGGCGAACATAAGCTTGGGCACCGTGCAAATACCCACTCATAGCTGGAGCCCCATCGTAACCTTGACCAACCACATGAGAACATTCAAGTCCATGTTTTTTCAGAGTTGTAATAATAAGATTTGCGAGATCGGATCCTGAAACATCGACCGTTGGAATGTACTCAAGGAACATCTCTTTAAGTATATGGTGTTTATTATCTGTAAAATCAACATATCGAAGACATAACGAGACTTGTTCTACACGTCCGATGTCGGTGGTTTCGTCAGCCAGAATCGCAAATAGTTTGGCTTTCTTTACTTTTTCAATTATTTTATGTTAAATTAATTCACCACAAATGTCAATTATTTCGTTCTGGATTTGAGGGCTTGTGTACAGGGCATTCTTCTGTGAAGTATTCAAATGCTTAGCCAGATCTTTATCTCCAGACTCAGCCGCAAACCGCAACAGGGCTCTAATATTACCATCATTCTGTAGTGGTTGTTCAGGTTCTGGCGATTCTGGTGTAATTTGTATGCGCCTCGAATCGATTTTACCTCTCAAGGAGATGCCTTGTTTGCCGCAAAAAATTATTGCTTTTACAATAGGGATTAGTTTCTTTCGATTCTTCTCTTGTTGTCTCTTTCTTTCAGAAGACAGCTGTTCAGTGCATGAGCAGTGCCCGATTTTGTATGAGCTTCAAATATTTTTAGGGCATTTTTCCACTTACAAAAAGGTTCGGTTACCAACTGGCCGATCCTTTGATGACCGCCTTTACCTTCATCAAGCGAACGTTCCATTACCATGCAAACTCTGCAGTCGGCTCCACTTTTATATTCCGAATATAGCAACCAGGGGAATCTCTGCAACCATTTCAATTGAAAGCGCAAGTTTCGTTTTGTGGAAATAGGAAACTTATAATCTCTGAGTGGGTTCCATGGCGTTTTTAAAATTTGGACTTTAAAATATTCATCCAAGATTTTTTCTTGATTCGCGTAAAAACCAACATCCAATTTAGCTACATATGTAAAAGATGAAGGAACAGGCAAGCTGGCCTGTTGCAGACTAGATGTAGATTCGGCAGTTGAAGGTATCGAACAGGGCACCAGCGACATGGCATCGATTTCGACATTCGGTATTGTGATTGAGGTTGAGGTCGAGGGCCCGCTTGTCATCACAGTCTTCTTATCAGCATGCAAGGTAGCTGAAGCTTAATAGCTAAATCCAAATTTGTTTCTTTATTAGAAACCCCTGGACTACACCACTTTTTCCATTAGTCCATACCTTTAAGTTCATCACCCTTCCTTTTTTTCCCCTCCATTTTTCGACAGTAATAATGATTCACGTATCTATCCTTAACAAGGCCACCGAATAACACTGCACTAAAATTACTCACTTACACGGTACACTTAATTCTCTTCACTATTCGTTCACCACTTTTCACTTATATTCGCTTCGAGTTCGCATGGAACAATGCTGCCGTAAGCGCGGTCACGCGCCGCTTATATAGCAGCCCAGTAGTAGCCGTCCAGAAACTACCACAAACTTCCACAAAGCTCCGCTCATTCCGACCGAGGGGCGTGGCGAATAATCGAGAAACAACGCAAAGTTTCCATACGATACAAAATAGTTCGACTACGACCCGACAAGAGATGGCGTTACTGTGCGCAACGTCCACTAGTTCGGATATATATTCAATTCAAATGTAATAATTTAACTCTCTTCACTCCTCGTATTTTTTCGGTATAATATTAGTTAATATTTGGCTTATTTCAGGGGGGGTTGTTTGAACCCCCTCCCTCCCCCCCGGCTACGCTCGTGCCTTTGAGCCTCCATATCTAATGTAAAGATATATGAGTATAACGTCGAAAACAGCACCGAAATCCTAAATAACAATTAAACGCGAGTATATTTTCAAATCGATAGCAAACAAATGCAATTAAAGATATAGGTTAAACCTAT
Source organism: Cosmopolites sordidus (assembly GCA_031761425.1). Lineage (NCBI taxonomy): Eukaryota > Metazoa > Arthropoda > Insecta > Coleoptera > Curculionidae > Cosmopolites > Cosmopolites sordidus. The sequence continues at coordinate 208,536 of JARFXV010000370.1, forward strand.
AGAACAATGACTAAGATCGATAAATTGTTTTATCTACCCCAGACTTCGATTCTTTCCGAACGTTCAGAAAGACCGCGAACGAAAATTTCGGTATAACTTGAATGCCGAATTGCTCGGAGCCGAACCGATATTGGCGATATTAGCCTTCGATACAAATATGAGGTCACAATGGTCCGGTTCAATTTGATATAATTAAAAAAAAAAAAAATTTAATATAAAAATAGTTATGTTATAAAATTTATAAAGGGTATTCCATTAAGAGGTTTCGAATGTTGGTAACGAATAAAAGAAACGTTTCATAACATACCTGAAAGTTATTTATGGCAGTGCGAAGCTGGATAGTGTACAATTATACTGTCAAATGACCGCCACGACTTCTCTGGCATCTCACAATTATTTTGTTGAAATAAATGTTTTTTGTTGAATAAATAAAATTGTCATATCTGGGGCAATGAAAATCCTAGAGAAATCCACGAAATCCCGATGCATGCTCAACGTGTCTCACAGTTTGGTGCGGTTTTTGGGCTGAGAATATCACTGGACCGTATTTTTTTGAAGATGAAGATGAACAAGCTGTTACAGTAAACGGAGAACGATACCGAATAATGATTGATATTTTTTTATGGGATCAAACAATGGACATGGATTTAGAGAATATGTGGTTCCAACAAGATGGTGCGACATGTTATACAGCACGTGAAACATTGACTTTATTGCGTACACAGTTTGGAGGGAGGCTGATCTCCCGGAAGGGGGACGTAAATTGACCACCAAGGTCATGCGACTTGACGCCGCTAGACTATTTTTTGTGGGGTTATGTGAAGAGCAAAGCTTACGAAAATAATCCGCAAACCGTTCAACAGTTGAAAGAAGAAATTAGGCGAATAATTCGTGTGTCCAGCTTCGCACTGCCATAAATAAATTTCAGGTATGTTATGAAACGTTTCTTTTATTCGTTACCAACATTGACAAAAAAAATTGTTAAAAAGCCCAATTGAATCGAGAGACAAATCTATAATTTCTGACATCGGATCTATCACCGGACAGGGATTATATAAATCTGTTTCGAGCTTTGTGGAAGAATCCTCGATCGAAGCGACAATTTAAAAAGAAAATTCACCTTGTATATTTGAAAAAAATCTGACTTAAACGTTTATGTGGATCAATATCAAGCGGAAAGTAATCTTTTTGCCCATCCCATCTGCATTACAACTGCTCAAAAAGTTTAATTCGCAATTTTGTTATATCCCGCCTCGACCTCTCTCCAATTACCCCCCCATCTACCCAGTCGTTCGCCTCCTCTCACTCCTTCTCGTTCTCAATTCGACACCCCGGGAGCCGAACACGATTTTTTCGTGATTTATACTCCCCGGCAATTACTTAATAAAATATTTTCGCGATGAGCCGCTGCCGCCACCAGCAACGCCCGTTCCTTTTCGCCGTTGCCTAATTTCCTTTCTAAATTGTCTCTTTCTCTGGCTCTCCGGCCTGACGAGATTAAAATATCCTAACTTTTTCGAGGGCAACTTTCGAAAATTTTCCCCCGAATTGGTCGGTCGAAGATAAAATGCTTAATTTGTCGTCTTGATTTGCCATCTCCCCGCTCTTTCGGATCGTATTCCGAAGAATGGATGGACTATGAATAAAGAGCAACGCTTTTAACTGCAATTATAGACCATTGTATGGACGAATACACAGCAAATTGCTATATATATATATATATATATATATATATATATATATATATATATATATATATATATATAGGCATTTTGGACATTTAGAAAGGCGTTAAAGTTCAGATTCTGTTAATTATTAGACTGTTGTTATTATTATTATCTTCGTTGTTGGCCCGTTGGCCCGTTGGCCCGTTGGCCTTTAAACATGCTCCAAATTAATATGGCACGAAGAATTTGGACCAGTCCTAAGCCTGGGTAAAGTGTGAAGGAAGGCAAACATTAGGTTAATATTTTTTTAACTTAATGCAGGTAGTAGTGAAATAATAACTGATTTTTTCAGAAAAACGAAATATCTCTTGACATGTCAGAGATATCGATTTCGGGTTTTCACTGGATGATTCCTCTTTAAATTACCTTTCTAGCCATGTAAGAAAAGCTGTACCATTCTATTTGAAATACTGAACAAAACTTCAAAAAACTATTGTTGAATGTAACGCCACCTCGCGGTTTCATTTATAAACTAAATAATTTGTCTCCCAGATTATCTGATTGTCCGAGCAATTGCCTTTTAAATGAATCCAAATTGAGGAAAATCGATTAAGGCAAACGGACATTAGAAGACTTTTTATCTCAATAGGTAAAACTCCCCCCCCCCCCCCTCTATTCGTGAAATTACGACAAAATGTCATAAAACAAAGTTGTAGGAGATAGTTTGCTAATTATAACTGAGAATTTTGCTTACTCGGTTAACACTTGAAAATACACACAAAAAATTATTTTTAAAAATGTTTAGCTCATCACGCCCTCTTGCGGTCGTTTTAGAAGCTTAAAAATATTTTTGGTGAATTTCTCATCATTTTTAGTACAATTTTTTTTCCCCAAAGTTGTGGGATAAATAGTTTTCAAGATACGGCCGCGATCCATCCTTAATGGGACCTGGTACTATACCGGAGGTTCCAGGCAGAATGTTAGGAGCGGTCCTGACTGCTACGAGCATTCGCCGTATGATGGCGTGAGTTGTGTGCGATCACGACCCGTAATTAAAATGGCCAGTTAATCTGGTCTGGCCCCATCGTCTTTCCGAATTGCTTTCCTTGCGTTCGTCTAGAGCTTAGCTGATGACAGCTGAAAGGCTAGAAACCGGTCCCGAGAGACACGTGACGTCGCATGGTTGACAGTTCGGCGAAGGCGATCGGTGGCACCACGTGGAGAAAGGGTGAAAGATTTCTGTAATATTTCCCTGCACGGTTCCGTTAAGCTACTTTGTGAGCATACCTGGTACTATACCCGAGGTTCCAGGCAGAATGTTATGAGCGGTCCTGACTGCTACGAGCATTCGCCGTATGATGGCGTGAGTTGTGTGCGATCACGACCCGTTATTAAAATGGCCAGTTAATCTGGTCTGGCCCCGATCGTCTTTCCGAACTGCTTTCCTTGCGTTCGTCTAGAGCTTGGCTGATGACGGCTGAAAGGCTAGAAACCGGTCCCGAGAGACACGTGACGTCGCATGGTTGACAGTTCGGCGAAGGCGATCGGTGGCACCACCTGGAGAAAGGGTGAAAGATTTCTGTAATATTTCCCTCCACGGTTCCGTTATGCTACCTTGTGGGCATATATATATATATATATATATATATATATATATATATATATATATATATATATATATATATATATATATATATATATATATATATATATCATCATTATCAGTCTGTATCGATCCACTGCAGGATGAAAGCCTCTTCAGCATGCTTGCAACTTTCACGGTCCTGGGCTTTCCTCTGCCACGCGGGTCCAATATACTTAACGATGTCATCAATCCATCGTGCTCTCGGTCTTCTTCGCGGACGTTTGCGATCAAGCGGTATCCACTCCAGGATTGCCTTGGTCCATCTGTCGTCCCATCGCCTCGCTATATGGCCTGCCCATCTTCATTTCAATTGCTTTACTCTTCCAATGATATCACAGACTTTTGTTTGTTCCCTGATCCATGTGCAGGACTTTCTGTCTCGTCTTGTAATGCCAAGCATACATCTTTCCATTCCCCTCTGTGCCACCCGAAGTATATGAATTCATTGCGAAGTGAGTCTCCAGGTTTCACTTCCGTATGTCATAACGGGCAGAACGCACTGATCGAAGACCTTTCTTTTCAGGCAAAGTGGGAGTTTGCTCTTAAACACTACGTTGAGCCTACCAAATGCCTACCATCCACATTTAACACGCCGTTCCACCTCCCGGGCGGTATTCCCCTCCATTGAAATCCTCTGCCCAATATATATAAAGCTGTCTACAATCTCCAAATCCCTTCCTAAAACTGAAATTCTTCTGTCCTGAGCGAAGTTATTGAACATAACCTGACTCTTTTCCGGTTTATTTTCAAGCCAAATGGTTCGCCAGCCTTTTGCAGTTCTTGTATGCGTCTTTGCAGCTCCTCTGGGTCTTGTGAAATGAGAATAATATCATCTGCATATCTAAGATGGTTTAAGTTTGCACCATTGATCTTTACACCATCCTGCTCCCAATCCAGTTTACGGAATACGTCTTCAAGGCCAGCCGAGAAAAGAATAGGCGATATTGCGTCACCCTGCCGTACACCTCGTTCTATATTAATTCCCACTTCAAGATCACCAAGGTGAATTGTGGCTGTAGCTACATCATATATCGATTTTAATAGGTTTACATAGGCTCTATCTACACCTTGGCTAAGCAGTGCATCCATTATCGCATGCTTTGAGATGAAATCAAATGCTGTTTCGTAGTCGATAAAAGCCAAGCACAGTGGCATGGTGTATTCGTTGTGCCTTTCTATGACCTGCTGTACAAGCTGGATGTGATCCATTGTACTGAATCCACTTCTGAATCCTGCTTGTTGTCTTGGTTCTGCGTCATTCAGTTTTTTTAATATTCTTTTAGAAATTATCTTAGTGAAAACGTTGTACATTACTGATAGGAGACTTATTGGACGGTAGTTCTTTAAATCTTCCTGTGCTCCAACAACTTCCAAGATTAAAATTGTTAAGGACAGTACAATTGTTTTATCGTTGGTCATGATGTAGTCAATTTCGCTTGTGAGCCTAGATGGACTTTTCCATGTCCATTTTCTGCTGATATTTTTCTTATAGAATGAATTCATAATATATATATATATATATATATATATATATATATATATATATATATATATATATATATATATATATATATATATATATATATATATATATATATATATATATATATACAAACATATATAAAAAGCAGAAGTTTTTTTTCTCAATCTATAATCACTTTTGTGTCTGGTAATACTATCGATGTTTGTCCTATATAGGTGCGGTCACTCAATTCACTCATTACACTCAATTCTATATATTACATTAGGTTTTTTAAAGTTATCGTCTTTATCTTTTAGCTTGGAGAAAGTACTTCCCACAGTAAGTATGTGTTTCCCACATATTTTTATATTACTTTTTATAATTTGGTTTAGTTTAGTTTAGTTTAGATTTGTTTAGTTTAGTTTTCCTATTAGTTTGTTCTCACTCAGTTTCCGGCTTTTGCGGGATTGTATAGGCTCATCGCTGCTTTCATAATCGAACATCGTTTTCTTCAGTCTTTTGACAGATCATAATCGCTTTTCTCAATAAATTAACGAGCGTTAAACAAGCATTATTAGAACCCAGTTTGTCAATATTCTTTGATCCAGTCACAAAATGTAAGCAAATGTTCAAGACACAGAGTTTAGTTAGAGCGTGAGAACAATGGGTAAAAGATCTAGGTCTCGAGGTGAAAGAGGTCGTTCGCGAAGTGTTAGGTCGAGTTCCGCAGATAGTGATGTTGAGCGGTTTCGAAATCGAATGTTGCAACGATGACGCGGAAGTGTTTCAAGAAAACATCCAGAACCTCACGTCGACGATCCTAGTCGAAAAATCCTACCGAAACAATGACGTATTAGTATGTTAAAAAGATGGATTTACTCCGTTGCTGTGACATTTACGGTAAACGAGCTGTATCTTGTATTATACACGCTATTTACAATTCACTAATCAAAATGGAGCAATAGTAGGACGATATGAACCACCAGAAGATCTATATGAAGAATGCTGTCTGAATGATTGTGGCGTATTCATATCTTATTTTTTTTCCTTTATTTGGGTTTTTCGCCACTATCTAAATCTCAAAAAATATCAAAAATACCTGTTCTTATTTAAAGAAAGTTACAAAATATTTTACAAACTTTTAACGGTAACGTTTCGGAGGGTACTCTCCCCCCGTTTTCAAAACTAAACTAAAAAATAAATTATATTAATTTGTAATATAAAAAGTAACGAATGATAGTAAATATATTATTTTGTATATGTCAACGATACTTACATTGACAACAATAGATTTTCATGACAGTCACATACTACCAATATATATATATATATATATATATATATATATATATATATATATATATATATATATATATATATATATATATATATATATATATATATATATAGGTAATGTTTACTGAGTGATTTTTTATTGTACTGATTTGTATTCAAATATTTAAATGTGTTTAATTGTATTCTTTAGAACCGGGAACCATATTGAATTTAAATCTACCGAAGGCATAGCAATACAGTTATTTTTATTTAAATTGATTATAGCGGTTTCTTTTAATCTTCTGTATTTTGTTACCGATTCTTTTAATACCGTTTTGGAATTATTCCAATTGATTTTATAACCCGATTCCCATGCGTGTTGACAAATTCTAGATTTATTAAAATCGCCCTTTCTAAGAAGGTTTTTATGCTCTTTTACTCTAACATATTGAGTGATTTGAAAATAAATTGAGATGCCTATCTGTGTTTGTCGGTTTTCTGTAAACTGTAGTTTTCAATGTGTTGTTTTGTTTTATTATTAAAGTGTCGAGGAATGGCAATTTATTCTCCTTCTCCATCTCTAAAGTAAACTTAATTGTAGGCTCTCGAGAATTTATATCTTGTAAAAAAATATTTAGATCGTCAATGCTATGTTGCCATATAGCAAAAATATCATCAACATACCTAAGCCATATTAATGGCTTTTTAAGAGATTTATTTAATATGTCATTTTCGAGTTCCTCCATAAAGATATTACTCATCAAAGGAGAAAGAGAAGAACCCATTGTCATTCCGAAATTTTGTTGATAATAATCATTTTCTAATTGAAACTATGTGGTTTTAAGCACATAGTTAATAATTTCAAAATTGTATTTATGTTTAGTTTAGTGCGGTCTTTTAATGTTGTGTCATGTTTTAATCTCTTTCCAACTATTAAAAGTGATTTATCAACTGGTACATTAGTAAATAAACTCACCACGTCAAAACTAACCATTAAATTTTGGTTTGTAATTTTAATGTTCGAAATTTTATCTAAAAAATCTGAAGTATTTTTATCATATGAATTTGTTCTACCCGAAAGTGGATTTAATATGTTTAATAAAAATTTTGCTAATTTATAACATTGGGAATCTATACTACTAACTATAGAGCGAAGTGGTATATTAGTTTTGTGTATTTTTGGTAGACCATAGAAATGTGGTGGTTTACTATAATATGGTGTAAGTTGTGATCTTTCTAGATCTGTAAATTCAGGTTTGTGTTTATATAATGTATTGTAAATTTGTCTCTCTATTTTTAATGTTGGATCTGTAGGTATTTTAGTGTAATTTCCCTCATCAATTAAAGTGTTAATTTTGTTATTATATTCTGTAGTGTCCAGAATAACTGTGGCGTTACCTTTGTCTGATGGCAATATTTTAATAGATGTGTCTTTTTTTATTTATCTATAGCTAACCTTTCCTCATGGTATAAATTTGATTTGATTTTAAATTGTTTTTCTAAGATAAGTTTTAACCCAATCCTGTCTTCATTTGCACTTTCCAAAGGTAATTTTTGAGCAACAGACTCTACTGCCGAAATAAGGTCTAATTTAGGAACATCTTTCGATGTAACACTAAAATTTAGTCCTTTAGAAAGTACATACTTTTCAGATAATCATTTAATATTTTATTTGAAAGGTTAACTACAGTTTTATTAATGAAATTTTTGTCTGTATGTGTATTAATGTGTTTTGTATGTGTTCCATGTTTTTCTATAATTAAATTTTTAAATTTCTTAATGTGAGTATTTTTTTGAATATTGAAGTGATGTATGTAACTGGAATAGATGCTATTATAAATGTGATTAAAATCTACTTCAGTTACTTTTTCGTATATTTGTTGTAATGTATTATTAATGTCAGTCTTTAATTGTTGTTTAGTGTATACGTGATGTTGGATGCAATCTTTTAAAAGTGCTAAACTAGCCCTATGTAAAATATATATGCTTCTGTTTGTGTTATAAGGTGTACGTAAACGTAAACCTTTTGGTATTATGTCACAATCTTTACATTTGTAAAGAAATGTTAAACTGTTTTCAGAATGTTGTAGTTTATTATATTTACTTTCTAAATCTCTAAATAAAAACATATCTCAGGCCCATACCTGTAATTTATAAAAAAAAAATATAAACACGCCACAATCATTCAGACATTATTCATATCTTATATTTTCTTTCTTTTAGATCGTAGCAAAAAACCAAAAAAAACTATATGAAGAATACCTATCCGTTCTACAAGTTAGTGAGCCTTCTACTTTCGTTCAGAAACAGGATAATCGATAAGAAACCATGGATGTCGTGATTTACATAACAATTGTAGAATAATTACAACAAGAATATTGCAGCAAAGTAAGCATTTAAACCTCGTGTTGAGTGCAAAGGGTGCAAACTGGGTCCAAAAAGGAAGCAAGAAAAAGCAGGTCACTTGGGTAGCAATGCAGTCACTATACACAAGACGGATGTAAAAAAATCTAAACTTGAAAGTTTATCCAGTAAATGTATCCTTGAACTTGCTGGTGGCTCAGTTTTAATCAATCGCAAAGTTGTCGTAAATCTAACGGTGAATTTAGCTGTGGCTTTTGTGAAAATCCTAACAGTCCCTGATAATCTGCAAGAAGTAGCAGTTATTATTGGATAACGTTGGGTAGTTCCTAAATCTTACAGGCGTAATATCTTGATATGCTATCATGATTCAGCAGGACATATTGCAGTTCACAAAACCCTAGAACCAATCTCTAAGCGTTACTGGTTCCACGCGATGAGGAATTATGTGAGAAATTATATTGGCTCTTGTTTGGCCTGCTTGTACAACAAAAAGCAGTCAGGAAAACGCCCGGTAAGTTGCACACCATCAAAAATAAAGGTCAGTACCCATGGACACCCTTTACTTAGACCAATTAGGTCCTTTTGTAAAAAGTACTCGAATAAATAGCTATATAATAGTAGTTGTAGATGTTTTTACCAAGTGTATTTTTGTCAAAGCTGTGCCTAGTACGAAGACGACACCCGTTATATATTTTCCGAACGAGATTATAAATATGTTCAGCGTTCCACGTCGACTGATATGTGATAAGGTGAGTGCTTTTACTTGTAAAGCATTTACAATGTTTTGTTCCGATTTAGGTACCAAGCGAGTCCTCTGTGATACGGCTACTCCTCGAGCCAACGGGCAAGTAGAACGGGTAAATCGAGTATTTTTATCCTTTTTATCGACCAGTGTGGATGACGATCTGGATTGGGATAAGTCCTTAGCTGCAGTTAGGTGGGGTATTAACACTGCGACGAGCTCAGTGGACGGAAAATTGCCTTACGAGGTATTTTTTTGGTTATCAGCCCCGAGGTGTTAATGACGCATTTTTGATTGCCGAGGCCTGTGAGGCCGAGACATTCCATCTATGAGGAAGGAGGTGTTAGAGAATATTGCTGAAAGTCAACAAAAGCAGAATAATTCATATGATCAGCATGCTGAGATGAAAACGTTCGTTGTAGGGTAACAGGTTTTCGTCCAGCAAACAAAAGGTTCAAACGATGGACAAAGTAAGAAACTTGAACCACGTTACCAAGGGTCCTCCGCTGTAACGACAATGTTAGATAACGATCGGTACGTGGTTGAAGATTTAGCGGGTGCAGAACGCTGCCGAACCGCATATAGAGGGATAGTTCCCTCTGACAAAATTAAGTTATTCATAACAGTAGTGAGTTCTAGTGAGTCAGACGCTGACTACAAGAATCCATAACTGTTATTCTATGTATTTACTTCTAATATTTGATTTTTTTGTTAATTCACAGGTTTTCGTAAGAATGGCCTTCACGAGGACGCAAAGGGAGTCAGGTATGGCCGACTGTAAGCAATAAGGATTAAGGACCAAAAGGAAAGAACGCCTCGTACATAACACAAGGTACCATACGGACAATAACCCACATTCTTCGGCCTTTGACAGATGGGCTACTTTTGTTTATTTATTTAGGATGTTTATGGTCAAGCTGGGCCTGAAAGGCCAAAAGGAAGAATGTTTGGGATAATATGAAATAGACGTTTGGTCCGAACGCTTGAGTTTTATTTTCGAATTCCCGAATTTATATAAGTTTGCCATGAAACCGAGGCAGATACAAAAAAATGTCAAGTTTAATTTTGAACAGGACCGTACTAATTATTCTAAAATTGATTAGTAACAAAATGTTATAACTCCGCCACTGGCTGCTTGTAGGACTTGATATTGATTGATATTCTCTCAGATTATGGCAACCGGAAAGCTGATGATGTGTATTAAATTTGGTTACAATATCTTTTTTTACGCGCAAGATATAAATTAAAAAAGAAAAAAAATTAAATCTCCAACCCCCTGTATCTCGAACACGAAGGATTTCCGGACCCATATTTGCCAAAAAAAGGCTGGCAGAATATTTCATTATCACCCTGTATACAATGCCTGATCATTAAAAAAGGAATTTATCAGAAAATTTAATAAAATTCTGGTAGTCACAACCCATTAATTCCATTTTTCTGTCATGAAATAATAACAACGACAAAAGAACAAAACTCGTGTAAACAAAAAAAGAGCGAAAAAAGCAATTTTTGCGTTAGAACCGGAGCAAAAAAGAAAGGCCAGAATTACCGCTCATCGTCATTTAAATAAGAAAGCCTCCGTAGGCTTTGGCCATAATCGGAGCAGAAAATTATTCGAGATGGCAAAAATTGTTTAATTAGGTCTCCCTTTTGATTAAGACGTGAAGTTTTCGTGTTTCTTTCCCAATTAGTTCCAGCGAGATGCTGCGACGGAGGTCGCTTTTATATAAATAATATTAATAAGATTCTGAGCGGCGAAAGACATAATAGATATGCTCATTATTTATGCGGCGATGTATTTAAATATGGATAACATTTAATTCGCGGCTGATGATTTCTTTATGATGTGTATGAGGAAGTTTTCGTCTCTTCCTTCTATCGAGCAAATATTTTAAACGTAGAGAGAAATGTGACTGAGCGAATCTTCGCGGAACCAGCTGCGCCCTCTTTAAATTAATTTATATATTTATTACATGATAGCAAAATTAAAGTTTCAACATCAGACATTGTAATGTTTGGGTTTTTCCTCCGTTAAATATGTACCCTCACCCCTCTTCGCATTTGCTTAATCCCGATCTCTGCTTATATCCCTATGGGCGGCGACTTCTCTTAACTGTCTCAAGAAACACGCCATCCATGGAGCAGATACCGCCCTTGCCCCTTCCAAAGGCCCTTGAATCGCCTTCCCTATTTGTACGACCTGCGTTCCCTTGGTGATTCGGCCCGGCATTTGCAAATCTGGCTACCGGCGATCACCAGATTGGCGTGCTCTACCTATCTCCCAGTGAGTTTCTTCAGTCTCAAGACGCTTTTTGTGATTCCTTCTGTCGTTCTATTACACAGGGACCATTACAACTTCCGTTACAATATCCACACCACTTTGGCTACCGCAACGACCTACCGCCTACCGAACACCAGCAGCTATAGCGATCTAACGTATATTGCTGTATAACTACCGTTCCGTTGCAGATAATAGCCGGATAAGTACCTAGAGATTAAGCGCTTATTTATTGTGGCTATATATATATATATATATATATATATATATATATATATATATATATATATATATATATATATATATATATATAATGTTATGCTTGTTTGAAGACTGAAAAACATTGCGAATGCCAAATGTGAACTTGGCGAACTGTCTGCGAGTTTCCAACAAACGATCGTATATACTCCCTGAATAATAGTCTAAACTACTCTTCCATCCGCGAAACACAACGAACTAACATATATATATATATATATATATATATATATATATATATATATATATATATATATATATATATATATATATATATATATAGTGACCAGTTGACTTGGTCTTGCTCTGTTCGTTTCGTTTCAGCTGTCTCCCTGTGTTGAGCTCGAGCCCAGCTGATGACGGCTGTGAATCTTTGAATGCTTTACTTCGGCTTATTACTGCTTGCTCGCAAACTTCATCCCACCACGGATGTTTTCATGTTTCTGTAAAGGGACCAACTTTAAGGCTATTTTAATAATTTTTTGTTTCAATTCTTGCCAGTTCTGTGCTGGCTGTTTATCAAGCTCTTCTGTTAGGGTTGGTTTTATTTTCTTACGGTCGAACTTTGGTATTAGCAGTCTCTTTTGAATAAGTTTTCGAGGTTTTCAATTCGTGTAGTTTTCCTAGACTCAGGAGAGAATTGATATTTATCGTTTGAAAGAAAGTTTTTGTTTTCGGTTTCAGACGTTGGCCAGAGGTCTCCGACTCCCTTTGAAAGATTTTGCATTTAAGCCCGGACGCCCCAGAATTCGAAAATCCGGTGGTACCAGCAAAGCTGGCAGAGGATTGTCTACCTCCTGGAGTAATTTTGTAATTACTAGAAGGCTTCATCTTATACTTTGAATTACAGGTTTGATTCATGATGGTTCAGAGGTTAAGACTGTAGGGGTTAGTTCCAGAATTTAAATATCAGCCGTACTACTGGTGAACAGACTCTGACCACTCAACCGTTTGATACAAGTCAGGCTCTAAGTCGATTTGGTTTTTTTGCCTTGGTTCCTGGCTGCTTATTTTGAGATATTTGCAGCTGTCCATTAATATCTAATGGACCTTTCACTATCCGCCACCCGTGACCCGTCCAGTACCTTAGGCGAGGTATACTGGACACTTGAAAAATATATATATATATATATATATATATATATATATATATATATATATATATATATATATATATATATATATATATATTTCTAAGTTATTCTGAGTGTCGATCCGTTAATCCTGTGAAGAGTCACGACGTTTCGCCAAAATCGCATTTGGCATTTTCAAGGGTTGTCCGCTTTGACTGAAGAGTCCAACTGACGGATCGACACCCGGAATGATTTAGAAATATTATCTACCATCCGTGAAAATATTAAATGTAACATATATATATATATATATATATATATATATATATATATATATATATATATATATATATATATATATATATATATATACCAAACTGAGACATTACATAATATATACATGCATGATCTAAAGGTCTTACTCACGCACCCGCCCCGACACAAAAGGCTAGCCCGACAAGGTGGGAACGTTACAACATTTCAAGGCACACAAATCTTGTTGATTTGGATACACAAGGCCTGAGCGAAATTCAACTAACATTTTTTTATAGCATTCTGAATCTTTTTGTTAAAAATTTAATTTGTGGTAACAGGTTTTTCAAATTGGGCGGTTATTTACGTTTTTGAATAAAATACAGATGGCGTTGTGAATTTGCTTAAGTTTAGTTTCATTTCAGAAGTGCAATGTATGACATTTATAAAAATGGAGTCGTACAGACTACAAGAACGCGTTAAAATTGTTGAATTCTTTTATGAAATGGGCGTTTAATGAGAAATGTTTTTAGATAATTACGTTATATATACGATTTGCACAATCGTTCATTTGAAAGCGCTATCAATCGAATTGTTCAAAAATTTCGAGAAACTGATTCGGTGGAAGATACAAAAAGAGCAATATGTAGTCGCCCTTCACCAAAGTTTTGTTGTTGTTGAAGACTCACAAATTTCCATTAGTATATATTCACTTTAATTTGGACTCAGTGAATCTAGAACATGCCGTATTTGTCAAAAGTATTTAGTTGTGAAGGCTTATAAGTGTAGTCACCCTGTATGGTTAATAATGTATCCAACCTGTATGTTTAATATCATCGATATGATGATTCAGCAAGAGGCCGGGAATGTTGTTTTTTTGGATGTATCCGGTGGCGATACGGTTCTGCTGATGAAGTGAGGCGAAGTGTATCGAACTCGATGCATTTTAAAATATATAATTAAACTGGAACATTTTTATTTATGATTTCTTATTGAACATCAGAGTATTTACAGTTCAGGTGTGGCGTGAATCTTGCTACTGATTAGTTAACAGCTTTTACAAAGTGGTATTCAGGTATAGCGTATTAGTTAAATTTAGTGTGGCTAAACAGTTTATATAACTTTCTACCTAGTGTTGAGTGAATTGGGATTTATCTTTTTTTGGTACAGTATTATGTTAAAGTAAACTATAGTTATATTTTTTGTTGTAACGAAGTAATCGTTTGGATATTTTTTTTGTAATTTGGATACTTTTACGTAAGTTTTAGGATCTACTTAATAGCTATTGTAGTTACTTATTTATGTTTACTTTTACGAAGAATATTAATTGAAATTTGTCAAAATGAGTAAAACCAAGAGGCCTCGGGAAAGATCTAGTAGTAGCAGTAGCAGTTGTAGTAGTTTCAGCTCGGTCAGACGCTCAAGGTATCGGAAAACTTCATCGGAGAGGAACTCTAATAAAAGATCAGCTGAAAAATTACCCTTATATGAAGGGAAACGTAAAAGAAAGGTAGCAGATAATTATTCCTCGATATCAAGCCGAACAGATCCACTACTTTCAACAAATATTAGATAACTTGAGTCTTATCCGAACAGAAACGAGCACATATTGTATCTGTGGATATAAGGTCATCATATGAAGAACTAATTCAGCGATTGGAAAGTACGATAAAAAACAAGTCTATCCAAAATTCAAATACATCCAAGTTTACACTTTAAACAGGATGAATTCCATAGTTCTATCCAGAACTGCTAACCATTTGCTTCAAAACATTGAGCAATTTAAAAATTTGCATGATTGGCTCTGTCACGTTTGGCTGGCATGGCATCAGTGAATCATAGTTGGGAAGAATAGCAGGACATTTCCAGTAGTCAAGTGTATTATATCAAAAAATTTAAGAACAGTGCTAAATAGGTAGAAGTTATGCGATTAATTCATGGCTATTGACTATTTTATCAAAATGCATCTTCTTAGGGCAGATCAAATTACTGGGAAAAATACAATTTTGAGCAGCAGAGGCTCAGCCACTATGAGATCCTCTACCCAACAGAACCCCTACGTATAAGCAAGATGTCAGCAGATACCGCGCATATGGTCACAACAAAGACCTGTGTAGCCTAATCGCCAAACGTAAAAGACCAAATACCAAACCAGATAGTCTCAACATTAACATTTCATATAATTTCAGATTTTTTCAACATTGTTTTAAGTGCAAGAAGGAACATATATGATCCAGGTACCCAAAACTACGTATCACATGTACAAAATGCAACTATCTAGGAATACGGCAGACAGATGCCATATTACGGCTGGCAAACGACTAAGCAAGGGTGAGCAAAAGTCAGTTTTATTACTTTTTAAAGATTCTTCATCGAATGCATGTTACTTTATTGATTATTATAATTAACGGTGAACCTTTAAGTGGTTATGTTGACTCGGATCGTGCCGCTGTCACTATAAGAGAGACGCACGCAAATAATCTGGGGTTAATATTAATACCTACTATGGTGAGATTATGTGGGTATGCAGGAGGCACCGTAATTGTAAATGCAAAACTTTTATTGAGCTTCGACATGGCTACTATGGCTGTAGAGGCTCGGGTAGTATCTAATTACGTTCAAGAGCTGTCGGTCATTATAGGTCAACCTTTTGTAAATAATGATGTTACTGCTTTTGTTAGGGGAAAATCAGAATCAAAATCTAAAATTCAGAAAAATATCAAAAATATCTGTTCTTATGTAAGTAAAGAATCACTGGATAAAAAACAAAAAACCAAACGGAGACAAATTTCTCAGTGATTATTTTCTGAAATAAATTTGCCTAACAAACAAAATTAAAAAAAAATATACACATTTTCTAAAATAAATATAAACTTTTGAACGTTAATGTTTCGGGAGGTCTTCTCCCCCTGTTTTCAAAACGAATCTAAAAAATAAATTATATTAATTTCTATATATAATGCAAAGATAGGAAGTAAATATATTTTGTGTATGTCAATGATACTTACATTGACAATAATAGTTTTTAATGACAGTGGCATACTACCAAAAAATATATATAGGTGAGGTTTACCGTGTGACTATTGTGTATTGAAATAGTTAAACGTTTTTAAATCCACTGAAGACATAGCAATACAGTTATTTTTATTTCAATTAATTATTATAGCGGTTTCTTTTAATCTTCTGTATTTTGCTACCAATTATTTTAATACCGTTTTGGAATTATTCCCATGCGTGTTGACAAATTCTAGATTTATTAATATCGTCCTTTCTAACAAGATTTTTATGTTTTTTTATTCTAACATCTAACGGTCTAGATGTCTCACCTATATAAAATTTGCCACATTCGCAGGGAATTTTATAAACCTCATTTTTGGTATATTGTTGTGTGTGGTTTGGTTTGGCTTTTGTTAATATAGATCTAAGAGTATTTTTTGTTTTAAATGTCGTTCTTATGTTCTATTTATTTCCTACTCTTTTAATTGTGTCAGAAATACCGTGGATATAAGGAATTGTGAGGTTAATTATTTAAGAGTTATTATTATTGTTATTAATAACATGTCTGTTTTGTCTAGTATCAAAATTTTTAAGCGATTTATCTGTAAAATTTTTTGGGTAATTGTTTTTTATTAAAATGTCTTTTATGTGATTTGTTTCTTTTTGTAGTGTATCATCTGTCATATGAACTTTTAATTACTCCTATTTTGACTGATTTTGAGTGATTTGACAAGAAATGGAGATACCAATCTGTGTTTGTTGGTTTTCTGTAAACTGTAGTTTTTAATGTGTTGTTTTGTTTTAATATTAAAGTGTCGAGGAATGGCAATTTAATCTCCTTCTCCATCTCTAGTGAAGGAAAGCCTTGGCAGATTATTAGTGAATAAGAAAGTCACGTTAGTTGCCCGTGAGACAGCAACAATTCCACCCAAGCATATGGGCATATAGCGACTTATAGTGAAGATTGTTTTTCATAGATCAGCAGCAAAGGGAGTGGAATGATAATTTCTATGTCATTCTACCGTGAATTTTAAATCTAACATGGGTGATATGAAAATTGTATCTCTTCAGTTGACTGTTTAACAGCTCACGTGGAAACTATCAAAGTACTTACGATACAGGACATTAAAAGACAAATTGACGGAGATCTTGACGCAGATCAACTTTCGAGTTTATTAAGAGTGCTTAGCAAGTACAGGGATTGTTTTGCTACTTTTTTTAGAGAAGTGGGCAGAACAAATATAAACATGTCAATTAAAATCTCCAACGGTGAACCAGTGACCTACAGGCCACATCGCATGGCATTCATAATTGAGAAAAAGTATACAACATAGTCCAAGACTTGTTGGATAATGGAATAATCTAGGAATTTGATTCGCCATACGCTAGCTCTATACTGTTAGTCAAAAAGAAAAACGGAGAAAAGAGACTGTGTGTGGATTACAGATCCATCAACCGCAGGACCGTTAAAGATAAATATCCTCTGCCACGTATTGATGATCACCTAGATAACATTCAGGATAACATGTTCTTCAACAAATTAGACCTTCCCTCTGGCTATTATCAAATTCCAATCAATGAGGATTCTGTCCCCAAAACGTCCTATTTCAAAGGGCGATATATCCCCTGCAGTATTTCAAAGGGCGGTACTTCCCCGGCAGTATTTCAAAGGGCGATGAACAAAATTTTGGGCTCTTTACGTCACGACGCGATGGCTTATATTGACGACGTACTAATCCCGTCCAAATCTATGTCACAAGGTCTGGAAAAGCTTTGTGAGGTGCTGAAGCTCTTCAGGGCAGCTTGTATGGCATTGCGCCTTGACAAGTGCCGGTTCCTGAAAACTAAAAATCGAGTATGTGGGTCACAAAATTACAAAGGAAGGAATTCGACCTGGTAATGATAAAACTAAAGGCGTTTTAGAGTTTCCACGCCCGAATGATGTGTATGAAACGAGACTACTTGTAGGTCTTACTAGTTATTTTCGGAAATTTGTCAAAGGATTCTCCGAACTCTCTAAACCTCTGACAAATCTTGCCAAAAAGAATGTTACCTTTCCCTGGAATGTCCCGGAAGAAAAGGCACTTAAAACTTTGAAGGAAAAGCTTGTTAAAAGGCCTGTCCTAGCCATGAACAGTTCGATCTGCTCTTGCAGAAGTACATTGCGATGCAAGTAAGGATGAAACTCGGAGCTATTTTTTTGCAACGACAAAAAAATGGATTCCTCAAACCAGTTCAGCTTTATAACAAATCGACAAGCCCGAGCAAATAAAAATTTCACTCTTATGAACTAGAACTTAATACTTTGCCATAGTAAGTGCCCTGAAAAAGTTCAGAATGTATATATTGCACATAAAGCTTAAGGTGGTTACGGACTGTAACTCATTAACACATACTGTGATGAAGAAAGATCTTATCCCAAGGATAGCCTGGTTGATTGAAGTCAACCAGGCTATCTATCAAGCCTCTAAGTCGTGTTGTGATTCAAGATAGCGTTAGATATGAATCTCGTGAATGTGGAAGAGGACGATTGGACAATTTCAGCTTAGCTTTAAGATGACCGATGTAAAAATCTCATGGATGTGATTTCACATGCACCCAGCAATACTGAAGAACGACAAGTTTATAAGGTTTTCTGTTTGCGAACCGGTCGACTTTACAGAAAAGTGGATGGTGGCGATCGATGAGTCATTTCTCCGTAGAGAATACTTTAGAATCAATTAAATCCCGATACTTAGTTTCATTCAACGAATCAATACGTTAAAAATTACTTAAATTCATGTTTGGGATGTTTGTATAACAAAAACCGAGGAGGAAAAACACATTCACACACAACCAATTCCCATGGACACATTACATATAGATCATCTAGGTCCATTTATAACCAATACAAAGAATTTATCTAGAATATATTAATTAATAAAATTGATTTGAAGCATATGTGTGTGCGTCAATAGGATGGCGAGCGTCCTCATCCTGCTAACAAAACAACTGATTTATTGAGAGAAAAAATTGGCGTACATTCGGAGATACCTAAATGAATAAATTGGATGATGATGATGACGATGATGAAGATGTTGATGATAATGCTACGAATCATGATGATTGAATATAGAGGAAATAGAGGACAATAAAAAATTAAATATACCTTAACTACCGTACGAATGAAATACCGAAATATATTGTAAAAATGTATTATATATTATTTAATTGTAATAAAAGATAAATGTTTAAAAAAAGTCATAAATACACAGTACACTTTTGAGGTAAGTGTCTTTTTATTGCCAGATGGAAACTTTTTACGATAGTAGTTTACCACTTAACACGTATAGTTACGATAGTAATTACCACGTAACAACAACTGCTTTTAGTCCTTTTTCTTTATTAAAGCATTATCTTTTCAATTCTTCTATTGGAACCTCTGGTGTGGAACATTAAACTTGAGAAAAAGAGATTTACCACTAAACACCAAAACACTTTTTTGAACTGCTCGACGCACGTTTCGCTAACCATGTTAGCATCATCAGGAGATGATTTAATCTGATTTAGTGGCAAATCTCTTCAAGTTTACTATCTTTTCCTTTAGTGTAACATTTATTTTGACCGTATCATCGGCAACTTTAAGGCTTTTAACAGTCAGGGGACCTTGTTTAAAGTCTCTGAAAGGATCGAATTTCAAAAAGACACCCAGAAAAGTTCAGTGATTAATTGATATTATTTTTCAATATATTTTGGCTGCTCTAGAAAATGTTTTGTTTCGTCAGAAGTATCCTCATCTTGTTAGGGTTCTTCAACGTGAAGAAAAGCACCAAGAGTAATTTGAACCGATTCTTCAGAGTGAGACCAAAAGTGACCATCTTCTTGAGTGTCTTTATTGAAGCATAAATACTTTAAAAAGTAAGATCTTGTAGTGGTGTTTTCGCTACTGTTTAACAAGAAAACCAGGGCTTGAGGAAAACCAGAGGCGAGCCTAAATTTGGAGGAGTAATGTTTTATTGATATATACAAAACTCTGAAGCAGAGAAAATACAAAAAATGTTTTATAGTGTAAATAAGGATCGCTCTGACATATTTCTTCTAAACTTTTTCTATAAATGTTAATTAAGTATAACCAGAAATAGGCATTAAGAAAGATCGGTTCATAAATGCAAACGAAAAAAAAATCATTTACCTTCCAACGAGGCCGCTAATAAACCATCGATCATAATGGTTCATATTTTTATTAAAGCGGTCATAATAGTGGTTATAGAGTGTGGTGGTGGTCTTTTTTTTTCCACCCGGCAGGACTTTGATTGAGTGCCCATTTTGACATTCGCTTTAATGATAAACCACTTTTTTCTTAAGTGGATTTTACTGTATATTTTTAACACCTATCGCTACGTTAATAGCACGACATGTTGATAACATTAGTTGATAAAAGAATAGTTCTAAAATACATTATTGACGCATGTTTGTTTATCTCCATTTTTAATTATCAATTCTCAATGACATGATATGAATGATATACCGTGTGTCCCACCCAAATGGAATAAATTCGTTAATAAATAAATGGGGGCGTGTTCGAAAAAACGCTCGTACACGTCGATTGGTATTTTTAGGTGCGCATTTTTTTCAACAAAATTCTTTTGTACAGGGTGTGTCATGTAACAGTGGCCAATACCAACTTTCTTATTTTAAATACAACACCCTGTATATTATTTAATTTTTGGATTCTTCAGGAAATTCTAGACATACTTTATGTAAAATATCCTAGACTTATCTTCAACTGTTTCGGAAATATTAAGTGTTTTCAGATTTATCTGTTTCTTTACCACTTTTTCACTTCTTTTAACATCACTTTTTTTAACACTGTAAACAAAATTGTGGAAATTTCAAGACTATTTAGTTTTTGTATATTTTTTTTATTTAAAACATTTAATGTAACAAATGCTCGAATTGTGAACCCTGGACGTCCTGGCAACACCCCAACCTCAAGTAAAACTGATTCCTGACATTATTTAATGTTTGTGGCGTAATTGACCTAATGCTGTCGGTAATGCGCCCTCTTAAATTATTCAGATCTTGTGGCTTGGTTTTGTATACGACGCTTTTATGATATCCCCATAAAAAATCCAACGGAGTGAGGTGCGGGGACCTTGGTGGCCCGCTCCTCCCAATCCATCGATTTGGAAACACATTATCGAGGTACTGCCGCACATTAACTTGATAATGGGGGGGTGCTCCATCTTGTTGGAACCAAATTGTATCGGCTAGCAATTGAGGATTTCTTCTATTAGGGTACAAATTTATAAGATTTGGAATGAGCTGATTTTGGAGAAAGTCTAAGTAATTTACCCCATTTATATTTTGATCGAAAAATATTGGACCAATTATTTGATCTCCTATAATACCTGCCCAGACATTAATCTTTTCAGGTCTTTGCGTGTGAATTTCCCGCATCCAGTGAGGATTTTCTCTCGACCAATAACGACAGTTCTGGCGATTGACATGCCCATGAAGAGTAAAAGTAGATTTATCAGAAAATAAAACGTTTTCCATTCTCAGAAGGTTGTTGTCTATTCTGTGCATCATTTGTTCGCAAAACTCCATTCTCCTGTCGAAGTCGTCTTCACTAAGCTCTTGAGTAGGCTGTAGCTTATACGGATACATTTTATTCTCTTTCAATATTCTGGCAACCGAAGAGCGACCAACATTGTTTTCCAAGGCAACTTGTCGAGTAGAGGTATGCGGATTGTCTTGGAATGGAAGCATTACATCCAATTTTTTGTTATCGGTCAACGACACTGTTTCCTTCTTAATTTGTCTCACGTGTCCCAGTTCTCTAAATTGTTTTTCAACTTTACTTACTGTACCTTGGGATATGGGTGGTAAGTCAGGATATTTTTCCCTAAAGAGACGAATAACTTCGGCTTGAGTTCGTGTCCTATCTCCATAACCTATCATCATTAAGATAGTTATTTTATGACTCTGTTAAATACACCACGTTTAAATCAAATGAATCACAGACGTCAAAGAAAATTAATTTAAAAGACACGTTGATTTTTTTGACGTTTCATACAACAAATACCTACCTTTGAAAACCTGATTTTTTATCTTTGCCTATTTGCTGATAATGTTCGAAGAATTACTTAATATTTCCGAAACAGTTGAAGATAAGTCTAGGATATTTTACATGAAATATGTCTAGAATTTCCTGAAGAATCCAAAAATGAAATAATATACAGGGTGTTGTATTTAAAATAAGAAAGTTGGTATTGGCCACTGTTACATGACACACCCTGTACAAAAGAATTTTGTTGAAAACAATGCGCACCTAAAAATACCAATCGACGTGTTCGAGCGTTTTTTCGAACACGCCCCTATTTATTTATTAACGAATTTCCATTTGGCTGGGGCACACGGTAATATTAGGCTAACTGAAAAGTTCGCGAAGCGGAAATGATAAAACAAGTTTATAGATGACAAAATGACTTTATTCTTCTGTATATCCTTCCTTAAGCTGAATACATTTTTTCAACGTTTCTCCAATTCATTTATTTAATCTCTAAAGTGATTTTCTGGAAGTCCTTCAAAATATTCATCTACAGCTGCTATAACTTTTTCATTTGATGAAAAACGTTTGTGACGTAGGAATTTTTTTCAGGTTTAGGCACATATGAAAGTCAGATGGCGCCAAATCTGGTGAATATGGTGGATTCTCTAACAATTCGTTTTGTAACTCCTTTAATTTGGCCATTGCAAGAACACTTCTGTGAGCCAGACTAACAATAAAAACCAGACTAACGAATTTTTGCATTCAATTGATCCAAAACGTAATTTAACGTAATCAGTTAACAAAATGTCTTTTGCAACCCCTTTTTGGTTGATTTTGACTAATTTGGTTACTTCGGAGCTTTATAATCAGTCTCAGTCCACTCTACAAGCTTACAAAACGACGTTTACAATATACTTTATTTTTTCGAAAAAGATCTAAATGTTGGTTAGATACTTTTACTCGAAGTCGTTTTGTATCAAAATTTAAATGCGGCATCAATCCTGCACATAGCTTTCTCAAGCCCAATTCCTTTTTAAAATACGTAACACCCATTCAGTTGCGATGTCCATGGCCTTAGCAATTTCACTATAAGTCAATCGTGTGTCATCCATAACCATATCATGTATAGAATTAATTATTTCTTCAGTAGTTGCATTTATTGGACAAGTTTATACGACTACGTTGAAACTCGCATGTCTACTTACAAGCCATTGTTTTAGAAGGAACAGACTTTCATAATACATTTACCATTTCTCTATGAATTTCCATTGCCTTTAAACCAATGGTTTTAAGGCCCTTCCATTGCCTTTACAAATAATTTATTCACTGCGCGATTTTAAATATTTTCCATTTTAAAAAATAATACTACTACTACTACTACTCTCGTGTGGGGTAAGCTGAGCATACGGTAATTGCTTTTGTTTTTTGATTTTACCAGCTGTGTGAATTACGACTGGTTGGATGTTTATATGCCGTTCTACTTGGTTATTGGCTATCTTTGGTCATTGGTGGTAAAGACCTATCGAGATTAATCGATGTATTAGTGTGAAATCTTTCGACTTCCTTAAATTAACCGAACCTGGTCCGCGAGGATGAGATTCAGTGGAATTAGACGTTGAAATTCGCGTAGTAAATACCTTCGTCGTTGCTAGGGTGGTCATCGTTGTCAGTTGTTTTTGAAGCGGAGTTGTAGGTGTTCTCGTTCTTACTCTGGTGTTGTTTCGGCTGCTGTTCGGCTGCTTATTTTTAGGTTAGGTGAGCTGATGTAGGAATAGCTTGATGCCGCTAATGATCTTAGCAGGACGCTCTTCTTCGACGCAGGATTCGAAACTATTGTCTGGGTTAGGTCGAAGTTAGGTCGAGTTAGGTCGAACGCTTACTGATTGGAGTCGCACCGGCTTTCGCGCGCCATCCTAAACGTTACTCCCCGAGAGATCTAAAGGTGTTTTCCTCCAGGCCAGATTAGTTCATCCCATCATGAACCGCTAACACCACTTTTGCCTACACCATGCCGAACTGAGTGCTAGACACGTCTAGTCTAGATGCGTCCCACATTAAACTGAAATAACATTGATACGTTTACTTTAAACTGCTGTTTTTGTACGAATTAATTGATAGATCGACTTCAAACTTCACATATGTTTATATGAAGGATGAAACTTCAAAACGTAGTAGATTATATATATTTCTTTTACTGCTCTATAGGTGTCGCTCCGCAAACTGATTAATGAGCTTTGGTTAGTTGTTAGATCGGGAGGAAGCCCCACCCTTCCCTTTTATTGGAGGGTACATGTTTCGTCTGTTGGTGGTTAGACTTATCAGAGTACCGACATATACTTTCTCGCTAAGAATAGGGAGTCCATCTCCACAAACAAACAAGCCATATTTTCGCCGACTTCTCGTCGGATGGCTCATACATGGACGCATTGGAAGCACCATGGGCCATGATCATTCAAATCAGTCAAAAAATTCCATATATATATATATATATATATATATATATATATATATATATATATATATATATATATATATATATATATAAATTAATATATTTATATATATATATATATATATATATATATATATATATATATATATATATATAAATAATAAAAATTCGGATATTTAAATTTAATAATGAAGCTGCTCATTTCGTTTCTCATTATTTGGTTTGCTTTTATTTGGATAATACGATATTAACATTATGTGGACATAACGTAAAAAACTTTTAAAAAAATATCTTTTGAATATAATTTTTATTCTTTACTACGTATTTTCACCACTTTTGTAGTAATCTATGATCTTCTCTAGTATTTCCAAAACAAATTTAAAAGTTTTTTTCCTTTCATGGGTTTTTTCCCCGGATATCCTTAAAAATAAATTATGATATAAATTATGGTAACTTACCATCAATTTGTTTAAATTTATTAAGTTTTAACCACATGTAATTGGTGTAGTTGCTATTCATTGTCATTAAAAAACGTGATTCGCCAAGGCGTAAACGGTCAAGCATTTCTATTTTTACCTTAAGCGGGTTAACAACAATTTTTTTTCGTGTAGAAACTAATTTTCCTTTGATTTTACTCGACATTATAAATCGCGAACCAAGCAGAAGAGAGACGTGTTATTCACTCGAAATTATTGCAACGAATGAAAAGTTGAAGCAATAAAACAAAAGAATCAGCACCGATCATGGGAAAGAGACTTTTATCAAAAGCCATAGCGTCACCCGTAACGCGGCGGAGCGTACTGAGACTTGTTTGTCAAATAACTTTCGTCCAAGCGGCAATAAGACTTTTTTGTTTATAAATACCTTGATACTTGTTTGTTTTAAAAGGTAACTGGTAAATGAATAGATATTCTAAAATACAATATGTATCATTAATTTTGGATCCGCAAATAAAAAAAAATCCAGCGGCGAATACAAGAAGTGGTCACAATTTTTTAATCCGGGAATACCGAAAACGCAAATAATGGAACCGTGAATAAGGAGCTTTAACTGTATACCATGCAAACATGCTGTCAAAATAAACCCCTAATCATATAAGGGCATTAATAAATCTAATGGGTGGCGAGATATATTATCACATGACATGTTTAACATGGCATGTTAAATTAACCGGTCAATGAAGCAATATCGATATTTTTCCTGATTTCCGACACGATGCCCTCAGTTAACGGGCCAGCGGCCATCCGCACAGTCCCCATCAACTCTCGGCTTACGTCTATTTCCTGTTCCTGCTCTTCGTTTTTACGTTGACAATTATCGTAATGTGTAGGTACGTTGGGGGAAAAAGTATTTGAACAAACCGATTTTTCACAAATCTTTTATTTCAACTGTATTAAATTTTATAACATATCAACAACAGCTACAAATTATTTTCAATAAAACTATTCCATAATTAAAAAAGAATATAAAGTGTTTTAAAAAGGATTTAATAATGTACGGATTTTTAATGGGAAAAGGAATTTAATTGTTTAATTGTTTTACTAATTTACTCTCTTTAGAGGTAATAGGTGACTTCAATAAACATAAATAAATAAATTTAATTATATAGTGAATATGAAATAACGAAAACTATTTCTGAGGATGCATTAAAAACATTTACGGTGGTAGTAATTTCATACTCTGGTTAGTTCAAGTTTCTTTGTGGATACACAGCAAATGAAAGTTTCTTAAATTTACACACTTACACGAGTTTTTTCTTGTAGTCGTTTGGGTAACAATGTATCTCATAATGCACAACACGTGTAGCTTGTTGAAATAAATATTCATTATAAATATATATTCAAAATAAATATTATATATATGAATTTACCTTTAAAAAACACGTACATGGGTGAACTTCAAACTGACCATGTTGCCATTTCGTACCCCAATTATAAAGAGATTTTGAATATTCAAGTCAGGAAAGGAGCTAACATAGACACGGATCACTACTTGACTAGAATCAAATTTAGCTTAAAACCTCGAAAACTTATTCAAAAGAGACTGCTAATACCAAAGTTCGACCCTACAAAAATAAAACCCTAAGAGAAGAGCTTGATAAACAATCAGCACAGAACTGGCAAGAATTGAAACAAAAAATATTAAAACAGCCTTAAAGTTGGTCCCTTTACAAAAACGTAGAAAACATCCGTGGTGGGATGATGTTTGCGAACAAGCAGTATTAAGTAAAGCATTCAAAGATTGGAACAGTCAAAAAACAGAATTAAATTATAACATCTTTTTGGAAGTAAGAAAAAAAACATTGAAGCTAATTAGACAAATTAAAAGAAAATATGAAAACAATCAACTTAATGTAATAGAAAAAGATTTCCAAAAAAATAACACCCGAAACTTTTACAAAACATTTAAAACTAAATTAACAGGCTATCAACCCCAAAGCCTTTGCTTCCAAAAGGAAAACGGACAATTAGCTCTAAATAACCAAGACAATTTTTGCTTGAACTTGCGAAATATTTTGAACTACTAAACTGCCCTGAGCCCTTAAACAAATTACCAACATTAAACCATAAACAAACAAACCCAGATTCATTACCACCAAATGAAGTTGAAATAACTATGCAAATCAAGCGACTTGAAACTAACAAAGTTTCTGGTGAAGATGGAATCACTGCTGAACTTTTGAAATCCGCTGGTCCAGGTAGAATCAAGGAAATAACAAAAATTCTAGAAGAACTTTGGCGAACCGAACGGATTCCGGAAGATTGGAAATATGCTCTAATCCATCTACTACACAAGAAAGGAGATAGAACGGATGTAAACAACTCTAGAGGGATATCTCTTCTCCCAGTTTGTTACAAGATTCTATCTCAATGTCTACTAGATAGAGCACAGGGATAGTTAGAACCTAAAATTGGTGAATATCAAGCAGATTTTCGACCGGGCAGATCCTGCCCTGATCAGATCCTGAATCTAAAATTAATCCTAAGACATCAATCAAAAACTGTACAATAAAAATCTCGTCTGTGCATTTGTGGATTTCAAAAAAGCATATGTCATAGCCCTTCGAAATTAAAACTGGAGTAAGACAACGGGATGAACTCTCGCCACTCTTATTTAAATGTTTTAGAAAAAGTAATACAGGAGTGGCGTGAAAAAAAGTCGGCCCTGAATATTGACTAGCCCATTAAACTAGGGAGAACCTACATCAAAATTGATTGTCACTATATATTAACCGCACAAAAACAGATCGAATCCTAAAAGAAACAGCAGAAAAGATAGTACTCCAAATTTCCTTTGAAAAAACACAATACATGACCTGCAACAGACTAAGAACACCATTTCTAAAAACAAAATATTGTAACATCACACGAGTCTTTCAATTCAAATAGTTGGATCAAATAATCATGGAAAATAGATTGGAAAACGCGGCCAATAATGGTAGATGTCAAAAAATGGAAACGGCGTTGAGACTTACACAAAATATTTACAACAAAAAATGCATATCTAAAAACACAAAACTGAGACATTACAACACAGTTATTAAGCCAGAATGTCCTTATGGGGCAGAAACGCTCATTTTGAATAGAAAGAGAGACATCGAGGACATTGAAAAGAAGCAAAGACAAATCATAAGAAAAATCTTAGGCCCAAAACAAATAAATAGCAGAACATACTGACTTCGAGAAAACCAACAAATCAAACAATACACAGACATACATTGCGATATGAGGAAAATAAGACTTAAGTTTTATGGACATATGAAACGGATGAATACGAGTAGGCTCACTAGACAAATAGTCGAATTTTATGAAAATAGGAGTACAGCTAAAGTAGAAATAATTAAATGGATTGCGGCAATTAAAGAGAACTTAAAAGATCACCAAATATTACACAAAGAGAAATTCAGGATAGAATCTGTTTCAGACACAAGGTTAACGTTTGGAAGGTTGGCCAGAGAGAAAAATGTAGGAAAACTGGAACAATTTGGTCTGACGAAAGGAAAAAAGCTCATAGCGAAAGAATGAAATCAGTATGGGCGCTAAGGAAGGCTAACAACAACAAACGCCTCTAACTGTACTTCGCTTGGTCTACCAGGGCCCATACGTAACAGGACAGCAGTTTGAAGGTCATACTCAATAAACTGGAGTGAATTAGAATAATTAGTTGAATATTCACGGTGCTATATGAAATATGTGGCTATCAGTCCACAAGTGATTTTTGTAATTGTTGGATTCTTGATCTCCATTCTGATTTTCCTCAGTTTTATTTTCAACAATTTTCAAAAAACCACAAATCGCGGTACATCTCCAGGTTTAGTAGTTAGAGTTACGTTCATCCTTTTATACAAGATTGTTAAAGGTTTTAAATTTTTGTTTAGCATATGAAATAGATAAGGCTAGTAGTGAAATATTAAAAGTATTGATTGAGAGAATTTATATCCTGATACCTTAACACCAGAGTTTCATTATTTAACCCATGTTCCACGCTATATTATATTTAAGATAAAAACAACTTAAATAACAAACAAACCAGCGAATATTGAAAACTACAAGGTCCGAAAAATCAGAAAAGCACTTGAAATATAGGAAAGTGGTGAGCTAAATACGCAAAACGACGCTCGCAACATTCCAAAAGTATGAAAATCGCTTCCGAAAAAGAAGAAACACGGCCACGTGGCGACGAGGAAGAAAAATCAATAAACGAACGCCCGACAGCGTTGCCGAGCGCCGCGAATAGTCCCGAACTACCCCGATATAATCTGCGCAGTCGCCGGCCGCCTATAAGAGCCAGTGCAACGATCTGTGCACGTCAGTTGGAATCTTCAGTCGAAGTGGATAACAATTGAAAATGCTAAATGAGATTTTGCCCAAAGATTTGACGAAAAAATTTCTTCACAGATTGAACGGATCGAACCAGAATGAATTAGAAACATTCCTTTCCTCTCTCCAGTACTGTTCTCTGATCCATGTACAGGTCTTTCTATCGTGTCTAGTAATGCCAAGAATACATCTTGCCATTCTCCTCATATATATATATATATATATATATATATATATATATATATATATATATATATATATATATATATATATATATATATATATATTTTTTAAAGATATTAATACAAACGGCTTATTAGATTGAACATTATAGTTAGGATTTCACGATCTTCTTATGCGTGATGATTAATAGAGGCTATGAAACGTTTCATAGCGAGACTACAAATAATTGGTTATATTTTTTGAATAATGTGACATTTCACTATCTATGTAAATAATCATCAGGATAGGATTAAAAGTTTAAAGTATTGATTGATTTGTCCGTTACTTTGTGATAGTTCATATTTTAAATCGAATAAAACAATTTTATACTTTGTTATCTATCACTTTTATTTTTAAATTGTTGTGACTATAGTTTCGTAAAACGATTTTACATTCTCAAACACTACTTTAAAGTTCTGAAACCTTAGTTTTAAAGTGATATTTGAGAATGTAAAATTGTTTTACGAAACCATAGTTACACAAATTAAAAAATAAAAGTACGTTATGTAAGTAAAAGTAAAAGTGAGATAACAAATTATAAAATTGTTTTATTCGTTTTTAAACTAGTTTAAGTAATTGCCTGCAAAACTCAATATAAATAATTTTTTCCATTTTGTTTGATCAGAATGATATTTAGTGCTATAAGATGTAATAAGAAGTTTATTAAAAAAATGCCTATGGATATGGCAATGAAATATTAATGAGTATGAATTCCTTTTAGGTAACAAATCCCTCCATTCTCCTCCTGTAGTTTTTGTCTACTAAGAATAGTATATTTGCTTCATTTGGCACACACAAATTACTTACTAATTAATTGGATTAAAGTTATTTTTGATAGGATTTCTACAAATTACATTAAGTGAATATGTTAATTATTGTATATATTAATTGTCTATGGCCTTTCAACATACATTATATTATATTACATACATATGCATTTGAAATTATGTATGTTGACATCTCAAAAGTAATATTAGCATTTTTTTAACCCCATTCTTTGAACTTAAAAGGTTCACTCTGTATGTACAGCTTGAATCTCTTTATGCAGCATTCATTAGGGAATTCTCGGCAGTTTAAAGATAGAATGAGAATGAGAGAAACCGCGAAGTAGAACGTTTAGCGCCTCCTAAAGCCACGATTCGCAGACCCAATTCGGAAATATCTTGTTTCGACGACGATGACGACGAATGTACGTTTCGCGGGGGGATAAATGTTGTCTCCTGTGTAATACGTCCTGACAGTATCGCCCATTCTGGTGACGGTTTTTTTCTTGCCCGTCTCGGTGGAAAACGATTTTACAAGTGTCAAAAACGAAGCGTCCTATTTAGCCACTTTTTAAAATCCTTTTTTCCCTTTTTTTTATGGTCTCCTTTCACAATATTCTTGCAAAAAGAGCTGCTAAAGTAAAATATGAATGAGACAAAAACAAGAATGTTTCTATCTCGGGCTCTGAGGGATTTCAATTAAAGGACCACAATTTACGTTACATAATTGTACTTACAATAAACTTGAGTTGTCTTACCTGAAACAAAAAAAAATATATTATAAATACTACTAAATAACATTGATTGTAAATAATATTTCCTTGATATTTTTGTGCATTCTTTTAATCTCTCATAAGATTTTTTTTTATCTCTTTAAGGTTTTTGGTCATCAAGACGCATGTATCTGTTGAAACGCTAGACGCATGCGTTGTTGAACAAGAGACATTCAAGAACGCAAGTGGAAAGTCATGGCGCACCAAGAGAAGCAGAAGTAACACACCGACCCTAACCCATTTTGGATATCCTTCTTTCGTTTCAACGCGCTTTCGTTTTCAACTTCTTGATATAAACTGCAAGTTTTTATAATAGTTTATAATGATTTAATCTAGTTCTAGAGATGAGATAAAAAAGTTCTAGTTGATATTAAATCATCTCCTGATGATGCTAACATGGTTAGCGAAACGTGCGTCGAGCAGTTCAAAAAAAGGGATTTGGTGTTTAGACTTCTTAATTAAATCTTCAAGTTTAGTATTTCAGACCAAAGGTTCCAATAGAAGAATTGAATGAAAGTAATGTTAAAGTTAAATTGATTTCTCGATTTCGACGATTTCTCTCTTCAAGTAAACCCCACATATTATTAATCAAACCGAATGATCTTATAAGAGATTTACAACTATCAACACCAGACACAAAAGTTACGTTGGCCAGATATTGGAGCAAAGTTTACTCAGAATTTTTCAAAAGAGTAGGGGAATATTGTTATTGTACTGATATCCCGGGACTTTTTGAAGCAATTAATTAAAACTATAATAAAACAGAGTGGTGTTTATTCGTAAACCCTTTAAAATATAGTCTGAAAGCTGTTTTATTACACATATGGAATGAGAAACCGTAAAGAGAGATGTGTACTTTAAGTACGATGTGTACTTTAATGAATTTAATATAGTATGAAGAACATCAATGGACAGTGTCCAGCGACCTCATCGGTTTTTTATTGGGATTGCAGGGTGGTTACACAAAATACTCTTGTTTCTTTTGTCTGTGAGATAGCAGGGCCAGAGGGCATTATTACCTAAGAAAAGGATGGCCTATTCGGAACGAGTGTATTCCGGGCAAAATGAATATTGAACATGAGTGGATGGTAGATCCAAAAGACATTATTCTACACCCCTTACACATTAAATTGGGATGTATGAAAAACTTTGTGAAGTCGCTAAACAAAAATAGTGGAGCTTTTCTGTGTTTATAAAAAATCTTTCTATTACAGAAGCAAAACTAAAAATGGGGATATTTGTTGGGCCACAGGTCCGTAAAGTTGCAAAAGATCCTCAGTTTGAAGGCCTTTTTTCTGTTAATGAAAAAGCTGATTGGAACTCATTCAAAATGGTTGTCGAAGAATTTTTGAGAAACAAAAAGTGAAAATTATAAAGTTTTTTTGCGAATTTATTGAAAAATTTTCAACAGATGGGAGTGAACATGTCATTGAAGACTCATTTCCAGCCCTCACATTTGAGTTTTTTCCCTGAAAACTTAGGAAGTATGAGTGACGAACAGGGGGAACGTTTTTACCAGGATTTAAAGATTTTCGAAGAACGACATCAAGGATTTTGTGATGAAAACATGTTAGGGAATTACTGTTGGTCTGTTATAAGAGAAACTGATCCAAAAAACTATAAAAAGAAGGCGAAAATTAGCCCTTTTTAATTTTTTTAATTGCTCATACTAAGATTTTTTCCATTTTTAAGTAAATAAATATTCCTAAAAGCAGACGTAACATAATTGTTTTATTATTTTTTCTGGATAATTCTTATCTAAATAAACAATAATTAACAATTTTCAGCTGGGGTATAAAAACCGTGTAAACTAGTGTAATTATATCAGAAGATAAGCCAAAGATGATTATAATAGTCCGGTCAAATTAGACAGAAAAATAAGAGTGAAGGTACATAAATCCACATCAAGCTGGAAGTGAGTAACATTGTTTAAAACATAATTAAAAAAAACATTTCAAAATTCCCCATCGTTTCTGTACGTGAAAAAAAATTGACTAAAATTATCTATAAAAAATGTATTAATAATTTTTTTCCTAAGAGCCACCGTTCCTGAGATATAACGGTTTAAAAAGTTGTAAGCGTCATAATATGCGCGCGTATGTAAGCGTCATAATATAATCTCTGTAGCTGTAATATAAGTAAAAATATTTTTCTATCGGTGATTGTAACTTACATTTAAAATATAAAATATACATAAGTATAACTATGAGAATATCAGGTAAAATGAAACCCAGTCAACAAGTGAAACAAGATTTAGTTCAATGTGCTGAAGTATTTAAAAAAAAGTAATTCAACTCCACAACAAAGTTTCAAAATCATGTACTATTTTTACACGCAAGGCTGTGATATGACATCTGCATTTTACAGGAGGGGTAAAACAATAGTCTTACGTCAAACAAGATTTAGTTCAATGTGCTGAAGTATTTAAAAAAAGTAATTCAACTCCACAACAAATTATCACCAACGGAATTCGTTTTCTTCTTTCTATGTACAGAGCTCCTAAGAAAACTACCTGCTTAGATAAGTATCGATATGCATGTTTTGTTACAAACACTCGAAATAAAAAACAAGTGCAATTAGCTTGTCTTCCTCCAACCTCAGTTGCTGCTCAACATCTTTTTTGGGTATATTACCAAGTTCAAGTGTCGCTTGGTTACCAGCTAGACCCAAAAGACTGGGGTTGGAAATTGGTCGACAATATATTAGAACCAATTCAGACTTTACTCCCACCTGCACCGGAAAAACTGCTAAACACAATTTTTTGCAACTGTAAAAAGGGATGCAGTGCTAAATGTGGTTGCAAAAAGTTGGACTGTTTTGTTCTCTGGCATGTACGAATTGTCAAGGCCAGTCGTGTTCTAATGTTGAATCACCAACAGTAGATTCGTTTGCTACCAACAAAGAGACATGCGATACATCGCTACTGACGCAATTCACTTAAACTCAGGATGAAGAAGAAGAACAATAAGAAGAAGTAATTGAAGATTATGAATCGGACGAATACATTTTTCTACTGTTTTTTTAATTTCCATCGCTTTTATCAATTCCAACCCTTGCTAATATCTGTTATTATGCAATAGTTTCCAATTAAATAGAATCACAACAGATGTGGAATAGGCCTACTGGGGAAACCACGTTAAAATAAACGCGCTAAGTACACTACCTCAGAGGTGGCGTGGAAACGTGTGCATATTATGACGCTTACAACTTTTTAAATCGTTATATCTCAGGAACGGTGGCTTTTAGGAAAAAAAATATTGATACCTTTTTTATAGATAATTTAATGGTCTATATTTTTTATCTGAAGTAATTTTACGATAAAACTTATCGTTTTGATGAAAATGGCGAAAAACCTATTTTTTTAACCTTTGCCCTCGACTCAATTTTTTTCCACGTACTGCAACGATGGGGAATTTTGAAATGTTATTTTTAATTATGTTTTGAACAATTTTATTCACTTCCAGCTTGATGTGAATTTATGTACGTTCACTCTTATTTTTCTGTCTAATTTGACGGTCAACCGGACTTTAAAAATAAAACTTTTATGGTACAAAAATAAAACCCTATTTCATTTTGTACTACTACTTTATGTATTATTATATTATTCACTTCGTATGTGTTGATGGCCTGTATAAATATTTTCCTTACTTTTTTTTTACAGAAAAATACCGCTGCATAGTTGCAATAGAAAGAGTTGGGAATAGAAATGTTTAAGTTTAAAATTAAAAGCATAATATTATTCATCACGGGCGTAGCCAAGGGGCGGGGGGGGCTGGGGGAGTTTGGGTGTTCAAACCCCCCCAAAATAAGCCAAATATTACCTAATATTATACCGAAAAAATACGAGGAGTGAAGAGAGTTAAATTATTACATTTGAATTGAATATATATCCGAACTAGTTGCGTTTCAGTTAAAGTTAAGAACTTTATAAGTATGTCGTAATTTTTCCGATGTATTTATAGATATTAAATTTCATGTAAATATATTTTTGTTGTTTTATTTACTTCAAACTAAACCTCCCCCCCCCCAAACTAAATCCTGGCTACGCCCGTGTTATTAATCCTATAACTTTCAAATTACACTTCTCAAAATGCAAGGGCCACTGCGGAATTTAAAGCGTGGCATAATTAAGAACACTTTCAATGTTTATACGTTGAAAATATGAGACTGAAATTTATATGTACAACATTGAAATCGCCAGTGGAGGTATTTGAATTTTGATGGCGTTTTAAATGAAACGCCAGGCAATAAATGTGGCAAAATATTTGTTTATGGTCGATACTTTACTACTGAATACAAATAACTCCCAGTTACAATTTATTTCAACTTAAGTTTTACTGATATTGCGGTATGGACGTCCCACCTGTCGACTGGAAACGCATTTTCATAAATTAAATTAAAAGGCCGTAAATTCGTTGCCTTTACGAGCCAGTGCTTCGAAATATTTGAATAAAATATTATGCTGCATAGTAGTATTAATATTAGATCATTAAAAATCTGTTTAAATGTACATTGTTAGGTCATCTTATCTTTTACCTGTTTCTACTGAAGTAATTGCTGTATGTTCCATATGCTATTTTTTGGTGGCTTCTCGTTAGCCCTTGGTACAAACCTGGTCGGTGTTCACTTAGATGGATGAGTTTTTTCCCTTCTCTGCTTCGGAATCAGGCCGCAAGGCCCGGTTCCGCGGAATTATACGAGAAAAACGCGTACCTTGATGGATTGTCCTGTGGTGGGCGGGGTCAAATGTGGGCGGAGTTTTCGGACTCTGTAGTTCCTTCGTCGGCTTTTGTTCGGTGGTGTTTGCTATTGCTGCTTTACTGAGTTTGGGTTAGAAACGATGGATCTAATTCCGATAGAACCAGATAAATCCTGATTGCAAGTTCGGCTGCGGCTTCTTCTTGCGGTCGGGTTTGCACTGAAAAGGTGCAGGGCTGTTTTCCTGTACCAGGTTTGGAAAACTGTGTTTGGGTGAATTTCTTTTCTCCATACTGATGATGTAGCGTTTGCTGCATCCTCGTAGCGAAGCTACGCGTTTTTGGTATTTGTTTCTGCACTCTGATGGGCTGAGAATGGAGTTGTTTTATATTTAGGATGGCTTTTTCATTGCGAGGTATCGTTACTTGTACGATTGCAATGGGTTCATTATTTTTGTTTTGCCATCTGGTTACTGAGAGAGGATGAAAACCTAACGGCACTAGTTCGGTTTTGGTGTCTTCAGATTATATCTATTCTAATATGCCCTTGAATAGGACTCGTAGATTTTTACTTGGTGATGGTGTAAAATGGGGATATTTATTCTTGTTAAGAAGCGATATAATGGCTTCTCGGTCCGATTTCATGACGGGGGTCAAAAGAACTCCGTCCGATCTCGTCTTTTTCAGAGCGTTCAAGACGTTTAGAAAAACTGATTTGTCTTTGAGGACTATCGGTTTAGGGTTCGACGTTTCAAACACGGATTGTGTTTCGGTCTTTTCATCTAGGATGGGGACCTTTTCAGATTCATTATCTGATTTGGGTGATGTAACTGAAAGAGAGACACTCGCTTCTTCCAACAGGTTTGTCTCGGGAGACGGCGTCATCTTCTTCCTACTTTTTCTAGATCGAGAAGATTTCTGAGGATATCCCTCTGTGTCGGAGTCCTATTGAATATGCTCCTTTTGAAGGTCCGTCTGGATCTGTATAGTTGAAGTTTGGAACACAGGAGTTTGTTTTTCGGCTATTCCTGTTGATGCCTTGAACGTTTTAGTTTGCGTCTCGGCTGATCTTGCTTTTATGGACACAGTTTGTGTCGAGGCACACTTAAACACACTTTGAGTTTGTGTATCGACCTTATTGCCTTTTTTGGCTTTTGGTGTGGTTTTCTGTTTGGGATCTTTTTTGGCTATTAGAGCGTTGGCAGAAGCCTTTTCTAAAAGTGCTTTTAGGTCCTTGCTTTCGGCGCGCAGAAGCTCATTTTCTGTGCTTAAATGGACTATCTTAGAACTTTGTTTTCTGAGGTACTTATCTGTTTCGGGGTTTTGATGCCATACCCGACACTCTGCACAGAGAAGTATCAGTTTGTTATCATCATACCCTCTTTACTTAATTTTCATGAACGCGGTAAGCATTTCATCCTGATCTTCCATCGCGGACAGCACTATCCACTTTGGAGTATCAAAATATGTTTAACACTTGATCACTTATAACTGTTAATCATACTTTTGAAAGAAGGAGGGGCACATCTGTACTCTTCGACTGCTCTACTCAGGCTCTCCATATTTAAGCTTATGAGGTGTCTATATTGTTATCTAAAAATATTTTATCGATGACTTGTGTTCTGTGCAAAATTTTTTGAAATCTCTGAAAAAATGAACATCTACGATGCATGAAGAACATTCTTGCAAAATTTCAAGTCTATAGGAGTTCATTTGGAGTTGATTTTTCCTCCTTAGCAAACATCTACGACGCTTAAAGAACATCCCTATATATATATATATATATATATATATATATATATATATATATATATATATATATATATATATATATATACCCTTCAAGAACCATTCCTGATTAAAACCGGAGTACGCCAAGGAGATGGGTTATCCCCAGTCCTCTTCAACTTGATCCTAGACAAAGTCATAAAGGGAAAAAGAAATGAAAAATCAAGGACACTGGAAACCAATATGACTCAGACGACCCAACAAAAATATAGAAATATCATATCTAGCCTTCGCAGACGACCTAGCCATACTCGCAGACGATGAAACAAGGGCAACCAAACAGATAGGAGTCCTCAAGGAATGTGCAGAGAAAGTCGGCCTACAAATCTCCTTTCAAAAAACCGAATTATTTTGCTCAAAATTAGATGTCCAAAATTTGGACACCAAATACGGCAAGATAAATAAGGTCATTCATTTTAAACACCTGGGCGAGATCCTCGAACCCACAGGAGGAGAGAAGATATCACGGAAGACTCAATTACGAAGATGAAGAGGGCATACGACAAGACACACAATATCTACAATAAGAAATGCATATCAATATACGCAAAAATAAGACACTAAAATACAGTAATCAAACTAGAGGTACTATTGGCAAGCGAGACGCTTGCATTTGACACAAAAAGCGGCACAGAAAACATACTATAAAAACAACGCAAAATAATGAGGAAAATTATCGGCCCAAAACTGACAGAGGAAGGATACAGACTACATTCTATAAAGACCACAGAGAGAATGTCCAACGTAGCGGCGGACATAAGAAAAAGAATGTTGAAATTCTATGGACATATGGACACCAACAGAATTCTTACATACATACAAGGAGTCAAGTCAACAGTACCATGGATCGCACAAGTCATATCTGGGAAATGGACTGCACAAATTGGACCGACACAGATTAAGGATAGAAGAACGTACAGAAACAAAATGCATATGTAAAACATTGCCTCAGAGACCGATATTTCGAGCAGATCGTGGACGGAGGAGAGAAAGAGAATCCACGGAGAAAGGTTGAAAGCGGTGTGGAGGATCAGAAGGAACACTCGAAAATGAGTCAGAATGCTTTACGCGATCCAAACTAGTCTATATATTAGTCCGGGAGTACACCAATCGTTTGTGACCCGTTTGTTGGGAACGTGCAGACGTTTCGCCGAGGTCACATTTGGCATTCTAAAAGACTGAGATTGAAAATGGCAAGTGTGACCTTGGCGAAATGACATATGCTTTATCGCCAAGAATAGGGAGTCCCTCTCCACAATCAAACAACCCATATTTTCGCCGACTTCTCGTCGGACGGCTTATACATGGACGCAGTCCAAAGAAGTAAAAAAACTATATATATCATCATCATCATCAATCAGCCCTCTGCATCCACTGCTGGATATAGGCCTCTCCCATTTCTGCCCACCGTCTTCTATCTTGAGCGCTTTGTATCCACTTTGTGGTTATTCTTTTGATATCGTCCGTTCACCGCGTGGGAGGTCTTCCCCTGCTTCTTTTGTCAGCTCTTGGTCTCCATTCGAGCAGCCCCTTTGTCCATCGTCCATCTGTCATGCGGGCCACATGTCCAGCCGAATTTCATTTGAGCTTAGCCACCTGATAGATAACATCCGTGACTCCCGTTCTCTCTCGCAAGTCCTCATTTCTAAAGTGGTCACGAAGTGACACACCGAGCATCGATCTTTCCATCTTACGTTGTGTTATTCTAAGCTTCCTAGCAGATGTGACTGTCAGAGTTAAAGTT
This sequence comes from Cosmopolites sordidus, assembly GCA_031761425.1. Classification (NCBI taxonomy): domain Eukaryota; kingdom Metazoa; phylum Arthropoda; class Insecta; order Coleoptera; family Curculionidae; genus Cosmopolites; species Cosmopolites sordidus. The sequence continues at coordinate 247,843 of JARFXV010000370.1, forward strand.
TCGGCGCCGTAGGTCATAACCGGTAAAATGCACTGATTAAAAACCTTTCGTTTTAAACAAATTGGGAGATTACTCTTAAATACCTTCCCAAGTCTGCCATATGCAGCCCAAGAGAGCGTGATTCTTCTTTTTAATTCGCATGTTTGGTTGTCTCTCGAGATCTGTATTTCATGACCAAGATATGTGTACCTATCCACCAACTCCACCTCACAATCACCAATATTAATATTTCCACTAGGGACCAGATTCGTCATAAACTTCGTTTTTGATATATTAATCTTTAGCCCAATCTGAGCACATACTTCCTTCAGATCTTCCAGCATTTTTCTGATATCTTGTAGGTTGTCAGACAACAAAGCTATATCATCCGCGAAGCGTAGATTTGTTAGGTTTAAGCCATCTATATTTAAACCCTTTCCGCTCCATTCAAGCATCCCGAAGGCGTATTCCATAACGGTGATAAATAGTTTGGGTGACATAGTGTCACCCTGTCGTACTCCTCTGCCGGTTCTTATGGGGTTGGTATTTTCGTGCAGTTTTACCATCATGGTAGTATTTTTATATATGTTATATATTAGTTTAGTGTAACGATAGTCGAAACGACATTTTTGTAAGGAGTCTAAAACTGTACTTATCTCAACGGTGTCAAAGGCCTTGTGGAAGTCCACAAAGGCAATGACAAGCAGTCTATTCTATTCCATTGATTTTTCGATCACAGTTTTGATGCTTTGAAGATGGTCATTGGTCCCAAATCCTCTGCGGAACCCGGCCTGTTCTATTGGTTGGTAAAAATCTAATTTGTTTTCCAGTCGTGTAGTAATAATTCTCGTGAAGAGTTTATAAAGGTGACTAAGTAAGCATATTGGCCGATAGTTTTCCAGTTCGGCTGTATCTCCTTTCTTGTGGATCAAGATGACGATGGCGTTGTTCCACCTATCTGGTATGGTGCTGTTAAAAAGACAGATATTAAAAAGTTTTGCTGTTTTCTTGAGTAAACAGTTACCACCTACCTATATATATATATATATATATATATATATATATATATATATATATATATATATATATATATATGTATATATATATGTATATATATATATATATATATATATATATATATATATATATATATATATATATATATATATATATATATATATGTATATATATATATATATATATATATATATATATATATATATATATATATATATATATATATATATATATATATATATATATATATATATATATCTCATTCGGCATTCTCAAGTATTGTCTGCTTCCAACTGACGTGCACGGGTCGTCGTGTTCGCTCTTATAGCCGGCCGGCGACTGCGCAGATTGTATCGGGGCAGTTCGGGGCTATTTCAGGCGCTCGGCAACGCTGTCGGGCGCCCGTTTATTGATTTTTCTGTCTCGCAGCCACGTTACCGTGTTTCTTCTTTTTTCAGAATGGATTTTCATACTTTTGAAATGTTGCGTTTACTCTATTTGAAGGGTTTCTCTGATTGTTCGGACCTTGTAGTTTTCAATATTTGCTATTTCTTAGGCTCCTTCAAAATTAATTTTATGCCCTTTTTGTAGATGGTGCTGGAACAGAGCAGAAGTGGTTTGTTTTTTTTAAGTTGTTTTTATGTTTTTGTATTCTGGCTGAGATTCGTCTGCTTGTTTGTCCTATACATTCCATGACTTTCTGGTCTAACTTTGTCCTTGGGGTTTTTTTAGGAAGTTTGCGACAGTTTTGTGTGTCTTGTAGGCTGTTCTGATCTTATGTTTCCTTAGTAGTCTGCCTATCCTATCCGCGATTCCTTTTACGTATAGTAGGAGGACCTTTAGTGCATTTGGTTCATGATCCTTTATTGTTCTTTGTGGTTGGGTTTCCTAACGGTGAATGGCCTTCGTGATGTGATGTGAATGGCCCTCCTGTTCCGTGAAAACATTAGATGTAACACACATCATCATATATATCATATATATATATATATATATATATATATATATATATATATATATATATATATATATATATATATATATATATATATATATATATATATATATATATATATATATCATCATGATCATCATATATCATCATGATCATCGACATAGGCTGATGATGATGATCATCAGCCTATGTCGATCCACTACAGGATGAAGGCCTCTTAAGCATGTTTCCAACTTTCACGGTCCTGGGCTTTCCTCTGCCACTCTGATCCAATATACTTAACGATGTCATGAATCCATCGTGCTTTCGGTCTTCTTCTTCTCAATGCTTGTCTGAAGCATTGAAAATGCCAAGTGTGACCGTGGCGAAACGTCTGCAAAACTTGTCTTCAGGGTATCGACATATGCTCTCTCGTCAAGAATAGAGACACCCTATTAACAACCCATACTTTCGCCGACCTTCCGTCGGATGGCGTATATATGCAGTGTTAGAATTCTTTGGACTACGACCAATGATACTACAGTGTTGATTTTCATCATACACCTAACTGCTGGGTTCCACAATCTCATGTGGAACACACAACAACCTGCGTCTCCGCCTAAATGAGCATTTTACTGATTGCTTGACTGGGGACAGGCCCCACCCTGGAAGTCTCCCTATTCTTGTCGAGAGAGTATGTCGCTACCTGAACAATCTGAAACATCAAGAGATGAAACATATACCCTTCAATTGAAGCTTTGTGTTTCAAATATTTGTAATTTTGAATTTTAGAATATTTAAATTAAATGAAATCTGACGGATGGATTTTCCTCACAAATCTCCCGTAATTTTATATTGTACTTTACCACTGCCTGTAATGTAATTTACATAATTTCATTGCACATTGCACATTGAATTGCAGTCTGTATAAATATCTAAATAATTTGCTACCACATAATTTCATTGAAGGTTTTTTACTTACAGTATATATAGTACTATTATCTAATGTTAACTGACTGGTAAAAGCAAATATATAGTATACATTGGAATGGATTATATAAAATTAAGGCAGGTATAACAACACATTCGAAAGTGTACGTATGATTAGTTATTGAGGTTCGTGTTATGATAATAGTCAGCGTGAAGGGGGAAAGGGGAGGAGGAAACGGATGTAGCAGAGAGTTAATGGGGGCTGTGTGAATTGCCGCTGGTTCGTCAAGTGGAGGTATCGTGTCGGAAATCACCAAAAATAACGATAGTGTTTTATTGACCGTTTAATTTCACACAGAGTGTTAAACACGTCATATCATAATATATCTCACCGTCATATTTATAGATATCCTTACACCATTCATCATACCTTGAATGGATATCAGATTTGTGGTAAATCAATTAAACAATATTTAATCTGATATCCAAAAATCTGATTCCAAAACGGAATAAATTACGCACAATTTACAGCGAACTAACAACAGGATTGGGATATACCTACAGAAGAAGAATTTAATTTTTAGAAGAATTTATATTTTAATTTCAAATTTAATTTGATGTAATAACTCAACTTATATTAATTAGAGCAGGTTGATTGGATGATATATTCAATGAGATGATAAGATACAGGGGAGAAGCCTTAGGAAGAAGGATATTTAAGCTGATAATCCACATCTGGAAAAAAGAAAGAATGCCTGATGAGTGAAAAAATCTTTTCTTTAGGCCCTTTTCACATTATCCACTACACGCCACGCCACATGTCGTCAACATATTGGTCCCTTTCACAATTGTCCATGTCAAGCCACTCCACACCACTCGTCATTTCACACTTATCAACGTTCCATCAAGACCTTATTCACTTGAAAAGTGAGACTTTCTGTTCAGTCTGTTTTTGCCATCGTCATGGACTATTCGACTGAAGAGTTGGCTGGCATGAGTTTAATTGTTCTTTGAAGTTAAGAAGGCGCAGGAAAAAAAAAGAGAATTTTGTACCTAGAAGAGAGAAACCCGACAGAGAGAGAAAAAGAGAAACCCGACAAAAAAAGCTGCGCTTTTGACTATTTTGAGGAACTCCTTGATAATCCCATGAATTTTTTCACATTCTTTCGTATGAACGTGGAATCATTTTAAGAACTGTTTATAGTTTTAGAGGAAAGTTTGCACAGACAAGGCACTGTCTTGAGGAAGTCTATTACTCCCCAGCAGATGCTGATAGTAACATTGGGTCATTTCTGTATACTCAGAAAACAATGTATTTGCAACTTCAGACCAAGCAAACTGTTGTTTTTGTTTATTTGAATAATCACGTTGTACGTTCCATAAACATTCATTTTTTTTTACTTCGTCTATTAACTTTTCAGTATCAAAAAACTCCATGTAATTAAAATTACAAAAAAAATAATCAAAATTACCAAAAAATGTAATTCAAATAAAAAAAAACAAAGAACAAACTTGGGATCAAATAAGCACTGATAACTGATATGATTAACCACGTGTTGGGCGTGGATGGGGCGTGGCAGAGTATGAAAAAGCCCATTGGTTCTTGGCCTACATTTGACAAGAGGTGGTGTGGCGTGGATGGGAGTTGCGTGCATGTGGCGCCTGCTTGCTGTTGATCTCGAGTGGAACCCTTATGGCTGAGTATAATTGTGTGGCGTGGCGTGGATAGGTGTGTAAACCCCTATCTACCCCTATGTACGTGGTGTGGCGTGGCGTGACGTGGAGTAGATAGTGTAAAAGGGGCCTTAAATACAAGGTACAGGACCGGAATAAACGCTCTTTTCGAAATTAATAAGATATTTTTTTATCTTTCAGTTTTTGAATAATGGTATTAGAAAAAATGTTTATTTTATCGAGTTTTATACTCTGTTAAAAAAAAGTCTCAACTTAGGAATCACCCTGTATAAATAAGGGTCCGTGGGCTAACTTAAAAAACTAGTCTAAAATCAAATCAAGAATAGGTATCGAATATCGAAGGCACAGGAACGATGTTCGAAATGGATGCCTAAGGTTTTTGACCACCACCAAGAACAAGGTTTTTGTCGGTGTCTGACCCTAACCGGAGAGGGTCAATTACACTAGGGAACATTCTCGATCTGTGTTCTTCACTGCTTTAACTGCAGGATATATTTAATTTTTGCGAATATAATGCGCAGCAGACGTTATCAGGTTGTCATGGACCACTTTTTGAAGTGGTCTATGCCAATCTAACTTGTAAGATCTCTTAAACTTTCACCCATAGAGCAAGTTTGAAGCATAGTCGGTAGAGAGTTAGGAAATTTCTCGTCAGTGTCATGAACTTTATAAATACTTTAAGACTTAAAGTACGAGTAACTTGGTATACTATACTATAAGAATTAAATCATCTGATTCAATCGATACCTAGACGAGTTAAGGTGTAGATAAACTCGATACCTGGATTGACACATAGATCTCGGCAACGGTTTTATCTGTAACATTTGCTAATCGAATTGTTAGTATATTGCCACCATATTTCAAAATAAAACTATTTCATTGTATAAATAATACTACTTCCTTTCGAAAAGCTTGGAAAATACTTTCTAAATAACTGTATAAATTAGAGAAACAATGGGGCGAGTTTTCCTAATATTGGTTGGAATATTCATTCGGATTTCCAACTATCGATGCTGGAATAGAACCAGACGCCACCAATCAACAAAAATAGGAGATTGCATGGGACACGTAGCGGCTATAAGGCGCTGGGAGAACTATTCCGGGCCTTTGCAGGCTTCCGGATCCATCATAAATTGTAGATAATGAACTTCACGCCTCGCTTAGTAATTTCGATTACCGAACGTTAATATTACCGGTGGCTGCGAACTAGAGCCTGCAAAAGCCGGGCTGCGGTCGTCTGTAGTTTTAATACTCTGCGGTGGGAACGAGAATTTACATACTTTCCGGGTGTATACCAGGTGTTTTGGCCGTCTCCCCTCCCCCCCTCCTGTTTCCGAATCGATTAAATCTGACTGAACGTTGCTCACTGGCTGCGGAATGTTTTGAATGGTTCTTGCTCGCGTCTTTGCCGAATAGCGCGATACCTCTTAATATAAGCTGCTGTACGATTAGTTCCAATTACTTCAGGTTTCTCCTCGTAATGAACTTAGAGCGATACTATTCAGCAGTAGCAAAAACTTTGCTTTACATCGTACTGCTTTAAATAAATGTGGGGCCATTTTTAGTTGTGGAATAATAACATTTTTAATACTTCATTTATATATTACGAGGGTCATTCAGTAAGTCCTCAGAACATCCAAGAGATGCAGCTCGAAATGGTTTGGTTTTAATAAGCACCATTATTCACCAGATAGCTGTCAAAGTTTCAGTTATATTCACCACATGGTTTAATTTTTATTGTCGATTGAACAATTACAACTTTTGTATATTTAGAAAAATGGAATAAACTGAATTTCGAGTGCTGATTAAAGACTTATATTTAAAAGGCTTGACATCAGATCAAACCTGAGTAGGATGAAGTTCATGGCATATCTGCTCCTGTATTTGCAACAGTTTATAAAAGATGACTCGTTCGGGACGCCCAGTGGATGTGACTACTTCTGAAATGATTGTCAAAATCCACGACATGGTTTTAAGTGATAGTTGAGTTCAAGCTAAATTGTTGAGCCCACTGGCTTATTGCCAGGTACAGCGTTTTCAATTTTCACGAAAAATTGGGTGTGAAAAAAATGTCGGGAAGATGGGTGCCGCGTTTGTTCTCAGTGAAGAATAAGCGCAATCGTGTTGTTGACTCTGAGTCTGCATTGGCGCTTTTTCGTCGCAATCCCGATAAGTTTCTGTGTCGATACATAACTGTGGATGAAACATAGATACAGTACTACACTCCAGACATAATGGAGCAATCAAAACAGTGGGTTTTTGAAGGCGAACGGGCTCGGAAGAAGGCGAAGATGGTGAAATGGGCCGGCAAGGTTATGATCACAGCTTTTTGGGATGTACACGGAATCATTTATACCGATTACTTGATTAAGCGAAAAAACCAAGAAAAATCGTTTTCATTTGAAAAAAAAAACTTTTTCATCAAGACAATGCACGGATGCATACCTGTATAGTTTCAATGGCCAAAATCATGGAATTAAAATACAAATTAATGAAACATCCACCATATTCACCCGATTTGGCCCCCAGTGACTTTTTTATTTTATTTATTAAGGATTTATTTTATAATATATATATATATATATATATATATATATATATATATATATATATATATATATACATATATAATCATATCATCATCATTATCATCATCGGCCACTGTCGATCCACTACTCCTCCATGCCTCCAATTCGTTTTCGGCCTTCTTCGCGGGCATTTATGATCAAGCGGTATCCATTCCAGAATTGCTTTGGTCCATCTATCGTCGCATCGTCTCGCTACATGACCTGCCCACCTCCATTACAATCCCTTCGCCCTTTCAATGATGTCACACACCTTCGTTTGTTCTCTGATCCATATGCAGGTCTTTCTGTTCCGCTTTGTAATGCCAAGCATACACCTTTCAATTCCCCTCTGTGCCACCCGAAGCTTTTGAACTGATTGTGATGTGAGTGTCCATGTTTACTTCCATATGTCAAAATAGGCAGGACGCACTGATCGAAGACTTTTCTTTTCAGGCAAAGTGAGAGTCTGCTCTTAAATACTGTATTGAGCCTGCCAAATGCCTACCAGCTTCACTTAACAAGCCGTTCTACTTCCCGGGCGATAGTACCCTCCATTGAAATCACTTCCTAAAATAGAAATTCTTTTGTTGACAGCAAATTTGTTAAACATAACCTGACTCTTTTTTAGGTTTATTTTCAAACCAAATGGTTTGCAGCTCTCGTATGTGTTTTTGTAGCTCATCTAGGTCTTGTGAAAGGAGAACGATATCATCCGCGAATATAAGATGGCTTAGATATGCACCATTGAGTTTTATTCCCTGCTGTTCCCAATCCAGATTACGTAATACCTCTTCAAGGCAGGCTGACAAAAGAACAGGCGATATTGTGTCACCCTGCCGTTCACCACGTTCTGCGTTGATTTTAACTTCAAAGTCATCCATGTGAACTGTACCTTCCTCATACATGGATCTCAGTAGGTAAACATAGGCTCTGGTTAAGCAATGCATCCATCATGGCCTGCGTTGATACTGAATCAAATGCCTTTTCATAGTCAATAAAAGCCAAGCACAGTGGCATGGTGTATTCATTGTGCCTTTATATGGTTTGTTGGACGACCTGGATATGGTCCATCGTACTGAATTCACTTTTGAATCCTGCCTGCTCTCTTGGTTGTGCATTGTTCAGTGTTCCTTTCCTGTTCTTGTGCTCCTTTCTTATGAAGAAGAATAATTTCAGCATTTTTCCATAGACTGGGTATTTTTTTATCTTTGAGGCATTTTGAGTACAATTTTGTCAGTATTTTATGTAGAGTTCGACCACCAGCCTTTCAACCGTTACATTGTCTTTACCTGGAGTCTTTCCATTCTTTATCGCTTCTATGGCATTTGTCACTACTTCCAACAGAATATCTGGCATTTGCTCTTCCGTAGGTATTGCTGTCTTTAACTGGTTCTGATTTTCATATAACTTTTAATAAAATCTTCTAATAACCTCTAACATTTCCGTACGCTCCTTACACACTGTGCCATCCTCAATCATTAAGGCAAACATTTGGGTCCTTTTATTTATCAGCTTATGTTTGGCTTTGTTTATTCCTTTGTTTTCTTCTAGTGTTTTTTGCACTAGCTGCATGTTGAAGCGACGCGTTTCCTCTCGTATACGTTTTCTTATAGTTTTGCAAAGCTCAACGTACTGGACCCTTTCAAAGGGACTGTCTGCATTCTTCATTGTCCTACGTTTCTTCATTAAATCGATGGTCTCATTGGAGATTTTTGACTGAAACTTTTTTCTGTTTGTGCTATTGCAGCAGTCATTTCAACCACATTTTCGATGATTTTTTTCTTATTGATCTGTTATTTCCATCACTTCTGAGTCTTGTAACACAAGAGAAGCGGTTAGACAAAGCAATCTCAAAATTGTTGCCCCTCTGCAGCAGCTTCTCAGAATTCACTTCGCCTTTCTTCAATCTTACCATTAGTGAACGTTCTCTTTGACAATTTATCTTAACTTTTGCTCGTACTATTCTATGGTCACTTCCAACATTAAAACGGTTAAGGACAGTATAATTTACAAAATATTGTTTTATCATTTGACATGATGTAGTCAATTTCACTTATGAGACCAGGTGGACTTTTCCATGTCCATTTTCTGCTAATTTTTTTTATAGAACGAGTTCATAATGTACAATTCTTGTCCTTCAGCAAAATCAACCAATCTGTCACCTTTATTGTCCTGCTCGCGATTTCCATATTACACACTCCATATTACACATTACTCCTATCGGTGGCCTACGATACGGTCAATCATCGACTGCTATTATGAAAAGGATGGAAATATACTAAGCAAGGACTACGGCCTGACCCAAATGATTGGAAACCTTCTTCAAAACAAAACATTCTTTGCAGGTTTCCAAGGACAGAGAAGCCGGTGGCGAACACAAATGAATAACCTGCCACAAGGTAGCGTGCAGGCTCCACTGCTTTTCAACATTTACACCAAAAACCATCCACTCCTGGAAGGCACTTACAGTTTCATATATGCAGATGATTGTGTCATCACTGCCCCAGCAGTTAATTTTGAGACCGTCGAACAAAAATTAACAGAAGCCCTTGACCAGCTTGCTGCCTACTATAAGGACAATCAACTCAAATCTAACCCCTTGAAGACCCAAACCTGCGCCTTCCACCTGAGAAACAGACAGGTGATGAGAATATTACTGATAGCCTGGAAAGGTATGCCCCTGGAGCATTGTCCAACCACAAAATATCTAGATGTCACTCTAGATAGAGCTCTTACCTACAGAAAACACTGCATGTACGCCAAACACAAAGTGGTGCAGAACCCAGGGCAGTAAGAACTACAACTTGTGTTATTCAGCCGCAGCCGTATGTCGTATAACTCTATCCACCCCAAACAAGTGGATATACCACTCAACGAATCGTGTCGTATCATGTCGGGCTATCGGTGGCCTATACCCCCCCTAGCATCAGACAAAAAGTTTCTTGCACACAACACAGAATCTGAATCTACCAACACACCACAACAAACTGGATTAGAAACGTGGCAAGATAGAAACGCCCATCTTCCAGACTGGTTTATACCAAAGGTTGGTCCCCCCCTCAGTACTCACAGAAGAATGGGTGATATGAAAATCCTTAGATAGTCTATGCTTCAAGGCCCAAATGTAATATGAACAATTTGGGGTTTCAGACGAACTGGTGCTGTTGGATTATGGACATGAGCAGACTACTGCCCATCTCATGTAGTCTGCCAAATTTTACCTACCGAACTTACTTTACAGTCCTGCTCATATACTTTCGATGCTTCTAATATGAATAAATAAATCTAAATATCTTCTTCTTCTTCTCCTCATTCTTCTTCTTTTTCTTCGTATTTTTATTTACTGAAGGGTGAATAATTTATGGTTACCGACATTAATCTTGTTCGTCTAGCAGATTACGGTATGCAAAGGACCCATCTCCAGCACGAAAGTTCAAAAGAATCAATGCGCTGGAGGTGTTTTTGAATGTCCCATGTTTGTAGGATATAGCAGAGAGGAGAGAGGATGAGATATAGGGGAAAGAGAGGTATCAATTATTCAGTTCTATTCGCAAATAAATATCGCCAAAATAAAAGACCAAAAAGTCATGATGTGTGTAGATATTTCCTTCTCATTTTTCGACGAGGTAAATTTTCACGAATGCTGAAGAGAAAATGTTAGTATCATATTTACTACAAAGTTCTAAAATTAATTATGGATTATCCTATAAAGAAACAAGAATTTTAGTGTATAAATAACATTTACCAAAGCATCGTGACTGTTAACTTGGATGAAACTTGCGTGACTACAGTTGTACAAGCTCCAAAAGTCATTGCCCGGTCAAAAGCAAGTTGGATAAAGTGTTTCTGTTGAAAGGGCGCAATTAATGACATTGTGTGCAATTGTTAGCCGTAGGAAACTCAATACCACCAGTTTTTATTTTTCCAAGGGCCCAATTTTACAAAAATATGCTTATTGGAGAACCTATTGTTATTATTGGTTTTGCAAATAACTCTCAAAGAGTTGGATGACTGGAAGGTGCAGTAATGATGATAAAATATTGTTGTCATTAGATAATCATGTAAAACATTGTATATTATATGCTATAAAATTTTGTCGTAAAAACGGGATTATTCTTCTTACTTTTCCACCACACTGTACTAATCGATCCCAACCTCTAGATGTTGCAGTTATGGGGGCATTTAAATGACAACTTTCAGTTTCACAAAATGACTGGTTACTAAATAATCTCGGTAAAACAATAACAATTCATCAATTAGCAACATTCACTCCAAGTAACATCACTTCAGGGTTCTCCAAACCAGGCATCCATCTATTTCCGAGGAATGCATTCATAGACGACGATTTTCAATATTCAGAAATTAAAAATCATCCTTTAACAGCGTCAGCCTCTACTCAATTTGCATGTCATATGGAGTAAGAATCGTCTCATTCAAACATGAATACTAATAACCTGTCACAACTGATGATAGTTGTCAATCGAAGAAAGACACGTCTCACAATATTAAAAGCGTTACTGATAATACTCAAGTCTTATCTCCCGCTTTAGTACAACCTATCCCAAAAGCAGCACCACGAACAAAAGAAAAGAGAGAGGAGAAGAACAAATTAAGAAACATTTTTGGAGCGATAAGAATCTACTGCAGAGGAAAAAAGTCAGGAAATCAATTAGATCTAAGAATAAAAAGGCGAGTGAGTTGTAATTTAAGTGTAAGTTGCGCAGGTCGTGTTAGATTACAACCTGCCATCAACCGGGCCAATTGACGTGATCTGGCTGACTGTCCTTGAGCTCATCTGATTCAAGAGAGATTATATTTGTTATTATTATTATTCACGTATGGGCCCTGGTGGACCACGCGAAGTACAATTAGAGGCGTTTGTTGTTGTTAGCCTTCCTTTGCGCCCATACCAATTTCATTCTTTCGCTATGAGCTTTTTTCCTTTCGTCAGACCAAGTTGTTCCAGTCTTCCTACATTTTTCTCTCTGGCCAACCTTCCAAACGTCAACCTTGTGTCTGAAACATCCTCTATCCAAAATTTCACTTTGTGTAATATTTGCTGATCTTAGGTCCTCTTTAATTACAGCAATCCATTTAATTATTTCTATTTTAGCTCTACTCCTATTTTCATAAAATTCGACTATTTGTCTAGTTAGCCTACTCGGATTCATCCGTTTTATGTGTCCGTAAAACTTAAGTCTTCTTTTTCTCATATCGCTATGTATATCTGTGTATTGTTTGATTTCTTGGTTTTCTCGAAGTCGGTATGTTGTATTTATTTGTTTGGGGCCTAAGATTTTTCTTATGATATTTCTTTCCTTCTTTTCAATGTCCTCGATGTGTCTCTTTCTATTCAACATGAGCGTTTCTGCCCCATATAGACATTCTGGCTTAATAACTGTATTGTAATGTCTCAGTTTTGTGTTTCTAGATAGGCATTTTTTGTTGTAAATATTTTGTGTAAGTCTCAATGCCGTTTCCATTTTTTGACATCTACCCTTATTGGCCGCTTTTTCCAACCCATTTTCCATGATTATTTCACCCAAATATTTGAACTGAGAGACTCGTCTGATGTTACCATATTTTGTTTTTAGAAATGGTGTTCTTAGTCTGTTGCAGGTCATGTATTGTGTCTTTTCAAAGGAAATTTGGAGTCCTACCTTTTCTGCTGTTTCAATTAGGATTTTAATCTGTTTTTGTGCCGTTAATATATCTTGAACCAAAATTGCTAGATCATCAGCAAACTCCAGACAATCAATTTTGATGTTGGTTCTCCCCAGTTTAATGGGCTCGTCAATATTCAGGACCGACTTTTTTTCACGCCACTCCTGTATTACTTTTTCTAGAACACAGTCAAATAAGTTTGTTATATTATTTGTTATATTTGTTATATTATGTTAATTTCGTATTGAAATTAAATTTTTAATCTTTTACCTTTATTTTTCAACTAGTTATATAGTGCTCTAATTTGTTTCTGCGCTGCTCTCTCTGAGTTGTAGAAAGTTTCTTTCTTTTACGTCATCCCCTATCTCTATAATCTTGACTATACTAAATATGAATTTTGCCTCAATTTTACATCTTTTTCGACTTACATCTTTCCAAATGTTCTTCAATAAAACTTTTTGTAACAACTTTCAATTGGGTTTCATTGTTCTATCCGCTAATATCCCTCCTCTAAGAAATAATGTAGTCGTCACTTTATTAATTGGTATTTTTTGAAATTATTTAGTATTTACTATCAAAATATATAACAATTTATAAGTCAAAATGTTCAGTTAATACAACTTTCCAATTATGACAAGCAGCTATCCTATTGTGACTATTTCTAAGATTATATAAAATTCTTTCACTACCTTTTTCTCATACAAACTAAGCTAAATTAATAGTGAGAAAACTAATTAGAACCTAAACTATCAATTGACCTAATAAAACCATAAAACAAGATAGTGGGGAAATCCATTTTTTTGTCAACATCTAGGAGGGCAATATATGTTTAATAACGGTGAACCGTTCAAGTCTAGCTGGTCATTTATCGAAATATCCAATTTTTTTTGTTTATTAATTTCTGGGCTCTAAAATATTCTCTACATTTTTCGGATTTATTCTCATTATGTAACATTATAAAATTATCATTGAAAGTACGTTTTTCTAACATCAAGTGGTTAGCATAATGAGAATTATTTTGTTGTTTAATATAACGTCTTTTATGTCCGTTGAGTTTAGTAGAGAAAGATCTTAGTAATGTCTGAATGATTGTGGCGTGTTCATATATTTTTTTTTCCTTTATTTGGGGTTTTCGCCACTATCTAAATCTCAAAAAATATCAAAAATACCTGTTCTTATTTAAAGAAAGAATCACTGGGTAAAAAACAAAAAACCAAACGGAGACAAATTTCTCAGTGATTCTTTTTTGTAATAAATTTGCCTAGCGAACAAAATTTTAAAGATATAAAAATGTTATAAAAAATGTTACAAACTTTTTACGTTAACGTTTCGGAGGGTACTCTCCCCCCGTTTTCAAAACTAAACTAAAAAATAAATTATATTAATTTGTAATATAGAAATTAACGAATGAAAGTATATATATTTTTTTGTATATGTCAACGATACTTACATTGACAACAATAGATTTTCATGACAGTGACATACTACCAAAAAATATATATAGGTAATGTTTACTGTGTGATTGTGTATTCAAATATTTAAATGTGTTTAATTGTATTCTTTAGAATCGGGAACCATATTGAATTTATATATATATATATATATATATATATATATATATATATATATATATATATATATATATATATATATATATATATATATATATATATGTATTGCTATGCCTTCGGTAGATTTAAATTCAATATGGTCCCCGATTCTAAAGAATACAATTAAACACATTTAAATATTTGAATACACAATCAGTACAATAAACAATCTCACAGTAAACATTACCTATATATATATATATATATATATATATATATATATATATATATATATATATATATATATATATATATATATATGTATTGCTATGCCTTCGGTAGATTTAAATTCAATATGGTCCCCGATTCTAAAGAATACAATTAAACACATTTAAATATTTGAATACACAATCAGTACAATAAACAATCTCACAGTAAACATTACCTATATATATATATATATATATATATATATATATATATATATATATATATATATATATATATATATATATATATATTTTGGTAGTATGTCACTGTCATGAAAATCTATTGTTGTCAATGTAAGTATCGTTGACATATACAAAAAAATATATATACTTTCATTCGTTAATTTCTATATTACAAATTAATATAATTTATTTTTTAGTTTAGTTTTGAAAACGGGGGGAGAGTACCCTCCGAAACGTTAACGTTAAAAGTTTGTAAAATTTTTTATAACATTTTTATATCTTTAAAATTTTGTTCGTTAGGCAAATTTATTACAAAAAAGAATCACTGAGAAATTTGTCTCCGTTTGGTTTTTTGTTTTTTACCCAGTGATTTTTTTTTTAAATAAGAACAGGTATTTTTGAAATTTTTTCAGTTTTAGATAGTGGCGAAAAACCTAAATAAAGGAAAAAAAATAGAGAAAGATCTTCTTGTTTGTCCTACATAGACATTTGGACACGACCCGCGCTCAAATAAACTCCTGATTTATACAGTTTATTTGTTTGACTTTTACCGTTTTTAAGGAGGCGTCCTAGACTATGGTTTGTTTTAAAAGCAATGTTTATATTGTTTGTTTTGGGTAAATGTCTCGACACTAATCTAGTAACTTTTCCCGTATAAGTAATTGTTTTGAATGCTGCATTTTTGATATTATTGGCCGTATATATTGAATTTATGGTTTTATTATAACTTTTTTTATTAATTACTTTATTTATAATGTTAATTTTATAATTAGTTTATTTATAATGGTTCGTATCTTTATTATAATTATCTATTGACATGGGAAAATTTAATAATCTATGTATAAAAGAGTTAAATGTTGACGGTCGCGTTGGTAAGAGCACCGGCCTGCCGTGCGACCCCCTCATTGTAATATATTACTTTGACGCTTATCAAAGTTTTATAAATTCCTACGAGTATGTTCATAAGCTTACAAATCGTAAAAAAAATCATAATAAAAATCATCAATAAGCAAAGATTAACATTTAAAAATGTCCACTATATTTAAAATTATATGTATAACAATCCTTTCGATACACACTGCCTTGTTCAAATGCAAACTAAGCTAAACTAACAGTGAGAAAAGTAATTGAGGTGAGAAAAGGTTGAGAAACGATGCTCTAAACAAACGAAAAGTTATGGAAGCATAGCTGAAAAAAACACCCAATACATAATCGATAAATTACGCAAAGTTTTTTGATTTCCCCCCTGCTCTCAGTTTCGTATTCGTAGGTATCCATCCCGTTCGTCCCCGTTTCACGAAGTTATTTAAATTGAGATATCACCCAGTTTTACTTGGAATGATTTATTCGTATTCGGACGTCTTGACAGTTCACTAATACCGCCCCGAAAGCGACATTATTGGAAAGTGAAACGAGAGGAAAAATACGATTAATTGGAAAGGATATATCCCTGTCTCGTTTGCAGATGGAGAGACGGTTCGTTTGCGCTACGGCGCAATTAATTCTATGATACGGTGAAGGTCGACGAGATAAAATCTCAAATTGGTATGGTCGTTTCATTAGATTTAATTTTTCTTCGTTGAAATTAAATATTCCGCTCGTTTTATTGATTGAAAATTGTTTAATTTTTTAGTATTTTTTTTTCTTTTTATTTAAATGTCGTTACGGAAAATGCCACAGTATCGTATAGTATTTCGCAGTGTGCGATCGTGTATGGTACTTTCTAAGGAAATGATCGATATATGAAAATATATTTTATAATGGGGTAATTAAAAAAAATATATTTTATTATTTATTATTACTATTCACGTAGGGGCCTTGGTGGACCACGCGAAGTACAGTTAGAGGCGTTTGTTGTTGTTAGCCTTCCTTTGCGCCCATGCTAATTTTATTCTTTCGCTATGAGCTTTTTGCCTTTCATTAGATCAAGTTGTTCCAGTCTTCCTACATTTTTCTCTCTGGCCACCCTTGTGTCTGAAACAGCCTCTATCCAGTTTTTCACTTAGTGTAATATTTGCTGATCTTAGGTCCTCTTTAATTGCACCAATCCATTTAATGATTTCTATTTTAGGTCTACTCTTATTTTCATAAATTTCGACTATTTGTCCAGTTAGCCTAATCGGATTCATCCGTTTTATGAGTCCGTAAAACTTAAGTCTTCTTTTTCTCATATCGCTATGTATATTTGTGCATTGTTTGATTTCTTGGTTTTCTCGAAGTCGGTATGTTGTGCTGTTTATTGTGATTTTTCTTATGATTTCTCTTTTCTTCTTTTCAATATCCTCGATGTCTCTCTTTCTATTCAAAATGAGCGTTTCTACCTCATATAGACATTCAGACTTAATAATTAACAGTGTTGTAATGTCTCAGTTTTGTGTTTTTACATATGCATTTTTTGTTGTAAATTTTTTGTGTAAGTCTCAATGCCGTTTCCATTATATTTTTTTGACATCTTGGCCGCTTTTCCCAACCCGTTTTCCATGATTATTTTACCCAAATATTTGAATTGAGAGACTCGTCTAATATTACCATATTTTGTTTTTAGAAATGGTGTTCTTAGTCTGTTGCAGGTCATGTATTGTGTCTTTTCAAAGGATATTTGGAGTCCTACCTTTTCTGCTGTTTCTTTTAGGATTTCAATCTGTTTTCAACAACATCAGCAAACGCCAGACAATCAATTTTGATGTTGATTCTCCCCAGTTTAATGGGCTGGTCAATATTCCTAGGTCCGACTTTTTCTCACGCCACTCCTGTATTACTTTTTCTAGAACACAGTTAAATAAGAGTGGCAAGAGTCCATACCCTTGTCTCACTCCAGTTTTAATTTCGAATGGCTCTGAGATGTCACCCATGAATTTAACTTTTGACCTTGTGTTAGTTAATGTTGCTTTAATAACTGCCAGCGTTTTCAGATCTAGTCCTTGTTCTTTCAAGATTTGGAATCAAGATTCGCTGTCAATAGAATCATATGCTTTTTTGAAATCCACAAATGTACAGACGATATTTTGATTGTACAGGTTTTGATGTCTTGGGATTAACTTTAGATTCAGGATCTGTTCAGAGCAGGATCTGCTCGGTCGAAAACCTGCTTGATATTACGTTCTAACTGGCCGTGTGCTCTGTCTAGTAGATATTGAGATATAATCTTGTAACAAGCTGGGAGAAGAGATATCCCTCTGTAGATGTTTACATCCGTTCTATCTCCTTTCTTAAGGAGTGGATGGATTAGAGGATCTTTCCAATCTTCCGGAATCCGTTCGGTTCGCCAAACTTCTTGTAGAATTTTGGTTATTTCCTTGATTGTACCTGGACTAGTCGGTAATTTGTTTGACAGTTTAGTAGTTGTTCAAAATATTTCGCAAGTTCTTTGCAATTGTCTTGGTTATTTAGAGCTAATTGTCCGTTTCCCTTTTGGAAGCAAATACTTTGGGATTGATAGCTTGTTAATTTAGTTTTAAATGTTTTGTAAAAGATTTGGAAATCTTTTTCTTTTTCATTAAGTTGATTGTTTTCATATTTTCTTTTAGTTTGCCTAATTAGCTTCGATGTTTCTTTTCTTACTTCCAAAAAGATGTTATAATTTATTACTATTTTGTGACTGTTCCAATCTTTGAATGTTTTACTTCGTCTGCCAGCTTTGCTGGTACAACCGGACTTTCGGATTCTGGGACGTCCGGGCTTAAACGCAAAATCTTTCAGAGGAAGTCGGAGACCTCTTGCCAACGTCTGAAACCGAAAACAAAGTGTAAATATATTTTTTTATAATGAATCGAGATCGTCCTTATATGCATACGATGTGTGTAAATAAGGTAATGAGAATGATATTTTTATAATTATTTTATTCAATTGAAACTTTAAACATTGTCTTTTTCAAAATAGTTGATTTTTGAAGCTACATGGAGATGGGCTTTTAAAAAACTTGTTATAATTAATTACAAATGAATTAATATGTTCAAAATTTAAAAAAAAATACCTGACTACGAACGCGCGGCGATTGGCTGATATGTTTGTGACGTCAGAATAGTAAAGTGTTTTCACGTTAGTACTATCAACGGCTCCTATTCGTCTATACACTGTCTAAATTATTGATGGTTAAGTGTACAAGATTGTTGATTACTAATTTAGTCCAGTAATGTGTGGGAAAGGGTTCATAAAGGCTAATTCTGATAATATACCTGCTGTGGAAATTTTTATGATCAATTTAGCTGAAGTTCGAGGTGCTACGGCATCGATGTAAGTTTTTTAATAAATAATAATAATGTAAATGTAAATAAGAAACAAAATATTTCTATTAAATATAATTAAACGATTTGTAGGGTGTCACGAGAAAGTTATGGTGACAAAGCTATAGTTTTGTTCAACTTAAACGCAAAATGGTATTTGCACGGTAAAAGGACGTCTATGTCCAGAACATAAAGTTCGGACTAAAGCTTATACAGTTACCCCCATTATTAATTAATATTACTTATTATAAATTTCCGTTTCTTTCTGCGATTCTTTATGGTCGTTATAAATTCTTCATCAGTTAATTTACCAAATTCTTGATTAATTTGTATTTCTATATTGTTTCTAATAGTTTGAATGGCTGTGAAAAAAGTTACCAAATTCTTCTTAATTTAAGTGGATCTACTAGTAGCCTGCTTTGCAGTTGATCAAAGAGAATGTCGCAGTGAGGCATTGTTTTGAGGCAATTCGTCTTTGTAAATGTAAACAATATTCACACATTTAGATGTAAAGTTCGATCTGGTAGGGGCCGCACCGGGTAGACGATTTTTCACGATGCTGTCCAGAACAGTTGTCCTTTTGGATGATCGAGAAAAGAAAGCGGGAAATGCAGACAGATTTGCAAAAAGATACCTTTACACTTTTTTCTGTTGTACAAACCCGTTCAGTTATTAGATTTAATTGGTGATTTTTGATGACAATTCGGCCCTTAAATGTTAATGTAACATTATTTCTATTCATATATTGTACTGAGTTCATCTTCACTATTGTAATCGTTCAAAACATTGTAGTATTGAGAATGTAGTATTGTAGTATTGAGAATGTAGAATTGAGTATGGACAAACCCGCCACCCGCCGCCCTTATGGACAAACCGTCTTTTTGATGACATTTTAGCATAACCATGCTTATATATCACCAGTGACTGGAATTCTGAACTGACTGAATTGTTCTTATAAACCTGGCTTTTTACGTAATCCCAAAGAAAATAGTCCAACGGTGTCAACTCGCTTGATCTTGGTGTCCAATCAACATCACCATTTCTTGCAACAACTCGTCCAGGAAATTTTTATTATATTAATTGTGTTATTATATTAATTGTTGCATTAGCAGAGTGAGGTGTAGCGCCATTCTGTTGGAACCACATTTCCTCCAGATCAATATTATTTAATTTAGCCCACAAAAATCCAGTTATCTTCTCAGAATATCGAACACAACAGCATTCTGAAAGAAATACGGCCCAATTACACTTCCTGACCATAATTTACACCAAACACTGACTCGCTTAGAATGTAAAGGATTTGAATATAATGGATCCTCGCCCCAAATGCGGCAATTTTTACTTTTTAACACGTCTATCAATTTCAAAATGTACTATATACAAAAAAATATGATTTTTTGAGAAAAATCACCTGTCTGTTCTTTGATCCAATTGACAATGGATCCAGTGGCTTTAGTTTCTGTGTTATTTGAACCTTATATGCCTTCAGAGTTAAATCCTTTCCTAAAACAGGCCATGGTGGCGATTCACTGAGTTCAAATTATTGTGAACGTCAACTAATGAAAATTTCTGAGTTTTCAGCAACACTTTCACGCACCAAATCAATATGCTGTTGTGAATAAGCACTGCGACAATACATTGCTCTAATTTTATCTTCCACAGAACCAGTTTCTTGAATGTTTTGAATTAATAGTGATATTAGAGGGACGATTCTGCGAACCGTAAATATGACGCCATTTTTTTTCATAAAATTATTCATCAATTTTAACACGTTGTTTTATTGTGTAGGTCTCCATTTTTATAAATGTCACACGTTACATTTCTGACTGGTGACGCTATTTGTGTTTTAGATAATCATTATTTTAATTGTTTAATTGTAGAGTCAGTGTGTAGTACAAGAGTGAGTACTTAATATGCTAATATATTTTATTATTTATAATTATTATTTATTAAAAACAAAGCATTTATTTTCGAATATTTCCAATATTCATACCACAATTAATTAAATTAATTAAAAAAAATACAGAGTTCTTTCAAAGTTTCCAATTTTCACTTCTGTCGGCAGTCCTCGTAACTGCCTACCTATTTTTTGCATTTTGTTAGATAAATATGGCTTGACAGTATTTTATCCCTAAATAATAATAATTATTGACTACTATAATCATTTTCTTATCATGACCTCTCAGTCGGACTCGAGTTGTCGGAAAGTAGCTGAAGAAATGAGCAATGGTAAGGCCGTATATGTCGGTATTTTCGGAAGTAGTCTGTATTACTGTGCAGCTTACACCATCCTTTGTTGAACTTCCGCAGCAATCAGACTGCACAAACCATCCGTGATCTGCCCAGGCATTAAGTACCAGGTATGCATAAAAAGTTGCACGTCAGCTCATGGAGAATGTTATTATAGAATATTCCATAATATTGAGACTACATCCAAAAAAGTTGATTTTCCATCGCGTCAAGACAAGTACCTCCCAGGACCAGTTTCTGCCCTAACAGCCTGGACTGGGTCTGGCCGTTAGCTGGGCTCGAGTATAACGCAAGGAGACATTTGATGAGACACGATCAGAACCAGGCCAAGGCAATTGGCCATGTTTGAAACAAACAAACACGTAAAGTACGGATAGAAGATTTCTGTTGTTTTAATATCTCTCTCCACGGCCGCGCTACGCTATCTACTCTATCTCTATCTATATATATATATATATATATATATATATATATATATATATATATATATATATATATATATATATATATATATATATATATAATTACATTGGAACCAACTGGACACGTACTGTACACCTGAGGTACGGAGAATGGACGATGTGGGGGAATTGGATATTCCTCATCAATCGAAAACTGAAGGACAGTGTAGT
Organism: Cosmopolites sordidus; assembly: GCA_031761425.1. Classification (NCBI taxonomy): domain Eukaryota; kingdom Metazoa; phylum Arthropoda; class Insecta; order Coleoptera; family Curculionidae; genus Cosmopolites; species Cosmopolites sordidus. The sequence goes on from JARFXV010000370.1 coordinate 269,736, forward strand.
AAACTTTGAAAGTACATCTGATCGACTAGCTCAGTGCTTCATTCAACTGAATAAACAGTTTAGGGTTCAGATAGTCCAAGCTTATGCACCAATTATAAGCCATAGCGATGAGGAGATTGAGGCATTTTATGATGATGTGGCCCAGCTTTTATACAAGGAGAAATGTAGGTACAAAATCCTAATAGGTGATATTAATGCCAGAATTGGAATAACAAGAATTGGCGAAAATGCAACTGGCCCATATGAAACTGGTGAGCGAGACAATAGAGGTGACAGATTAGAAGATTTAGCTGAAGGACAAGAACTTTATATTATGAATTTGTTCTATAAGAAAAATATCAGCAGAAAATTGACATGGAAAAGTCCATGTGGACTAACAAGTGAAATTGATTACATCATGACCAACAATAAAACAATATTTTGCAATTATACTGTCCTTAACAATTTTAATGTCGGCAATGCCCACCGAATGGTACGAGTGAAAGTTAGGATTAACTGTCGAAGAGAGCGCGAAAGAATGGTGAGGTCAAAGAAGAGCAAACTGGATTCTGGAAAACTGCTGGGCAGGGGCAGCGATTTTGAGATTGCTTTGTCGAACCGCTTTGCTGTGTTACAAGATCCGGAGGAAATGAAAATGTCACTTCATTATGAAGAAATCACCAACAATGTGCTTCAAACAGCTGTTTCAATAGCACCAGAAGAAAAATGTGTTTATTCCCAGTAATATGAAGATCAGAACCAATCAAAGACAACAATACCCACGGAAGAACAAATGCCAGATATCCTAGTGGAGGAGATGGTAAGTGCTATAGAATCGACGAAAAACGGCAAAGCGTCAGGAAAGGACAGTTTAACTGTTGAAATGCTAAAACCTGTTTACATAAAACGGACGTTACATAAGACACTGGCAAAATTATAGTCAAAATGCCTCAAACAACAAAAAGCACTTAAAATTATGGAAAAATGCAGAAGTGATCCTTTTACATACAAAAGGAGCACAGGAAGATTTAAAGAACTACCGTCCGATAAGCCTCCAAACAGTAATGTACAAAGTTTTCACTAAGATAATATCTAAAAGAATATTAAAAAATCTGAATCACGCACAGCCAGGAGAACCAGCAGGATTCAAAAGAGGATTTAGTACAACGGATCACATCCTGGTTGTACAGCAGGCCATAGAAGGACACAACGAATACACCATGCCACTGTGCTTCGCTTTTATCGACTACGAAAAAGCATTTGACTCCATCTCAAAGCATGACATAATGGGGGCACTGCTTAGCCAGAGGGTAGACAAAGCGTATGTAAACCTATTAGGATTGATATATAATGGAGCTACAGCGACAATTCACCTTGATGATCTTGAAGTGGGAATTAATGTAGAATGAGGTGTACGGCAAGGTGACGCAATATCGCCTATTCTTTTTTTCGGCGAGCCTTGAAGGAGTATTCCGTAAATTGGATTAGGAACTGGATGGTGTAAAGATCAATGGTGCAAACTTAAACCATCTTAGAAGATCCATAAGAGCTGCAAAGCCACATACAAGAGCTGCAAAGGGTTGGCAAACCATTTGGCTTAAAAATAAACCTGAAAAAGAGCTAGTTTATGTTCAATAAATTCGCTGAGAACAGAAACATTTCAGTTTTAGTGTTAAATGTGCCTGGCAGGCATTTGGCAGGTTCAACATGGTGTTTAAGAGCAGACTCCCACTTTGCCTAAAAAGAAAAGTCTTCAATCAGTGCATCCTGCCCGTTATGACATATAGAAGTGAAACCTGGACACTCAATTCAAAAACTTAGGGTAGCACAGAGGGAAATCGAGAGATGTATGCTTGGCATTACAAGACTAGACAGAAAGCGCTGCGCATGGATCAGAGAACAAACGAAAGTGTGTGACATCATTGGAAGAGTAAAGCAATTGAAATGGGGATGGGCAGGCCATATTACCAGGTGATGGGACGAAAGATAGACCAAGGTAATCCTGGAGGGAAACGTCCGCGAAGAAGACCGAAAGCACGATGGACTGATGATATCGTTAAGTATACAGGACCCGAGTGGCAGAGGAAACCCAAGGACAGTAAAAATTGAAAACATGCTGAAGAGGCCTTCATCCTGTAATGGATATATATATATATATATATATATATATATATATATATATATATATATATATATATATATATATATATATATAGTGCGTGTCACGGGAAACATGGCTTTTCAAAAAAACTATTTCTAGTGACGCCATGTTTTCACGAGGCTAAGCGTTCGAAAGGCACGACCGTCACTGACGTTCTGACAAAATTATTTCAAAACATTTGGATTATTAGAAGACAAATTATCGAGTTTAAAGTGTCAGTGTGTTTACACACTATGTTTATCAGTGTGTTTATACATTTTACGACATCGGGCGAAAAGTGAACATCGGATAAAAAGCGAATATTAAATTTTGTTTTAAACTTGATAAAACGTTAACCGAAGCGTTTCAATTAAGGAAACGAGTGGAGGATTGTTTATTCCGTGGCAGAGTCCACGAGTGGTTTAAACGGTTCAAAGAAAGTTGTGAGGATATCAAGGACGACGAACGTCTCTGTTGTGCGAAAAATTTCTTGGTCACTCAAAGTAACATTAAAATGTTCCTGAATTTATAAAAAATCAGCGAAAATCTTCGTTGCGATACATGGAAATTGAATTAAACGTTATCCAAAGATTCATTCCATCACATGCTGATCAATGATTTGGAACTTCGGAAGGTTTGTGCACGCTTTGTTCCACACAAATTAAATGACGATCAAAAATTGCTTCGAATCCAACAATGCAAGAATTTTATTAAAGAGTCGAAAAAGAAAGAAAACTTCAAGTACAGCATTGTTACTGATGATGAAACGGGGTGTTTTCAATATGATCAAGACACCAAGCATCATAGTGCCGAATGGAACCACCCGAGCGAGGCCAAATTCGAAGAAAAGCCGTCTCGAGAAATTGCAATCAAAACAATGTTGATTTGTTTCTACGATTCGGCGGGAATCGCGCACAAGGCGCTTGTTCCACCTAGTCAAATGACCAATGCTGTGTTTCATCTTCGTGTTATGGAGCGTGTGTTATCGTGTATCAAATGGCTGGCGTTTGTTGCACGATTATGAATCGTTTCATCGCTCGATGCTCATCACTGAATTTTTTACCAAAAATGGCATTTTTGCCATCACTCATTTACCATACTCGCTTGATTTGGCTCCCTACCACTTCTACCTCTTCGAAAAACTTAATTTCCCGATGAAAGGATAGCGTTTTGCCGACATTGAAGTCATTTAAATTGGGTCGACTTCCATACTGAAGGATATATCTTTGGTCGAGATTAAAAATGCATTCATAGACCCAGTTTACCGCGTAAAACATAGTATTGACGCCCAATGAGACTATTTTGAATAAAAATAATTATTTATGCTGAAAAAAATAAATAATTTTAAATCCCGTATATGTATATGTTGCACCTTGTAAATATATGTATGTCTGGTATATATATATATATATATATATATATATATATATATATATATATATATATATATATATATATATATATATATATATATTCGATCGTATATTTAGTCATTTCTTCAGCTGGTTTTCGAACGTTCAGTTGCGGTCTCGCTGACGGTTGGGGGTGAGCAATATTGATGTGAAATGAGCAATATTTATGTGAAGCACGGAAAAAAAAATCCTAACATTTTTGATATGTCACTATCATTATAAAAATGAAAAAATGCCCGTAAGCATTCTTCTGTTTTGGACGAACTGGGTTTCTGTTTAGCACAATCGGATATTTTTGAAACGGCTGCGCATATTTTCGCTGAAACTGCAGGCAATAAACGTTCGCTCTGACGGCTTGACCGTTTACAGCCAGTTCAAAGGAGATAATGCCTTCAAAGTTTCACCAGATGCACAAAAACGGCTTCCTGTAAAATTAGTCTGGCTTTCTATTGTTAATAGTATTATGAAAATTTATATAATATGCAATTAATACACTACAGGTATGTGCTAGAATTTTAATATAAACTGAAACAACCAGGAATAATAAATAATAGATAATAGATCCATAAATAAATAATTCTATAGGACATTAAAAAAAAGATTTTAACGTAAACGTTAGAATAAGAAAAAACAATGGGTATATATATATATATATATATATATATATATATATATATATATATATATATATATATATATATATATTATTATTATTATTATTCTGCTCATCCTTACTGTAGAATCTCAGCTCATGCTGGCCGGTATTCCAATACCAAGATGAAAAAGCAATTCAGCTCCTCTCACCCTAGCATAATATCTTACGAACAATGTGACACGTCTGCAAGAGCACGGCACGCTGTCCCACTATGGCAATCGATCTCGAGATCCCGAGGCTCTCGAGGTTCTTTGAAAATCTCTTACTTATCAGGCCTTCGGCGGATATAACGAAGGGCACTACATCTACCTTACTCAGTTTCCACTGGTTCTTCAAGTCGTATGCCAGATTTTCATACTTTGTGGATTTTTCTATCTCAGTTTTTCTAATGTTGTGAGATAGTGGCACTGCGATGTCAATTATAAAAGCCCTCTTGTCCTTTTTGTTGATTAGAACAATATCCGGCCTGTTATAATCAACCGTTCGATCAGTCGTGATTGGCCTGTCCCAGTAAAGAATGGTATCGGATGATTCAAGTACAGGAGAAGGCGAGTACTTATAATATGGAGGAGGTACATTTTCTAATAGCGAGTATTTTTTTGCAATTTGTTGATGTATAATTTTTGCCAGCTGATTATGCCGTCCTAAATAAGCATTAGGAGCAAGGGCCGGGCAACCGCCAATAAGGTGCTCAATTGTTTCCCCCAAAGTACCGCATTTCCTGCACTTATCGACTACGTCCAAATGCAGTATGTGCTTTTCATAGTTTTTTGTTCTTGTTACCCTATCTTGAATAGATATCGCGAAACCTTCTGTTTCTGGGTACAAGAGTCCATCGGTCAGCCACTTCAGAGACAATTGTTCGTCAATGGTGTCATCTTCGAGTGACTTAGGAAACCTTCCGTGCAATGTTTGTCCTTTCCATTCTCGAACACAGTCCGTGAGCGTTGTTCTGCTATCAATACGATTCCGTTTATTTAGGTTCAGTGGGGTGAAACCCCGATCCTCATTTGCAACCAATTTCATCAACGTACTGTTTGAATCAAGGAAGTATTTTCTCACTCTATTTTCTTGATTGAGACAGAGATTTTTTACGTTTACAAGGCCTCTACCCCCCAACTTTCTTGGGATGTATAGTCTTTTCGTAGATGAGTTTGGATGCAGGCATCGGAACTTTGTCAATGTTCGGCGCGTCAACCTATCGAGCCCATCAAGGTCAGTTTCTGACCATTTAACTATGCCAAAAGAATATGTCAGAGTTGGCACCGCCCAACCGTTGATCGCTCTAATGAGGTTTCCTCCGTTCAGTTTGGTGTTTAAAAGTTTTGCAAGTCTCTTTTGGTATAGAGTGGAAAAGTCCTTCTTTAACTGGTTATGATCAAGTTTATGCTTTTGGGGTATTCCTAAATATTTGTAGGACTCTTCTGGTTCTAGTTGTTGTATGTTACAAAGTGTTGAATGTTGACTCTGAACCTTTCCCTTCTGTATACTAATGGTAGAGCATTTGTCCAGTCCGAATGACATTCTGATATCCCTACTGAATGTTTCAACCGTTTTTATCAATGAGTTTAATTTTTCTCTAGTTTCTCCATATAATTTAAGGTCATCCATATATAGTAGATGAGAGAGCTTTCTTGGATTCCTCATGTTAAGTTTATATCCAATATTGCTGTTGTTGAGTAGTGTGGACAAAGGGTTCAATGCTAAACAGAACCAAATTGGAGAAAGGGAATCTCCCTGAAAAATTCCCCTCTCGATATTTGTAGCAGCAATGCATTGTTGGCCGACAAAAAGATTCGTTTTCCACTTCCCCATCAGGCACTTTAAAGAATTAATAATCTGGGGGCTAATTTTATAGAAATTCAGAACCTCAACCAGCCAATCGTGAGGGACACTATCGAATGCTTTCTTGTAGTCTATATAGCAGATATTTAAGTTGCGTTTTCTTTTTCGCGCTTGCTCAAGAACTACAGCATCGATCGTCAATTGTTCCTTGCAGCCCATACTTGCTCTTATACATTCTTTCTGTTCTTCTTCAAAAATGTTGTTTTTATCACAATGTTGGTAGATTTTTTCATTGAGTAGGGCTGTGAACAGTTTATATAACACTGACAGACATGTGATTGGTCTGTAGTTATTGGGTTGCTTAACGTCCCCTTTTTTGAACAGTAGGTATGTATTGCCCTCCATTAGAAAGTCAGGGAAAGTGTCTGGATTTATTAAAACCTCTTTAAATGCATTTGCAAGTACGGGATAGGAGGCTGTAAAGCTTTTAATCCAGAAGTTATGCAATCCATCTGGTCCAGGCGCCTTCCAGTTGTGAGTCTTCCTGACAGCAGTGCAAATGTCAATCTCTGTGAAATCGTTAGACTCCATATCTGGGAGAGCATTTGTCTGTTCTTGAATGGTTTTAACCCAAGGAGCCAATTTTTCGTAGCCGTCTGATTTTTTCCAAGCCGATCTCCAATATTCCGCAAAGTAAGACACATCGATATTCTTAAGTTCTGACTTGCTGTTACCTTCTGCTTCGAGTTGTCTATAAAATTTCTTTTGGCTGTTTGCAAATACTGAATTTTGATGTTTTCGCTTTTCTAGTTCATTATATCTTGCTAGCCTGGCTCCTTTCGATTTAGCTTTTTGCCTAAACCGATCTTTTAGATCCAACAATTTTTCTGTCAGGTTTGAATCATCGAAGTCAATGCCAGATTTATTGGCAATTATTTTTGCTTTTCTCGCTACTTTATTTGACTGATTACCAGAAAGATACTCTGAGATAATGTCAACTTTCCTCCGGAACTCATTGATATTGTTTTCAAGGCGCGTTTTCCAGACAGGTGTATTTTTCTGGATACTACGACCAGCCGCATTATGGGTGTAAGTCTTTTGACCTGAAATTTCGATGACAGTCACTGCTGCACAATATAATGCAAGATGTATATCGCTTAAATTTGTCATCCCAGATAGATGTGATTCCAAAACTCTATTAATCTGCATTAGAGTAATACGTGATTTTGCAATATTACGCAGTACTGGAATTTTTGGTCTATTCAATGGGTTTGAGCCAGTAAAACTGGCCAAATTGCTGTAAAACTTCTCTCGTATGTTAGAAAAGTTACGTAGCGAGATTGATTCTTCATTTTGACTTTGTTCTACTTGTTTCTCCTCTGTATTCGAGTTAAGAACGTCTATAGTATCTTCTTTATGTTGTTGATATGTAATGTTTTGATGTAGTTCATTACCGATTTCTCTCTTGATGTTCATTAATTCCGATTCGGTTAGATAGTTTTTCCTTAGAATTACATTTTTACGGTCGGCTAAGTTTTGTTCCGACAGCTGAGTTTCAGGGAACCTCTTTTTATATTCTTGGTGGAGTGCATGCCTCCATCCAGGGAGCGGATTATCTCCGCACTGGTTTACGTAGTAATAGGCACGCATTACATCAATATTCATTTCGCGTGTCCATCTGATACGTGGAGTGCGTTCGGTCCTAGTGACAGCCTTCCTTATTAGGGGCGAGCCAGCAAGTACCGGGGTATCTTGATCTTCTACTCCATTATTAATTTCCGCTCTCTGTTGATTTTGTAGTAAAGTCTTTGGTGTTGCTAGACTTAGATGATCTAATTGTTGTTCGAGTGCCTCTTTCATTGCCATTCTTGTGGTGCCATAGAGTTGGGAACCGCCACTCGCTCCAGATTCACCAACCCCGGACAAATCCTCCCGACGGTTCCGAAGGGTTCTTGTCCGCAAAACCCTACCGCCTTGTATAATATTATGTATTTTATTCGCCATAGATATATTTGGGTTCAAGGGAAAAACGGTCACCCAAGGCAGAGCCCCGATTTACCATGGGAAAGCTATTTACTACCGGAGGGCGCTTGGTATCCGGAGACATCGTTAGAGACACTTTAACCCTGTGCCATTCAGCTCCTCGGCACGATGGATTTCCACCTTAAGCTTGGGGATTTTTTTTTTTCAGAGGTTTACTCCTCTCAGCTCGGGAAGGTGGTGGCGCCACTCACCAAGCGGACTAACCGCCCCCTGCCTTACTTATTATTATTATTATTATTATTATTATTATTATTATTATTATTATTATTATTATTATTATTATTATTGTTATTATTCACGTATGGTCCCTGGTAGACCACGTTAAGTACAGTAAGAGGCGTTTGTTGTTGTTAGCCTTCCTTTGCGCCCATACTAATTCAATTCTTTCGCTATGAGCTTTTTTTCTTTCGTCAGACCAAGTTGTTTCTGTCTTCCAACATTTTTCTCTATGGCAAACCTCCCAAACATAACGTTGGGTCTGAAACAGCCTCTATCCTAAATTTCACTTTGTGTAAGATTTTCTGATCTTAGGTCCTCTTTAATTGCAGCAATCCATTTAATTATTTCTACTTTAGCTCTACTCTTATTTTCATAAAATTCGACTATTTGTCTAGTTAACCTACTCGGATTCATTCGTTTTATGTGTCCGTAAAACTTAATTTTTTTTTCTCATATCGCTATATATCTGTGTATTGTTTGATTTCTTGGTTTTCTCGAAGTCGGTATGTTGTGCTATTTATTTGTTTGGTGCCTAAAATTTTTCTTATGATTTTTCTTTCCTTCTTTTCAATATCCTCGTTGTCTCTCTTTCCGTTCAAAATGAGCGTTTCTGCTCCATATAGACATACTGGCTTAATAACTGTGTTGTAATGTCTCAGTTTTGTGTTTTTAAATATGCATTTTTTGTTGCAAATATTTTGTGTAAGTTTCAATGGCGTTTCCATTTTTTGACATCTACCCTTATTGGCCGCTTTTTCCAACCCATTTTCCATAATTATTTCACCCTAATCTTTGAATTGAGAGACTCGTCTGATGTTACCTTATTTTGTTTTTAGAAATGGTGTTCTTAGTCTGTTGCAAGTCATGTATTGTGTCTTTTCAAAGGTAATTTGTAGTCCTACCTTTTCTGCTGTTTGTTTTAGGATTTCAATCTATTTTTGTGCCGTTAATATATCTTGAGCCAAAATTGATAGATCATCAGCAAACGCCAGACAATCAATTTTGATGTTGGTTCTTCCCAGTTTAATTGGCTGGTCAATATTCAGGGCCGATTTTTTTTCATGCCACTCCTGTATTACTTTTTCTAGAACACAGTTAAATAAGAGTGGCGAGAGTCCATCCTCTTGTCTTACTCCAGTTTTCAAAGGGCTCTCAGATGTCACCCATGAATTTAACTTTTGACCTTGTGTTAGTTAATGTTGCTTTTTTTAAAGATTTGGAATAAAGATTTTATATATATATATATATATATATATATATATATATATATATATATATATATATATATATATATATACATACATATATATATATATATATATATATATATATATATATATATACATACATATATATATATATATATATATATATATATATATATATATGTATGTATATATATATATATATATATATATATATATATATATATATATATATATATATATATATATATATATATATATGAATTATTTTATGATATTAATATTGTTATATAAAATTGTTTATTCTTATCTCTGTAGCTGTAAAGTAATATTAGTTACAGAATAAACAATTATATTATTGAATTTTGCTCTGATTGGGCTCCTTCATTACTATTATATTCTGAAGAAAGAAATACTACATTTATGGAATCTAAAATATATTATAAAAACTTTATATTCAAGTTTATTTAAATATGTAAAAATGTTTTAATATAGTAGTTAACTTATACTAATTGATGTCTAAGTTCTTCATATTGTTGAAGAAATGCGAGAACTTACCTTGAGGCAAAATACATTGTTTCCTATTAATGAAAAGCAGCAAAAATTGTAAGCACTTTAAATATTAAATAGATCATATACAATAAGACACGCGTATTATATTAAATTCTATACTGACTACAAGCAAAACGTGGCTGATGACGACTGGAGCCGAGTATACACGATTCAGTGCGTCACCGACCCGAGCGCACTTGATGTCGAGTGCAGTCAAGTAAACTCGATTTAGCGCTACATCCTCTCCTCATCAAAATATACTCTCTTAAGAGTCTATCCTCTTAAATTACATACATCATTGATAATTTCTTATATCAAGACCTTCTTAAGATGGTATCTGTGTGCACCATTATAGCTGTTTGTACGGTCACGTTTAAATAAGGCAACCAATATTATTATTATTGCCAACATTAACTATTCATTGACTTAAAACGTATGATAATGTATCAGTATATAAAATATGGGAAGCTTTAAACATCAGCAACATAAGACATAAAATATTCCAAATAATTCAAGAAGTTTATATGGAAGCGAGATATGCGTACGGAATAAGATAGTACAAAAGATTACTGAAATATGCGAAGAAATATCATAGGCAAAATATATGGTAAAGTGAGAGCGACATTGATATGTGAGAGACGCACTAATAAAGAACTATACGAACTCTGGTGACCCAATAATAAGCGATATAATTAACAAACCAAGGATAGAAATGAATGAATATATATATATATATATATATATATATATATATATATATATATATATATATATATATATATAAAGAGTCAGGTTATGTTCAATAACTTCGCTCAGGACAGAAGAATTTCAGTTTTAGGAAGGGATTTAGAGATTGTGGACAGCTTTGTATATCTTGGGCACAGGATTTCCATGGAGGGGAATACCGCCCGGGAGGTGGAACGGCGTGTTAAATGTGGCTGGCAGGCATTTGGTAGGCTCAACATAGTGTTTAAGAGCAGACTACCACTTTGCCTGAAAAGAAAAGTATCCGATCAGTGCGTTCTACCCGTTATGACATACGGAAGTGAAACCTGGACACTCACATCGCAATCAATTCAAAAACTTCGGGTAGCACAGAGGGGAATTGAAAGATGTATGCTTGGCATTACAAGACGAGACAGAAAGTCCTGCGCATGGATCAGGGAACAAACAAAAGTCTGTGACATCATTGGAAGAGTAAAACAGTTGAAATGGAGATGGGCAGGCCATAGAGCGAGGCGATGGGACTACAGATGGACCAAGGCAATCCTGGAGTGGATACCGCTTGATCGCAAACGTCCGCGAAGAAGACCGAAAGCACGATGGACTGATGACATCGTTAAGTATATTGGACCCGAGTGGCAGAGGAAAGCCCAGGACCGTGAAGGTTGGAAGCATGCTGAAGAGGCCTTCATCCTGCAGTGGATCGATACGGGCTGATGATGATGATGATGATGATGATGATGATGATGATATATATATATATATATATATATATATATATATATATATATATATATATATATATATATATATATATATATATATATATATATATATATATATATATATAATCAAGGCTAAGCAGTGCATCCATTATCGCATGCTTTGAGATGGAATCAAATGCTTTTTCGTAGTCGATAAAAGCCAAGCACAGTGGCATGGTGTATTCGTTGTGCCTTTCTATGACCTGCTGTACAACCTGGATGTGATCCATTGTACTGAATCCACTTCTGAATCCTGCTTGTTCTCTTGGTTGTGCGTCATTCAGTTTTTTTAATATTCTTTTAGAAATTATCTTAGTGAAAACTTTGTACATCACTGATAGGAGGCTTATTGGACGGTAGTTCTTTAAATCTTCCTGTGCTCCTTTTTTATGGAAAAGGATCACTTCTGCATTTTTCCATAAGTCAGGTACTTTTTGTTCTTTGAGGCATTTTGAGTATAATTTTGCCAGTGTTTTATGTAACGTCCGACCACCAGCTTTTAGCATTTCGACAGTTACACTATCCTTTCCTGGAGCCTTGCCGTTCTTCATCAATTCTATAGCATTTGTTACTTCCTCCACTAGGATATCTGGTATTATATATTGTTCTTCCGTGGGTATTGCTGTCCCTGACTGGCTCTGATCTTCATATAACTGGGAATAAAACCTTCTGACAATCTCTAACATTTGGGTACGCGTCCTGCACACTGTGCCATCCTCACGCTTTAAAGCATATATTTGCGTTCTTTTGTTTCTCAGCTTCTGTTTAGCTTTGTTAATTCCTTTGTTTTCTTCCAGGGTTTTTTGCACTAGCTGCATATTGAATCGGCGCGTGTCCTCTCTGATACGTTTTCTTATAGTTTTGCAGAGCTCAGTGTACTCGACCCTGCCAAAAGGACTACCTGCATTTCTCATTGCTCGCCGTTTCTTCATTAAATCAATGGTCTCACTGGAGATTTTTGTTTGTTTGAGACATTTTTCCTCTGGTGCTATTGAAGCAGCCGTTTGAAGTACATTGTTGGCGATTTCTTCATATTGAACTGATATTTCCACCTCCTCTGGATCTTGTAACGCAGCAAACCGGTTTGACAAAGCAATCTCAAAATCGCTTCCTCTCTCCAGCAGTTTTCCAGAATCCACCTTGCCCTTCTTTGATCTTACCATTTTTTCGCGCTCTTTTCGACAGTCAATCCGAACCCTTGCTCGTACAATTCGGTGGTCACTTCCAACATTAAAATTGTTAAGGACAGTACAATTGGTAAATATTGTTTTATCGTTGGTCATGATGTAGTCAATTTCGCTTGTGAGCCCAGATGGACTTTTCCATGTCCATTTTCTGCTGATATTTTTGTTATAGAATGAATTCATAATATATAGTTCTTGTCCTTCAGCAAAATCAACTAATCTGTCACCTCTATTGTCTCGCTCACCAGTTCCATATGGGCCAGTTGCATTTTCGTCTGTTCTTGTTGTTCCAATTCTGGCATTAAAATCACCCATCAGGATTTTGTACCTACATTTCTCCTTGTATAAAAGCTGGGCCACATCATCATAAAATTCCTCAATTTCCTCATCTTTATGGCTTATAGTTGGTGCATAAGCTTGGACAATTTGAAGCCTGAACTTTTTATTCAGCTGAATGACGCATTGGGCTAATCGGTCGGATGTACTTTCAAATTTTACCACACTGTCCTTCAGCTTTCGATTGATGAGGAAACCTATTCCGCCACATCGGCCATTTTCCGTACCTCGAGTGTAGAGTACGTGTCCAGTTGGTTCCAGTTTGATTAACTCTTCACCCTTCCTTCGTGTTTCACAGAGCCCAATAATATCCCAATGTATGTTGTCAAGTTCGATTAACAGTTCTTGCAATCGGGCCTCTGTTTTCATAGTCCGTATATTTAACGTTGCAATGTCAAAAGTCCAATGGCAGCCTGATCTAACCCGGTGATTCTTAGCACCCTCTGCCTTGGGGCAGGTCTTCCCGCTGCCGTAGGTAGTTGCCCCTTGGCCTCCGGGGAATGAGGGCCGTGTTTGAGGTTGTACTGTCATATTTCAACATACTGAAATACCATGTTGAAGGTATGGACCGTAATCTGCCACGCTGGTCCAATGCGGGTTGGCAGATTTTGGATCATGTTAGTCTGAGGCCTCCGCCTTGACCTGTCCGCCAGGGGTGACCCTCCCAGGAGCATAGACTCCAGACGGCATAGCTCAAAACTTCATTGCCCTACTCAAACCCCTTTACCACGTCAAGGTCTGATCCACAAAGGGGTATATATATACAGGAAGAAATCCACAGGCACATACGCAAACTAAAGAATAACAGGTCATCCGGTGAAGATGGTATCACCGCGGAACTATTGAAAAACCTCGGACCAAATTTACTGCAGGAACTTAAATTCACGAACATCCGGCAAACAGAAAAATTACCAGATGAATGGAAATGTGCTCTTTTCCACCCGCTGCCCAAGAAGGGAGACAGAACAGATGTGAACAACTACAGAGGAATCTCATTACTACAAGTCATTTACAAAATCATCTCAGCATGCCTTCTCCAGAGAAACAAGAACAATTAGAACACAAAATTGGCGAGTATCAGGTAGGCTTTCGCCCTGGTCGCTCATGCACTAAACAAATATTTAACTTAAAAACAATACTGAAATACAAAGCTATCAGGAACGTCCCAATCATCTGCACGTTCGTGGACTTCAAAAAAGCATACTACTGCATCGACCGAAAATCTCTGTTCAACATCCTAGAAGAACAAGGACTCGACCCCAAAACACTACGATTGATCAAGCAGACACCGACTGACACTACCACTAAAATGACATTTATGGGAGAAATTTCCGAACCCTTCCTGATTAAAACTGGAGTACGCCAAGAAAATGGGTAATCCCCACTCCTCTTCAACCTGGTCCTGGACAAAGTCATAAGGGAATGGGAAAAATAACTGAAAAATCAAAGACACTGGAAACCAATACGACTCGGACGATCCAGAAACAACATAGAAATATCATGCCTGGCCTTCGCAGACGACCTAGCCATACTCTCAGACAAAAAGGGCAACCAAACAGATCGAGGTCCTCAAGGAATGTGCAGAGAAAGTCGGCCTTTCAAAAAATCGGAATTCTCCTGCTCAAAATTAGATGTCAAAAATTTGAACACTAAATACGGCAAAATAAATCTGGTCATTCACTTCAAATACCTGGACGAGATCCTCGAACCCACAGGAGGAGAGAAGATAGCACAGAAGACTCGATTACAGAAGATGAAGAAGGCATACGGCAAGACACATAATATCTACAATAAGACATGATTATGTACACACGTAAAAATAAGACACTACAACACAGTAATCAAACCAGAGGTACTATACAAGCGAGACACTTACACTTCATACAAAAAGCGGCATAGAAAACATACTAAAAGAAGAATGCAAAATTATGAGGGAAATTCTCGGCCCAAAACTGACAGAGGAAGGTTACAGACTACATTCTCGAAAGACCACAGAGAGAATGGACATATCATGGAGATATTAGTAGACTCCCACCGACAAGACTCACCAACAGAATTCTTACATACATACAAGGAGTCAAGTCAACAGTATCATGGATCATACAAGTCAGAGCTGATCTGGGAAAGGCACAAATGGGTCCGACAGATATTGAGGATAGAAGAACGTACAGAAACAAAATACATAGGTGGAACGTTGCATCAGAGAGCGAAGTTTCGAGGAGATCGGGAACAAAGTAGTCGGAGGAGAGAAAGGGAATCCACGGAGAAAGGATGAGAGAGGTGTGGAGGATCAGAAAGAGCATTCGAAAATGACTCAGAATGCTTTGCGTGATCTAACCGAATCTATACGCACCCACAATCTATACGCATATATATATATATATATATATATATATATATATATATATATATATATATATATATATATATATATATATTGCCCTGGCTAAGCAATGCATCCATTATAGCCCGCTTTGAAATTGAGTCAAATACTTCTCCTACGACCTGCTGTATAACCGGAATGTGATCCATTGCACTGAAGCTATTTCAGAATCTTTCTTGCTCTCTTAGTTGTACGTCATTCAATTATCTTACTATTCATTTGGATATTATTTTGATAAAAACTTTGCATATTATTGATAGAAAGCTTATTAGACGGTAGTTCTTTAAATCTTCATGTGCTCCTTTTTTATATAAAAGAACCACTTCTGCATTTCATAAGTTTCACTGTCCACTGTCCTTTCTTGTAGCCTGAACGTTTTTCATCGATTCTATAGCCTTTGTTAGTTTCTCTACTAGGATATCTGGATTTGTTCTTCCAAGGGTATTGTTGTCTGACTGGTTTTGACCTTGATATAATCGTGAATAGAATTTTCTGACCTCTAACATTTCCGTTCGCGCCCTGCACACTGTGCTATATAGAATGATATATAGAATGAATTCATAATATAAAGTTCTTGTCCTTCAGCAAAATCAACTAATATGTCACCTCTGTTTTCCCGCTTACCAGGTTGATATGGGACAATTGCATTTCCACCCGTTCGTGCTCTTCTAATTCTGGTATTAAATACAACCAGCAGCGTTTTGTACCTACATTTCTCTCCTTGGTTGGAAATCGGGCCACATCATCATAAAAATCGTCAACTTCCTCATCCTCAAAATTTACAGTTAGTAGATAAGGTAGTAGATATGAAGCTTACACTTTTTATTCAGCTGAATGACGCATTGGGCTAGTCGGTTAGATATATTTTAGCTTTAAACATAGCTTATTTCAAATATCATGAGAAATATCAAAAGAAACCCAAGGTCATGCACGCCGTTCTCAAATTCAGAGCTCAACCAGTTAAAATAACCTTTCTTTAAGCCAATGCATTAAAAAAGCGAGAACAATAACCATTGCAAACCTGTAATAATAATTCCCCTTATCCACGCACATTATGCTGTCTGAAGCTTCGAGGGCAGTCGGAATCAGCGCCAGAATAATTAGTAATAACTCCCACTTCATTGTTCTCCATTATAAATCGGTGTACAATGGCATCAACACCGTACGGGATTGTGCGCTAATCCAGCTGATATATATATTTGGATTAGCTATTAATGTCGTAGTGAATTTAATCAAGCTAAATTGGCGTCTGCCGCTGTCTCTCTCGAGGCAAATCGCTGAATAAAATTGTACCAGAAATCTTCGTGCATAATATGGGATTCAATGATTGCTTCAATTAAGATATTATTAAATTGCTAACTATTGTATTCTTTGGGAGATACGACAATTTACGAATTATTGTCCGTAGCATAGAAGAAGAAATATACAAACAGTGCATGACATCTGTAAAGTACATATCATAGATGTAAACGGTGTCGCAATAGGTACTTTGTCATTTAAATTTCGTGCTTAGATATTTAATTATGTGTCGTTTTATGAGTGTAGTATTTTATGAAGTTAGAAATGATGAAGAATTTTGCAGTAGAATAATGTTTTACGGCAAAACTTATCTCCACCTTACAAGATATGCGAACAAGCAAAATTATAGGACCTGGGTAAGTAAATATTTTCAAGTGATAGCAGAAAAATCTTTAAATCTCCTTCGAGTAACAGTGTGATGTGCCCGTCTAACTCTTCTCTAATTATAATAAAAAATATTTTTATACTAAGATACAGCTGCGTGGTTTAGCCAATACGAATATAATTTGGAATATTCTAATAATCGCAGACATAACACCCAATTTCATAGCCAGCGCATTCACTGGGTACCCACACTTCGCACATAAAGCATTGCACCCACTCCTATCCTATTTTATCTTCACTATAGTTGATTGAACAATAGATAGCCCCGTTTCATCTACATCAAAAATCCGGTTAATCGTAAATCCTTTTTCATTGTTAACTTTCTCAGCTTATCAGAAAATTCATCCATTCAGTTGCTCTAGCAAAAGACAAATGCAAAAACTTTCACATCGCCAGAACATCCTTGTGACTTGAGAGGAAGTCTTTCAACCAGTATCTGCCAGCTCGTTCATGATAAAATATATGAGTAATGTCTGAATGATTGTGGCGTGTTCATGTATTTTTTTTCCTTTATTTGGGTTTTTCGCCACTATCTAAAACTCAAAAAATATTAAAAATACCTGTTCTTATGTAAAGAAAGAATCACTGGGTAAAAACAAAAAACATCTAGACCATTAGATGTTAGAATAAAAGAGCATAAAAACCTTCTTAGAAAGGGCGATTTTAATAAATCTAGAATTTGTCAACACGCATGGGAATCGGGTCATAAAATAAATTGGATTAATTCCAAAACGGTATTAAAAGAATCGGTAACAAAATACAGAAGATTAAAAGAAACCGCTATAATTAATTTAAATAAAAATAACTGTATTGATATGTCTTCGGTAGATTTAAATTCAATATGGTTCCCGATTCTAAAGAATACAATTTAACACATTTAAATATTTGAATACACAATCAGTATAATAAACAATCACACAGTAAACATTACCTATATATATTTTTTGGTAGTATGTCACTGTCATGAAAATCTATTGTTGTCAATGTAAGTATCGTTGACATACACAAAAAATATATTTACTTTCACTCGTTACTTTATATATTACAAATTAATATAATTTATTTTTTAGTTTAGTTTTGAAAAGGGGGGGAGAGGACCCTCCGAAACGTTAACGTTAAAAGTTTGTAAACTTTTTTATAACATTTTTATATCTTTATAATTTTGTTCGTTAGGCAAATTTATTACAAAAAAGAATCACTGAGAAATTTGTCACCGTTTGGTTTTTTGTTTTTACCCAGAGATTCTTTCTTTACATAAGAAAAGGTATTTTTTATATATTTTTGAGTTTTAGATAGTGGCGAAAAACCCAAATAAAGGAAAAAAAAATATATGAAATAGATGAGCCATATTATTTTTAAAATCATCTCCTCATAAGGGCACCTCATATGGGCACATTAAAATTATTTGCTGCATTTAAATGCCCCATTATTTTCTCTATAACTGCAACCGTCGCAGTAAATCTATCTTCTTGACTCCTCTTTTTCGTTATGTGTATATATGCACTGTGCATATTAGTTGCAGTATTCCAAATTAACTACCTGTTGTATTCCAAATTGGAAACATAAGCACACTTAATCTCAAACATGTCATCAACTATTTATATAAATAATTGTTCCAAAATAGATAGTAATTTAAATAATGAATGTACCAAACTATAGATTTGTAGTAATGCAAACATATAAATATATTATTTAATCAAGATTCACATTGAATACTTATCGTTTTCGTTTTATTTAACAAGGTTTTTCGGTTAGTCCTAAGGACTCTTATCAGTTTCTATTTAAGTGCCGGCTTTTTCCGGTGTGTACCAGCGGAGCTGACACGGGGTTGGGGACTTCTATCTAGTCCTGGAGGTGTCCACCTGGTCGACTTTATTCATGTTGGTGAAGATGTTTTTCGTCTCTGCTTCGGAAACGGGCCGCAAGGTCCAGTTTCGCGAATAATATGAGAAAATTAGCGTATGTTGTAGGGGCTGTCCATAAATGGGCGTGGTCGTGGACGGGCGTAGTCTTAACTATGCAATTCCTACGTTAACTTGATCGGTGATTTTGTTGAATTGGATTAGGTTCAGGAGTGATGGATCTAGTTGCGATAGGACCAGATATATCGCTTGCTGGAACGTTACTGCAAGTTCGGCCGTTGCTTCTTCTTGCAGTTGGTTTTGGTTTTGCATCGATGAGGTGCTCTGCTGTTTTCCTAACCAGGCTTGTAAAACGGTGTTTGGGTGTTTATTCTTTTCTTCATATTGGTGATGTAGTGTTGGCCATCTTCGTAGCTGGCCTACGCTTCTTTTGCTTCTCCACTCTTACGGGCTGATAATGAAGGTGTTTTGTATTCAGGATGCTTTTTTCATTACGAGGTACTGTTACTTGTACAATCGCAATGGGTTTTTTATTTTTGTTGTGCCATCTCGTGATGGAGAGTGGATAGAAACCTAGCTGCTGAAGCTCGGTTTCAACATCGTCTGATGATATGATTTCTAACACGCCCTTAAAAAGGACGCTTAGATTTCTGCTTGATGTTGGTTTTGAATAAGGATATTCATTTTTATCGCAAAGATCTATGATTGATTTTCGGTCTGATTCCGTTTCGGGGGTCAGGAGAACCCCGTCCAGTCTCGTTCTATCTGGCCCGACAGCTGTTTTGGATGTTTTTAAAGCTTCCAGGACGCTTAGAAACATTGATTTGTCCTTTAGGACTATCGGTTTGGGTTTAGACCTTTTGGGACTTTCGGGACCTCTGCGGGTTCTTCATTATTGGTGGATGACGTGGACGGAAGAAGGATGATTATTTCTTCCTGGGGCTGACTTGCCTCGGAAGTTGACATCTTTTTCTTCCTACGTCTGCTGGAACGAGAGGATACCTGATGATATCCCTTTGTGTCGAAGACATGTTGGGTGTCTTCTCTTTCGAGATCCGTCTGAATCTCTGTGATTGATGTTTCGAACACTGTAGTTTGAGTTTCGGCTACTGATGTTTTGTTTTGAACACGTTTTTTGTGTGTGTTCTTTTAGTTGACGTTTATGGTGTAATTTTTGGTTTTTATTTTGAATCTTTCTTTTTGTTTAAAGTATTCACTGATGCTTTACTTTCTTTATAGCATTTTGTTAAACGCTTTATTTCTTTTGTTGCTTTCGCAGCCTCCTTTCGGATTTTTGCGAGGTCATCTTCTAGTTCCTCAATTTGGGTTGCTCGGATATCAATAAGGTCCAGATCTTGCTGATGTATAATCATAATCATCAAATCTACTGGAGTTATGGGTATTAGACCCTGTGTTTCAGGGTCATCGTAATCGTATTCGTAATCACTCATTGTGATTACACAGGATCACTTTTCACAACATCAGGATCACTACTCTTTGTATCACACCTTAGACTTAGTTATCAAAGAGCTCAACAAACACGTCTTTACCCTTTGAAAGCTCAGGCTCTTCTCTTCACATTCTCACATTGAATACCTACTATAAATGCTTGTTATAAATGTTCGAAAACAGTACTTGCACTCAATATGGCAGATCTTAAGCCACTCCCTATTTAATGATTAGTACACATACTACCCAATACTTGTTTTTAAACAGATAGCGTTGCTGAGAATTTTTTTATTGCATTATTCCAAATTACCAACAATATTCCAAATTAGCCTCCTTTCCTCCACCCATCTTAACAATGTCATAGGGAAACTTTGGATTTATTACGGACAGGTTTTCCTCACATCGAAATGGTGATATTCAGTGGCCTGTAAGATCATGCGATCTAACCCACCTCGACTTTTTCGTGTAGCTTTTGTAACTATTTTGAATCAGTGCCGTTTCTAGGGAATTAAGTTTTATTTACCTACGTTTTTTGTCCGACAAATTAAAGGGATTTTGTAACTAAAGTTTTGACCAACGAATTTAATTGGGATGGATAATGATGTGAGTTTACATTTAGATAACGGTTTGTGTGGGTGGGTTTACGATATACTGAATAGGAGACGCTTTGGTTTCGGGGGAGAGCAGAATTGTTTTCAGTCTTTATTGTAAACTGGACTTAGAGATGTACTGTTCAAATGCGAAAGGAACAGATTTAGATATTATATTGTGTCATCTCCATATCTGAACCAGCATGTTGAATTTCCAAATGTTCCATAAAAATATTGGCTATGACCGGAGGAAGAGGTGAGTCCATAGAAGCTCACGAATCTGTGGTGTTCGTTTTTCAAACATGTGGTATTTGTTATTCAGAATGTTATGAGAAGGGAGATGTTTGTAAATAACGAGATAATACCGAAACTAACAAGAATATCACTTTCGGATATACTCTGCCTTTGAAGAAGCTCATTGAAATAAAATGAGTTTTTGATTTTTCTGTGAGCGGTTGTAGAGTTCTAGCTAAATACCTGGGTAATCTGTGAATTGATGAACGATATACACTGACAATTGGACAAAGAGAAATGTTACTTTTATTTTTTTTTTGGGAGACCATACTTTTATCGTGAGATATTAAACATTTTTTTAACATTTGATGGAAGATTAGAAGTGTTAATGACAAAGCGCGTTTTGTTTGTCAAAATATGTTATAAGATAGTTAGGAATTTCTTATAGTCTGCACTCTCGAATAGACCAGACATTTTAATTTTATAGTCCGGCTCTTTGCCGCCTGGTAGAATTGCTATGGCTGAAATCTTTCACAACTCAAGCAAGAAACGTTTTTCATCAGACGGAAGATTAAATCTCGGAGGTTTGGAACGGCGAAGAATTCTGGCTGTGTCTTGGCGGGTTATTCTGCTTCGAGAGAAGGTAAGTGGAATAAAGCATATTCTGTTTGAATGATAATAATTAAAACACTTGGTATTTGTTTCACAATATATTCAAGATATTCTCTAACATGTTTCGGCCTCGCGACCATTCTCAAAGAGAGTTATGTATAAACTAAACTAAAGTTTCAAAGTGCTGTCTAATGGAAGTCGGTTTTTTCATCTCGTTAAATTTATTACACTATCTCCATTTCATTAGACAGCACTTTGCACTCCATTAGACAGCACACATATTCCATTAGACAGCACTTTGAAACTTTAGTTTAGTTTATACATAACTCTCTTTGAGAATGGTCGCGAGGCCGAAACATGTTAGAGAATATCTTGAATATATTGTGAAACAAATACCAAGTGTTTTAATTATTATCATTGTTACTATGTTTCACCAACAGCCAACCGCGCAATCAATCAAAACTATATTCTGTTTGAGAAACTATTTTCTCTGCTGAGATAGTGTTAGGCGTCACGGCGAAATTAAAACCTTTTGATACAGTTTTATGAGCTGCATCGACTATATGAGCCTCTGCATTCGGTTTTTCTTTTTGGAAATAATAAAGGACAAAAAAGGGGTTTTAGGTTTAGAGGCGAATCAGCAGCTAAGACTATTTAGCGACTGCACCTACAGCTTCACGTGGATTCCGAACCACGGTCACTACCCACCAATAACCCCGATCAGCATCCCCCTCAAACTATTAACCCTTGATTTTGTGCTTAATCATTAGTCTATTCAGAACCCTACTGACTGGCGAGTGACCACCTAAATAATTAAGAAAAAAATTACGATAATATACATTAATTCGTTACATTATCTCGACTATCTAAAACAAACAGAACGGATACTTTGAACTTACGGATACTTTGAAAGCTTTCGCAGTGTTTTCGAAAAATAGAAAGGTTAATTTAAAATTGTGTTTTTAATTTTATATAAAGCCAATAATAATCTTATAAATTATTAATTCAATATTTAACGGCATGTTTAATAAAAAATATCGATAATATATATAATTAGATCGAACTAGTATTAATTTCAATGATATAGGGCAGTAACAAGACAAGGAAGACTCAAATTTCAATTTACTTGGAAAGTTAATCCATTTTATTATTGGAATCGCGATACCAATGTATTCGAATATATTTCTTATTAAAAGTGAAATTTCCTGCTCGTTTCGATTACCAATTTTCTAAACAGAAATTGCGTATTCAGAGAACGTTTTTTTGAACAAAATATTAAGTCGAGAATTTGCAATTTAAGTTTTGAAACTGATATCACTCAAATGTTCGTGTCATTCATCATTTGGCTGTAACCATATTAAATTTGAAGAGATTTACCACTAAACACGGTAGTAGTTAAACACGGTAGTAGGTGGTAAATCTCTTCAAGTTTAGTGTTTCACACCAAAGGTTCCAATAGAAGAATTGATGTTACCATGTTGGCAACACCATACAATTCATATAGCAACACTGAATAGTGACCTTGAGGATGTATGTACGGTTTAATCACACTGTCCAACATAAATTTGTAACTGAGCTTTCTAAGTATTCTCAGGAAATTTGGAGGCGTAGAAAGCCAAATATACAGACAAATTTGGTTTATTTATGTCATTCTGAAGAAAGATTATATCTGCACTACCTCTTAGATACGAGGGTTGCTATATATTTATCCGTAATTGGTCGCTAAGCGCCATCTGACATATACATAGTAAAGTTTGACATTGTTGACTGTATACGTACTCAGAACGTTTTGTTATACGGGCGCTATTTGTGTTTAGCGACTTGAACATTTCATCTCAGTCAAAAAATGGAGTTCACTCGTGAGCATTCTCGTGGTATGATTTACTACGACTTTCGGCCCGAATTATCTCAGCAACAGTGCATCGATCAACTCACTTCGACTTTTGGCGATAAAACACCAACTAAAATCACTTTACATCACTGGTTTAGTGAATTCAATCGTGGCCGTCGGTCGCTTACGGACGAATTTAAAGAAGATCGTCCCATATGGGTTGTTGTGAACAAGATCGCCATGTGACATATCGTAAGAATTAAGGCATCCCTGGGTATTAGTATGACAAACAAGCACAAAATTGATGCAAATAAATGCTCAAAATATACAATCGTGGTGCGTCAAAAGCCGTGAACAATATCTACATATAGCCTGTACAAAACTAAAACCGTTGCACGTCAACGATGACGCTGTTAAAGAATGGCAGAAATACCACTACAAAAATTAAATAATAAAATAATCAAATGGAATGTATTCAATAAATTTCAAATTTAGCGGCGTCATATGCGACGTTGTCGGGTTTAAAATTTGTCTTGTTGATATTTTTTGACACGTTTGGAGGTTATCCCATTTGTATCAAAACGTTTATTTTCATTTTTACCTTGCGATCGAAAGGATCGATTCACTATTTTGAACAAGAACGAGACAATAATGGTCCATTGTTACCTTTTGCGGCTGTTAGAGAGGTATGTCAAGTTATCTGCAAATACTTAAGTCATATTTTTTTAGCGTGTTGCAGCGGACTTAAGGTTGAATATGTCCACTGTTAGTACCATTTCAAAAAAGTGCAAAACAATAATAAAATCGCCTAGAAAACGTAATTAGTTTCCATCGCCTCCCTACATGGCCTGCCACTTCCAGTTTAATTGCTTTATTTTTCCAATGATGTCATTCACTTTCGTTTGTTACCTGATCCATGTGCAGGTCTTTCTATCCCGTCTAGTAATGCCAAGCATACATCTTTTCATTCCCCTCTGTGCTACTCGAAGTTTTTGAACTAACTGTGACGTGAGTGTCCAGGTCTCACTTAGCGGGCAGGACACACTGATCAAAGACTTTTCTTTTCAGACAAAGTGGTAGTTTGTTCTTAAATACTATGTTGAGCCCGCCAAATGCCTACCAGCCACATTTAACGCGTCGTTCAACCTTCCCGACGGTGTCCCCTTCCATTGAAGCCCTTTGCCCAAGATATATATATATATATATATATATATATATATATATATATATATATATATATATAGTGTATGCATATATAGTGTACACATATAGTGTGGCATAGTGTATTCGTTGTGTTTTTCTATGATCTGCTGTCGAACCTGGATATGATCCAATGTACTGAATCCACATCTGAATCCTGCTTGCTCCTTTGGTTGTGCGTCATTAAGTTTTCTTAGTATTCTTTTGGATATTATCTTGGTGAAAACTTTGTAGACCACTGATAGGAGGCTTATTGGGCAGTAGTTCTTTAAATCTTCCCGTGCCCCTTTCTTTTGTAAAAGAATCACTTCTGCATTTTTCCATAAGCTGGGTACTTCTTGTTATTTGAGCCATTTTGTGTATAATCTTGCCAGTGTTTTATGTAGGGTCCGATCACCAGCTTTTAACATCTCTACCGTTATACTATCCTTTCCTGGAGACTTGCCATTTTTCATCGAGTCTATAGCCTTTGTCACTGCCTCCACCAGGATATCCGGCATTTGTTCTTCAGTATGCATTGCTGTTTTTGTCTGATTCTGGTCCTCATATAACTTTGAATAAAATCTTCGGACAACCTCTAACATTTCCGTCCGTTTCGTGCATATTGTACCATCCTCACGCATTAAGGAAACATTTGTGTACTTTTCCTTCTCAGCTTCTGCTTAGCTTTGTTAATTCCCCAGTTTTCTTCCAGAGTTTTTTTGCACTAGCTGCATGTTGAATCGGCGCATTTCCTCTCCAATATGTTTTCTTATAGTTTTGCAAAGCTCAACGTACTCGACTCTGCCAAAAGGACTGTCTGCATTCTTCATTGCCCGGCGTTTTTTCATTAAATTAATGGTCTCATTGGAAATGTTTGACTCCTTGAAACATTTATCTTCTGGTGCTATTGAAGCCGCCGTTTTAAGCACGTTGTTGGCGATTTCTTTATATTGGTCTGTAATTTCCATCTTCTCTGGGTTTTATAACACAGCAAAGCGGTTCGACAAAGTAATTTCAAAATCTCTGCCCCTCTCCAGTACCTTCCCAGAATTCACTTTGCCAACTTTTGATTTTATCATTTTTTCGCGTTCTTTTCGGCAGTTTATTCTAATCTTTGCTCGTACCATTCGGTGGTCACTTCCCACATTAAAATGGTTAAGGACAGTATAATTGCAAAATATTGTTTTATCGTTTGACATGATATAATCAATTTCACTGGTGAGTCCTGTATGTATGTGTCATTTATATCATGTATGTACCATGTACACGGTAAGTATTTGTAACCTAAGAATTGCAGAAAAGACTGTTCATAAACCCATCATAAACACTCATAGTTTAATTTCCAGGCCAGCATTTAACTTTGAATTTCTTACAAGAACAATTAAAAGATAAACAACTGTTTGACGGATGCCGTATGTCATTGTGCAACGTATTGAAAGAAGTAGGTTTTAAATGGAAAAGATGATTCAAGACGAGGCCTTATGGAACTTCCTTATGGATTTTTTGAGAGGTTATATGAAGGAAAGAAAAAACGCCTTGTACAAATTTGTCTTCTTAGATGAAATTTGGATTTCTCAAAGTGGTACTGTAAATAATTCATGGCAAGATAATAATAAGAGGAGTGTTAAAACCACCAAAGTTGACGGTAAAAGGTAAGTTACATAAATATGCAAAAAATATCCAAAGTTTTGATTGAAAATCTTTATTTTAGATAGCGACAAGACAATTCTTCCCTTAATTATAAATACTGCAGATGAAAGCAGTGATTCCAGCCAGCACTTTACCTCAAGTGCATGCAGATATTTCATTGTTTGTTATTTTGTTTAGTACTTGTATATTAAACAGGGTGTTAGGTAAACATGCGGCAAAAATTGAAGGGCTTATTCCTTGACTTATTCTAAGAATATTTTGTTGTATGATAATTTTTGAAAACCCCCTTTGTTTCGAAGATACAGGGTGAACAAAATTTACGACACAACAACATTTTATTATCAAAAAGTACATGTAAAGTTGCTCAATCTACAATAAATGTTCGAAATGACTTCCTCCAGCCTTGATACAAGCATTCAATCTTCTCGTCATTGACTGCCGAACTCTTTCAAACACACTAGGGACGTTTCTAATTAAGTTACACCCAGCAATTATCCAATTTCGCAAATCATCTAAATTCTTCAATGGAATAGCTTAAACTAATGACTTCAGATATAAGAATAAATAAACTAGAGGGTTTAAGTCCGGGGACCGAGCAGGCCATGCGTGTGGTCCACTTCGACCAATCCAGCGATATCCGTATGTAGCTGTTAAGAAATCACGAGCAACCAAACTAAAATGTGGTGGTGCACCATCGTGCATAAACCACATTTCATACCCTGTTGCCAAAGGCGGAAATACAGTGTTTTTTCTGTCGACAAGTGGCTGATTTAAAATGTTTGGATCACCAGGTCTTAGGTCAGATCTTGGCGGCCAGTTCGATTGCACCCAATGCTTCTCACGAGCTCTGCTATCCCACATGCACAAAAAACAGGAATACTTGGTATACCCGCGTTGCTGGCTAAGAAGGAAACAGACCATTTTAAGGTCAACACAGATGATCTATTGGTGCATGTTATATTGCAACAAGTCAATGACTTTCTTTATGTAGCCATATTCTTCACGCAAAGAAACTGAATGACCTATTGGGACTGAACCGTATAAATTTCCATTATGTAGGAGAACACACTTCAAGCCACGCTTTGAGCTATCTATAAACAATCGCCATTCAGTTGCGTTATAGTTATAAATGGCCAATTCTTTCATTAAACCTTCTACGTTCTGGCAATATAGAAATCCGTCATTATTTTTGTGCTGTCTAAATTCACTTTCTATGAATTGATAATAAGTGACTTTAGCTCCTTTGTCAAGCAATTTTTTTTCGTGCAGTTTTGATGCTAATAATTTCGATGCTTCTTTGGATAGTCCCAAATCTCGTGCTAAATCGTTTAATTCATGTTGATTGAATCATTTGCGAACAGAATCATTGGAAACTTTTAATTCTTGGTCGGTGGAGTCACTTCGATCTTCACTTGATTCACATTTTTGTATTTCTAAAGAAGGTAATTCTTGAAAAACTGGCACTGGAATTTCAGCTGAATGAGTCACAGGGCGTATAGCTGATGGTAAACTAACGTACTCAATTTTATTTTTGTTTTTCTCGTTGAATCCTGATGTTTTCACTATGCAAAAGTAGTAATCACTTAAGTGATCTTTGGGCTCTCGCCAAACCATTGATATACCAAACGAAAGTTTATTACGTGTTCTCTTCGTCCACATTCGTAAACTTTCTACACACTGCTTGCACACTTTATGAGGGGCCCATGATTTATCTTGGTCACCTATTTTCACTTTAAAATAAGCAAAATAGGCTTGCCTGACAAATGTACTAATATTAGTCCCTTGAATGGGGATGGTAAAACTGCCACATATATAACAAAATGAATCAGGACTGTTTAAGCACTTCTGACGAGAACTGCCAGAGGCAAACATAACAAGAATCTGTAGTTGTGTATGTATACTTTGACTTCACTATATCAGAGCGACACAGACCCGCGTACTTTAGCATCTCATGCGTAACTGACCGAACTAGTTTTGGATGACGCAATGTCACTCATGCCCCCACTCCAAGGTCGAAGAAGGTTCGCCGGTAGGGGAGCAGTAGTGACTTCTGTGATTTGCCATGCTTAGTCGGATGCGCAACAACTGTAGAGAAAAAACTTCACGTGATAGAAAAAAACTAAATAAAGTTTTGTAATTAGCATGTCAATTTACGTATAAAACAGCTTAAATATCGAATTTAACAGAAATTATTTTTCAAATTGTTTCCTAGTGTTATCTTCAAATGTCATAGAACATGTGCTACTGAAACCATTATACTTATATCAGCGGGTTTATGATGGGTAAGGTGTCAAATCAATGGTTTTTTAATGGAAATTGTTTGTAATTTTATGTAGTTACAGAAAAAAATAACCTACATTCTATGGCACTGATTACGTCTGGGAAGCATTGAAGTTGATAAAGTTTCAGAAAGTTGTTGTCCGAAAATCTTCAACTACAAACGATTTTATAAAGTGTAGAACCTTTTGTTCCCCAAAAATCACCAGTTAGTTGATACTACAACGCATACTGCAATAGAAATAATGACTCAGCAGCTAATAAGTTATGAAATCTGTTTAATTCTATCTATTATTGTTTGTAGTTTTATGTAACGGAAGATATAAACGATTAATAAATTCTAGAACTTTATATCTACATAAAATCACTACTAAGCCAATAATTTGAAAGTTTTTATGACGTTTGTAATTTTCTCAGCACAGAGTTTAATATATAATTGTCAGTAGCCTATATAGATGTAAGGGTTTCCGTAAACAACGTTCTAAAGTTCGATACTCATTGATTTACTTCTAATCGAATAAATTCTTAATATCGAATAACTTTTTTAACTACTATATTTATATCATAATTTAATCATAATTATTTTTTGATCAGTTGATTCTTTTGTCTGCAGTTATAACAAGAGTTTAACGTTCACTACAAATATACGCGTTTATATCATTTGTAGTCTCTGGGAGTTAAAGTCTTCTCGAACGAGAACTCTTTATTTTTACAACCCTACACAATGACGTCTAATACAACACTGAATTTGAAAAACAATTTGGTAATATTTATACATTTAATTTGCTTAATACGTGAAATATGATTCGTTGTGTTAGTGGAAAAAATCGGGAAGTCACATCTTCTGTATCAGCAGTTTCCTTTGAGGAGATTCACGTAACGTGGGTTAGAGTCGTTTTTTCCTACTCCGTTATTTTCGATTTTATCCCATATTTATTTACATAATTAAAGCAAACAAAAAATGTTTCATGCGACTACAATAAACTAGGACTGGAGCGTACATAGGTGACGAATCTTGAATCTATGCGTATGAGCCCGAAACTAAGCAACAGTGGACTATATGGGACTTTCAAAATGAGCCAAACCCAATAAAAGTCGTTCGCACAAGAAGCACTTTGAAGCAAATGGTTGACTGTTTTTTTTTTTGGATAAATGGACATGTGAGCCACTAGAGAATCGCAGAACGGTCAATTCTGAATGGTATACAACCATTTTTTTGCCACAAGTCTTTAAAGATATAATAAATAGTCCGGTCAAATTAGACAGAAAAATAAGAGTGAAGACAAAAATTATAGACCATAAAATTATCTATAAAAAAGGTATTCATAATTTTTTTCCTGAGAGTCACCGTTCCTGAGATATAACGATTTAAAAAGTTATAAGCGTCATAATATGCATAAGTACGTCACGTATATACATCTCTGTAGCTGTACTATAAGTAAAAATATTTCTCTATCTGTGATTGTAACTTACATTTAAAATATAAAATATACGTAAGTATAACTATGAGAATATCAGGTAAAATGAAATCCAGTCCCTTAATTTATACACCAGTGTAACCTTGAGACAACATCTGTCTCTCTGTTCAATTGTGTGCGTGGCTAGGGCCGTATACCTGCTTTATGTCAGAATACCCAATAAATGAAATACCGTTAGTCTTCAGCGCCACTCCGTAGTGAAAACACGTATTTATTCTAACCTATTTCGGGCTGTTTTGAGTTTTATAATAAAAATGTCAAAATATTGTTTTATTTGTGCTAAACTTTTACCTGAAATTGAAAATGTTACTGTTGAACGTGGTATAAAGAGATTAATCAATGCAAGTATGGAACGAGCTGATGAATTTTTAGAATATCTTAAAAATCAGAAATCTGTGACAATACACGAAAATTGTCGTAAAACTTGCACTCGAAAGTCTTCTATTGCTGCAGCTAGTACAAGACAACGTGAAGAACAAGAAGTCAGTACATCTACAGTATGTCCTTTTCGTACTAGATCACATATAAGTAAATCTGCTTTTTATTTTAAAAAACTATGCTTATTTTGCGGCAAGGAATTTAACGAAGAGAAGAAAATCCTGGGATTTTCAGTCAAATTAACCAAATAAATACACTTCAATTCAAAGATTCAATTCTGGAAGTAGCTCGAACTCGTTCCGATGCTATAGCAGAAGCTGTTATTGCACGAATCGAATTTGAATATAATTTAGTTGCTGCTGAAGCTAAGTATCATCGTGATTGCTATATTTCTTTCATGAAATCTTCCACTGGAGCTAAAGTCCTAAGACGAAACTACGAATCTGGCAATGGAGGAAATATTTACTTACATAGAAAATAGCGATGACTGTCAGTTCACTTTAAACGAACTAAGAAATGTTTGCAAAATTACAACTTTAAATCATTAAGCTGCGACTAAAACTAAAGTATGGTGATAAACTTATTATCACTAAAAAATCAGAAGCATCAACATTTATATGCTTAAGAGACAATCATCATGATATTTTGAATCAAGCCTGGTACGAAAAAAAGAAAATGGATAAAAAAGAAGAACGATTCAGAATCGCCATCGCCAGCCATCATTCGCGAAGATATTCAATCCGCAGTATTTGATAATTCTAACTACCCTCCACCAGGTCGTATGTTTGACGATTTAAACAATGACATCTAAGAGTCGTTGACATATTTTATGGAACGAGTGATTTTAAAGAATAAATGATCAATTTAGACCATTTAAAATTAATATGCACAAATATTTGTCATAATATTATGACTGCTGTTCGACGAAGATCTTTATAAGTCTAAATTACAAAAAAAGAAGTTTTAGACTATGCTTATTTTGCGGCAACGAATTGAACGAAGAGACGAAAATCCTGGGATTTTCAGTCAAATTAACCAAGTAAATACACTTCAATTCAAAGATTCAATTCTGGAAGTAGCTCGAACTCGTTCCGATGCTATAGCAGAAACTGTTATTGCACGAATCGAATTTGAATATAATTTAGTTGCTGCTGAAGCTAAGTATCATCGTGATTGCTATATTTCTAATGTTGTTCTAATGTTGAATCACCAACAGTAGAGGATTCGTTTGCTACCAACGAAAAGACATGCGACACATCGCTACTGACGCAATTCACTTACACCCAGGATGAAGAAGAAGAACAACAAGAAGAAGTAATTGAAGATTATGAATCGGACGCATAAATGTTTCTACTGTTTTTTAATTTCCATCGCGTTTATCAATTCCAGCTCTTGCTAATATCTGTTATTATGCAATAGTTTCCAATTAAACTGAATCACAACAGACCTGTGGAATAGGTCTACTGGGGTACACTACTTCAGAGGTGGCGTGGAAACGTGTGAATATTATGACGCTTACGACTTTTTGAATCGTTATATCTCAGGAACGGTGACTCTTAGGAAAAAAATTATTGATACATTTTTTATAGATAATTTTATGGTCTATAAGTTTTGTCTAAGGTAATTTTACGATAAAACTAACCGTTTAGATGAAAAACCCATTTTTTTGATCTTTGACATCGAGTCAATTTTTTTCCACGTACCGCAACGATGGGGAATTTTGAAATGTTGTTTTTAATTATGTTTTAAACAATGTTACTCACTTCCAGCTTGATGTGGATTTATGTACCTTTGAATGTCTAGATTGACCGGACTATAACTGACAGCTGAAATACACAAAATATCAATTCAGATTGAAATTGTTCAAGACCTGTTACCCACAGACAATAATAAGTGTCAACTCACCTGTTGCTCAACTCAAGATTTGTTACACCCTGTATTTGAGTGGGCTTTTCGTCAATTACAGAACGTTACTACGTTGATGGTGGCCTCCTGCACCACTCTCACGAATTCATAAAAAAATTCTTGCGATGAGTTAAAAGTTACTCAATTATCTCAAAAAATGATAATTTTTTTTCTTGTTTCTGCCTCAGTGAAATGATATTTTACTAGAGTTTTGTAAATTATGCAGTTAAATTGTTTCAACTACTTTTTCCTTTGACTTAGGTGTGTACTTTATTTCTCGGGCGCTGCTCAAATATCGATGGTTCACTTTGCCGTTCGCAATTACAGTTGGCAAGCCGTCGACTGGTTGTTTTTGATTTCGTTAAAACGGAGAAAAATAAAGTCCGTCGTCGGCGTCACACCGCTATAAATTTGTTAGCGCACTGGCTGCAATAAAACTTTGCTTTTAAAAGTTTCTAACGAACCACAGTTATATAAAGGTTATTTCTTTTCGACACAACGCGCGGGATTATAAACTTTTTTCGTGGCCCGCCATAAATTACATACATTTCATTTTACAAAGATTGATGGCGGAGCGGGTTCGCTCTCGTTCCGTCCGAGCCACACGAGTTTCATCGACGAATCGTGAGACGCCCTTTTAACCCCAGCACGAGAAATAACAAACGATTATATTTTACGTCTTGTAATTCTTTGGCCGTTTCCCCTCTTTTTTTTTTTGGTAAAAATTGACTGGAGCCAATAACTGCAGTCATAAAGCTTATTGCTGACGATTTAAAATTATTATCTTTGATTTTATTGCTGTTATTTTTAGTTCTTCATACATACAATATGGACGAATAACTGCTACTAAAAACTACCAATGCATATCTTTTACTTATTTTACTGTTTTCAAACGACGGTTGATGACCATCTTGACTACCTTCACCCTGTCTACAGCCTTCTCTTAATAATTAGTTCGATGTACAGTTGAACACTACTACACTACGTTTTCCCAAGCTTCTTCATCCCTTTATCTTTCCCTGAACAATCATCACAATAGTAACCTTGTTCTTTCTTTAGGTGCCTGGAATATTCCTATATTTTTTTGGGTTTTTCGCCAAGATCTAAAACTCAAAAAAATATCGAAAGTATCTGTTTTAATGTAAATAAAGAATCACTGGGTAAAAAACAAAAAACCAAACGGAGGCAATTTTCTCAGTGATTCATTGTCTGTAATAAATTTGCCTAACGAACAAAATTAAAAAAACTTCTAAAATAAATACAAACTTAAAACATAAAAATTAAAAAATAAATTATATTAATTTCTATATATATAGAAAAGATAAGTCGTAAATATATTTTGTGTATATATCAATCATGCTTACGTTGACAATAGTAGCTTTTAATGACAGTGACATATTACTAAAAAATTTATAGGTGAGGTTTACTGTGTAATTATTGTGTATTGAAATACTTAAACGTTTTTAATTATATTTTTTCGAATCGGGAACCATATGAAATTTAAATCTACCGAAGGCATAGTAATACAGTTTATTTTATTTAAATTAATTATAGCGGTTTCTTTTAATTTTCTGTATTTTGTTACCGATTCTTTTAATACCATTTTGGAATTATTCTAATTGATTTTATGTCCCGATTCCCATGCCTGTTTAAAAATTCTAGATTTATTAAAATCGCCCTTTCTAAGAAGGTTTTTATGTTCATTTATTCTAATACCTAACGGTTTAGATGTCCCACCTATACCAATAATATATATATATATATATATATATATATATATATATATATATATATATATATATATATATATATATATATATATATATATATATATATACCTATATATATATACCAGGTGTCTCATTAAGGATGGATCGCGGCCGTATCTTGAAAACTATTTATCCCACAGATTTGGGAAAAAAAAATTTGTATTCTCAATGTATCCTCTATTTCACGAATAGAGGGAAGGGGGGGAGTTTTACCTATTGAGATATAAAAATCGTCTAATATCCGTTTGCCTTAACCGATTTTCCTCAATTTGGATTCATTTAAAAGGCAATTGCTGGGTCAATCAGATAATCTGGGAGATAAATTATTTACTTTATAATTGAAACCGCGAGGTGGCGTTACATTCAACAATAGTTTTTTGAAGTTTTGTTCAGTTTTTTCAAATGGAATGGTACAGCTTTTACTACATGGCAAGAAAAGTAATTTAAAGAGGAATCGTCCAGTGAAAACCCGAAATCGATATCTCTGACATGTCATGAGATATTTCGATTTTTCTGAAAAAAAATCAGTTAGTTTTAATTTTTACCGTAATACTAAGTCAAAAATTGGTCGTAATATTCAGGTCGCAATCGCAACCGCAACAATTATATTTAAAAAATAAAATTATCTATTCAGTATCAATCATCATAAATGTTCTAATCCTGACCTTGATAATATTTTCTAATTTAATTACATAAGCGGAAAAAATGCCTTTCCCCAATTGTTGCATTTTCTCTTTTGTGATGCTTAAATACTACTTGACAGAATATTGAAATCAGTCATTAATAAATATAGCTACTCTTTCTTTTAAACTAAATGAATGGATGAATGAAATTATGCGTTTTCGGGTTTCCAAATAAACGCATGCAATCCTTAGGTACATTACACAAAGAGTGGAAACAAACAAAAACCGTCAAATTAACTTGTCAGTTTTGAAATGCATTACATTTTCAACATTGCATTTATTGATTATTAATAATTATTATAATTATATCTAACAATGCCTTTTACGAATAACGAGGCCTATGACATGTTGGCGGTGTATTTCCAATGTTTTGAAAATACACGTATTGCAGAGCGGCAATATGCAAGTCAATATCCCGAAAGAAGGCATTATTCGAAGAAGGTGTTTACACGTCTAGCAAGACGCTTACGAGAAACAGGAATTGTGCATCCAGATCCAGTTCGCACCAGGTTACGTTCGATTCGTAATGGAGATAATGTCGTAAATGTTCTGGCTTATGTTGAAACCAACCCCCATTTAAGTATCAGAGGAAATAAACAATTCTTTAAACGCATACTATGGACTGATGAAGCTACTTTTAGCAGTGATGGAGGCGTTAACTTACATAATATGCACTACTGGGCAGTTGCTAATCCACACTGGATGTTAGAAATCAACCACCAAAATAGATGGAGTGTGAACGTATGGTGTGGTGTTTTGGGAGACAAAATTATTGGTCCCTTTATTTTTAATGGACATTTGAATAGTGAAACATATTTAAATTTTTTACAAAATGGACTGCCAGAACTAATGGAAGATGTTTCGTTGGAAACAAGAAGACAAATGTGGTACCAGCATGATGGATGCCCTGCCCACTTCTCGCAGGTGGTTCGAAACTTCTTGGATGCTTCGTTTCCAAATCGTTGGATAGGACGGGGTAGTTTATTTTCGTGGCCGGCGCGCTTACCGGATTTGACAGTCCTCGATTTTTACTTGTGGGGAAGACTAAAAGACCTTGTTTTTCAAACTCGTCCTACCACACGAGAAAACATGATTGAAAGAATTCAAAATTCAATAACCAGCATTTCAAGAGCGGAAATTGAAGCTGCCGTTTTTAGTACTCGTCGAAAAAGAAATCTTTGCATTTCTAAGGATGGAAGGCATTTTGAACATTTAGAAAGGCGTTAAAGTTCAGATTCTGTTAATTATTAGACTGTTGTGCTGTTAATTTTATTTGACTATTGTTATTATTATTATCTTCGTTGTTGGCCCGTTGGCCTTTAAACACGCTCTAAATTAATATGGCACGAAGAATTTGGACCAGTCCTAAGCCTGGGTAAAGTGTGAAGGAAGGCAAACATTAGGTTAATATTTTTTTAACTTAATGCAGGTAGTAGTGAAATAATAACTGATTTTTTCAGAAAAACGAAATATCTCTTGGCATGTCAGAGATATCGATTTCGGGTTTTTACTGGATGATTCCTCTTTAAATTACCTTTCTAGCCATGTAAGAAAAGCTGTACCATTCTATTTGAAAAACTGAACAAAACTTCAAAAAACTATTGTTGAATGTAACGCCACCTCGCGGTTTCATTTATAAACTAAATAATTTGTCTCCCAGATTATCTGATTGTCCCAGCAATTGCCTTTTAAATGAATCCAAATTGAGGAAAATCGATTAAGGCAAACGGACATTAAAAGACTTTTTATCTCAATAGGTAAAATAGTTTTCAAGATACGGCCGCGATCCATCCTTAATGGGACACCTGGTATATATATTAAAAACAAAAGAAAAAAAATATGTTCTTTAGGCAAATTTATTACAGAAAAAGAAACACTGAGAAATTTGTCTCGGTTTGGTTTTTTGTTTTTTACCCAGAGATTCTGTATTTACATAAAATGAATTTTTTTATGAGTTTTAGATCGTGGCGAAAAACCCAATAAAAAATATATATATAAACACACCACAATTCATTCAGACAATACTTGAAATATTCGTATCTGCATGAATTTATGGTTGTTATTAAACCTCTTTCGATGGCCATTCTACGTAGTAATTCTTTATTGGTGATTTTCTCTACTCATGTTATTCGCAGTATTCATGTGAATATCCACATTTCAAAAGTTTCGAGTTTTTTGATCGTGTAAAGCTTCTTTCAAATTGAACGAATTTCTTAATTCTTCGCCAGGCGCGGCGGTCTGAAGGGTTAGTTGCCTGCCTGGCAATCCAAAGGTAGCTGGTTCGATTCCAGCGCTCGGATGGGTGTTTTCCTTTATTTCTTCTGTCCATCTTACTTCCTACCCTACACACACAATAATATACACTCATATACACACATATACGCCCACACATATCCACACCTAAATGTTTGTGATTGTTTCTAGGCAAGAGTGTAAAATGCGACAATGAATTACCCCTCAGTTACGCCAGTTGAAAGCTGGGTAAGGCCGGATGCCATGATGAATACAAACGACTCGCCAAGAAGTAAACTGTCAAACATTTCTATTTTTACCTGTCGGTCGCGTTTCTAGGCAAGAGTGTAAAATCAGACAACACGCGACAGTTACGCCAATTAACTCGCCAGTCGGTAGGCTTCCTGATAGACTTATGGGTAGGCACATAACTAAGGGTTTATAGCCCGAGGGGAGTGCTGGCCTGGGTTTGTCGGTAGCTGATGATCGTCGTTCGGAACCCACTTTAAGTTGTAGGTCCAGTCGTTAAATAGTCTTAGATGCTGATGCGCCTCTAACCGTAAATCCTTCCCTTTTTCTTAATTCTTCAATAAAACACATAATTTCAGTTGATTTAAAAAAATTATTGATAATTCAAGCATAAAGTAGAGAAGGGAAAAATGACGCACTTAAGGGTTAAATGATTATAAAAACCACAATCCCGAAAAAAATATTTTAATACATAAAGAACTCAAACATTACATCCAATTACTGCACAACAATAAAAAACGTATCTATTAATAAATAAAAAATATACAAGAAGTTTGGCGAACCGAACAGATTCCGGAAGATTGGAAAGATGCTCTAAACCATCCACTACATAAGAAAGGAGATAGAACGGATGTAAACAACTATAGAGGGATATCACTTCTCCCAGTTTGTTAGAAGA
The DNA here is from genome assembly GCA_031761425.1 of Cosmopolites sordidus. NCBI lineage: Eukaryota > Metazoa > Arthropoda > Insecta > Coleoptera > Curculionidae > Cosmopolites > Cosmopolites sordidus. The sequence goes on from JARFXV010000370.1 coordinate 307,859, forward strand.
TTCTATCTCAATGTCTACTAGACAGAGCACAGGGACAGTTAGAACCTAACATTGGTGAATATCAGCAGGTTTTCGACCGGGCAGATCCTGCCCTGAACAGATCTTGAATCTGAAGTTGATTCTAAGACATCAAAAACTGTACAATAAAAATCTCGTCTGTACATTTGTGGATTTCAAAAAAGCATATGATTATATTGACCGCGAATCTTTATTCCGAATCTTGAAAGAACAAGGACTAGATCTGAAAACGCTGGCAATTATTAAAGCAACGTTAACTAACACAAGGTCAAAAGTTAAATTCATGGGTGACATCTCAGAGCCCTTCGAAATTAAAACTGGAGTGAGACAAGGGGATGGACTCTCGCCACTCTTATTTAACTGTGTTCTAGGAAAAGTAATACAGGAGTGGCGTGAAAGAAATCGGCCCTGAATATTGACCAGCCCATTAAACTGAGGAGAACCAACATCAAAATTAATTGTCTGGCATTGGCTGATGATCTAGCAATTTTAGCTCAAGATGTATTAACGGCACAGAAACAGATTGAAATCCTAAAAGAAACAGCAGAAAATGTAGGACTCCAAATTTCCTTTGAAAATACACAATACATAACCTGCAACAGATTAAGAACACCATTTTTAAAAACAAAATATGGTAATATCAGATGGGTCTCTCAATTCAAATATTTGGGTGAAATAATCATGGAAAATGGGTTGGAAAAAGCGGCCAATAAGGGTAGATGTCAAAAAATGGAAACGGCATTGAGGCTTACACAAAATATTTACAACAAGAAATGCCTATCTAAAAACACAAAACTGAGACATTACAACACAGTTATTAAGCCAGAATGTCTATATGTTGCAGAAACGCTCATTTTGAATAGAAAGAGGGACATCGAGGACATTGAAAAGAAGGAAAGAAAAATCATAAGAAAAATCCTAGGCCCCAAACAAATAAATGGCACAACATATCGACTTCGAGAAAACCAAGAAATCAAACAATACACAGATATACATAGCGATATGAGAAAAAGAAGACTTAAGTTTTAGGGACATATAAAACAGATGAATGCGAGTAGGTTAACTAGAGAAATAGTCGAATTTTATGAAAATAGGAGTAGAGCTAAACCAGAAATAATTAAATGGATTGCTGCAATTAAAGAGGACCTAAGATAAGCAAATATTACACAAAGTGAACTTCAGGATAGAGGCTGTTTTAGTCACAAGGTTAACGTTTGGAAGGTTGGCCAGAGAGAAAAATGTAGAAAGACTGGAACAACTTGGTCTGACGAAAGGAAAAAAGCTCATAGCGAAAGAATGAAATTAGTATAGGCGCAAAGGAAGGCTAACAACAACAAATGCCTCTAATTGTACTTCGCGTGGTCCACCAGGGACCATACGTGAATAATAATAATAATAATAAATAAAAAATATCATGACATACAATTGATTAATGTGTGGCAAATATCCGCACACGTTTTAAATACATAATTCGCAGTGGAAATCCCCAATTTTCTCATATGACGTACACTCTTCATGCCACCACTTTTTGTGGTGTCTTAATGATATCTGAAGGTAATAATGTGAACTTTATGAGGTTAAAAATTGCATATTCAGTTTAAGAAAAAGGATTACAAAATTTTAAAATTAATAATATCAAATAATAATTTCAAGAAATTCGGAAAATATGTGGAAGATTATTTCGTCCTTAAAATAAAATCTCTCCTTAAAATATCTCGTCCTTAAAATATCTTACACTGAATCCATTCTTCAATGGGGGAGGGGGGATCTTCATGGAGTTCATCGCATCTTTAATGTGTATCATCAGATGGCTCCTCCTCTGCCTTAACCTTTTTTGATTCACTGTAATTTTCTGTCTCAATTGACTGTCTCAACTTCTCTTCAGCCGACTTTCCAGTATTAATTTATTAGGTGTGCTAGAAAGTAGCGATTTCTTCCCTTCTCTTCTTCTTTTTTGTTCATCTTTTTGTTTTAGAAGTGGAATTATATCCTTACGTGACACCGGTGTTTTCTCTGCATGTTGTTGAGCTAATGTAGGCCCCAACTTCTCTGGTGTTAAAGGTGTTTGCTTAACCCCGATGTTTCTTATTAAAGCCGATTCTTCTGATTGTCGCTAAATGAACAGATTTGCTGTTATTTAATTTGGGATTGACTTCATTTGCATTCTCATCTGTGACCTTTGACGGGAGAAAATCCTCCTCTGAGAACACATGTTTATTTATTGGATATATTCCACAATTGGATATATTCCAGAAACATTTAAAGCCTTTAACTCCCCTGCTTATAATTGAGCAACGTTCATAAGATTTAAAGGCATAAAATGTTTATAATGCCTTAAAATAACAGCGATCCAAAGGATGGATTCTATGACTGCTGTGGGGTGGTATCGTTAATAGAGTTGTCTCAGCAATAATTTACAGCTTCAAAACTCTCGTGGGAAGAATGGTTGTCGAATATAAGAAGAACAAGATGTTCTTTATCTGATCTAACCTTGCAGCGAAAATGTTTAAGCCACTCTATAAATAAGTTGCTATTTATGTATCCAGTGGCCGATTCTTCTTTTCATTCTTTTTCGAGGAAATAATAATCGCGGGAGGAACAAAATTACCCGCCGCACTCATAACGCAAACAATAGTAACTAATTCCCAACGCTCAGCTGAAGAGATTTTTTCCACATATTTCTTGCCTTTCCTTCTAATAAGTTTCAGTATTTTGTTACGAACGGTTAAAATACCACCCTCATCCATATTGTAGATAGCACTTGGGGAAAAATTAATTTTTTTGAACAATTTTGATAGGTTTTCAAAAAACGAATTAACTTGAAATTCGTTAAACTCCATCATTCTAGCTAAACTGGCGGCGTGAGGACCCGCAATAACAGGCTGTATTTTTTAATAAAATTATTTGCCCAATCTTTGTCAGCTAGTTTGAACTATGGATTAAATGGGGTTTTTATGTTATTTAAAACTGCATACTCGTATATGATTTTTCTTAAAGTTTTATACGTGATACCATATAACTGGTTATCTAGATTTTGGCAGTGTTCTACAAGTTCACGTTCCATTTTCTCAGAGAAAACACTTCGATATATTCCCAAGCTATCAACACCATGCCCCAATATTAATCTTTTTCGTAGAATAGATTCATCTATTTCAAGCTCTTTTGCGACCGTTCTTTTGGAAATACCTTCATTTATTCTTTGTCCAGCTGTTTGTAACATTTCTTTCGTACATGTTTTCCTATTTGTTCGTCTTTTATATGACGTAAAACAAATAAACCAACAAATAAAAAAATAGGAAAAAATACAAACGGTTTTGATAGGGCAAAAGTCCGCTTGATGACTACTGCTCCCCCTGGACATCGGTTTTTTGTGCCACATGTAGCGGAAACTAGAAAATAGTTTATGTTGTCAAGTGCAGTCATAAGGTAGGCACTACCATATGCATTGTGGATTTTTAAAACAAACTAAAAGTTGCCCAAATTTTGTTTTAAAATTAGATCTATTTATTTCATGACATAATTTAAATATTAAGATGAGAAAATAAGATTATGTTCATCCAAAATACAACTTACTTCATATTTTTCATAGATCATAAAATTTACAATTCGTTGATAGGACTTTTGCCCCACTTTACTCTAAGGAAAAAATCGAAATGAAAATGTAAGAGCACGCACGATGTACTGTTTATGATAAGACAACCAAGCGAAAAACTAATAAAGATGGATGTGTACTCGATAAAAGTGGAAACTTTTTTAATGTTAATACATACATATATATATATATATATATATATATATATATATATATATATATATATATATATATATATATATATATATATATATATATATATACACATATATATATATATATATATATATATATATATATATATATATATATATATATATATATATATATATATATATATATATATATATATATATATAGAAGAATTTCTATTTTAGGAAGTGATTTAGAGGTTGTGGACCACCACATATATCTTGGGCAAAGGATTTCAATGGAGGGTGATACCGCCCGGGAGGTGAAACGCCGGGTTAAGTATGACTGGCAGGCATTTGGCCGGCTCAATATAGTATTTAAGAGCAAACTCCCACTTTGTGTGAAGAGAAAGGTTTTGCCTGTTTTGACATATGGAAGTGAAACATGGACACTCACATCACAATCAGTTCAAAAGCTTCGGGCTGCACAGAGGGGAATGGAAAGTTGTATGCTTGGCATTACAAAGCGGGACAGAAAGACCTGCATATGGATCAGAGAACAAACGAAGGTATGTGACATCATTGGAAAGGCGATAGAACTGAAATGGAAATGGGCAGGTCATATAGCGAGACGATGCGACGATCAGAAACGCCAGCGAAGAAGGCCGAAAACATGATGGACGGATGACATCATCAAGTATATTGGACCCGAATGGCAGAGGAAAGCTCAGGACCGTGCGAATTAGAAGCATGCTGGGGAGGCCTTCATCCTGCAGTGAATCGACAATGGCTGAATGATGATATATATATATATATATATATATATATATATATATATATATATATATATATATATATATATATATATATATATATATATATGAGTGATAAATTGTATTGTGAACTGGGCCCGTGGAGAAAAGTGCTAAAAAGTAAAGGAAGTTCACACGTGCTCCACGTCCTGCTTTGCCATTCCCTCATCCGCCATCCAAAGCGACAGCAAGCGTCTCCCAAGACCGGTCTCTGGCCTTAAGCCGTCATTAGTTGGGCTCAAGCTGAACATCTGAAGAGCGGATGAAGGAACGACTGAAGCCATAAGCATTTAAATTGGCTATGTCGAATGGAGGCTGCAATCACATGCAGCCATGCCATCCTGCGGCATAGCTTTAGTCGTTCCTTCATCCGCTCTTCAGGTGTCCAGCTTGAGCCCAACGGATAACGGCTTAAGGCCAGAAACCGGTCTTGGGAGACGCTTGCTGTCGCTTTGGACGGCGAATGAGGGAATGGTAAAGCACGACCTGGAGCATGGGTGAACTTCTTTAGCTTTTTAATACTTTTCTCCACGGGCCCAGTTCACAATTTATCGATCATATCTGGACTTACCCGAAGTTAGACGGGTCATGAACGGTTTCGCACAGTCGTACTGTTGCGGCCATTTACCGCAGCATGGCGTGGCTGCATGTGATTGCAGCCTCCATTCGACATGGCCAATTTAAATGGTCTTGAGTCTAACTGATGATGGCTTAAGGCCAGAAACCGGTCTTGGGAGACGCTTGCTGTCACTTTGGATAGTGGATGAGGGAATGGCAAAGCACGACGTGAACTTCCTTAGCTTTTTATATATATATATATATATATATATATATATATATATATATATATATATATATATATATATATATATATATATATCCCCTTAAGATAGCGTAACGGAACCGACTACGGTTGAAAGGCTGGAAACCGGTTTCGAGAGATACATGACGGCGCATGGGGACACTTGGGCGAAGGCGATCCGTGGAACCACGTGAAGAGTTCACTTACGTTCACTCCTCACCAAAAACGCGCCTAAAGAAATTTTCACTTAAAAAAAGAACAGAGATATATACGTTTCATAGATCTAGAAAAAGCTTGAGATCGAATAAAAAGAGAGGGCATATGGATAACGCTATATGGAACACAACCTCAACTCGTCACGTTTGATACCTAACGACTAGCAGCATATTTATTCCTATGTTAAATAAAAATTCGTCGCTTAAATCTGCTATGAATAATTTCTGATTTTTATTCAGTTGTAACCGCGTATTTTATACGGGTCAAGCACTCCTCGTTCCTGCATTTCACTTAAAAAAAAATATTCGCATGGAAATTATATATTTTCCCGAATCGTATCTTCCGCAACAACATGCATACATTCCCTTTTCGGACAGTCTCTGGTACATCCGTATGCGTTTTTGAAACTAATTATCCCGTAATTTACAAAGGACCAGTAGCCGACGGGCAAAAATCCTCATTAAATTTTAATTTAAAATACGTGAAGCTGGGCGGGCGGGTTGAGGAGGGGCGGTGGAGCACCTGGGCGTACGCTAATAAATAATTTCAACGAATTTTTCCCCGTTTAAGTCGTTGGAATCTCTCGACAGCTACGGTCCGCATTCCCGTTCAGCCGTTTAGCTTGATTAAATTTACTACTGTGTTAATGGCTAATTTTAAAATACCATATTTCTGGTTTTGGGTTGTGGGGCGACTTATGAATTATTTAAAGCGCGCGACATATTTTTTAACTATATTTTCTATTTGCTCTTGCTGGTATTTAAATTCTGCGAACATATACAATGAGGATGCAAGGCAAAATTGGTATATTTTCTCTTATTGTCTCTCTCTTGTCAAGACTATGTATTTAACTGTATCATATAGACTGTGGACATACCAGTAATGTCATATGTTAGCTGTAGAAGTAAAAATAATTTAGAAAGATTTAAAAAAAGCGTGGGTGCACTTACGTATGCACGTAAGAAATTATATTTCTTTGGTATAATTAATAAAATAATTTTTTATGCATTCAAACAAATTTTAACTGAGAGAACGATGATTAGGTGAAAGTAACTACTACAAAAATAACAAGTCTTGACAAATGGCGAAGGTATAATATTTTAAAAAGAAAATAATAAATTATATGTTATATCGGCACGTGCAACTTCGTCCGCTGCTAAAAATACACTCTGATCTGTTTTTCCAAACGCGCCATAAGAAGTATAACTTCAAAAAAATAAGCGTGTGTACATTTACGTATGCACGTAAAAAGTTATACTGTTTTGGCGTAATGAATAAAAAAAAGCCTTGACAAATGGCGAAGGTGTCATTATTTTAAAAAGAAAATAAATTATGTGTTACATCGGCGCGCGCAACTTCGTCTGTCGCTAAAAAATACATTTTGATCTGTTTTCCCAAACGTGTCATAAGAAATATAACTTCAAAAGCATCAGCGTGTGTGTACTTATGTACGCACGTAAGAAGTTACATTTCTTTGTGTAATTAATAAAAAAACCAGTCTTGACAAATGGCGAAGGTGTCATAATTTAAAAAAAATATGTGTTACCTCTGCGCGCGCAACTTCGTCCCCCGCTAAAATACACTGATCGGTTTTCCCAAATGCGCCAAAAGAAGTATAACTTCAATAATACATTATGAGTTACGTGAGCGCGCGCAAGTTTGTTCCCGGCTAAAAATACACTCTGGTATCTTTTCTCAAACGCGCCAGGAAAAGTATAACTTATTGTCCATTGATAGTCGCCATCGTGAAAAGGAAAATCATCTACAAAGGTTTTTGATTTAATAAGTCTAAAATAAATAATTAAAGAAAATTATATAGACAACAATAAACTAATTATAAATTAGTTATGGGATCAATCAAAATGTCTTTAGTTTTTATCTATTAATATAAAAAGTCTTTCAACAAGAAGTTCAAATTACCAAGGGTTTATAGCCCGAGGGGGGTGCTGGTCTGAGTTTGTTGGAAGCTGATGACCGTGGTTCGGAACCCACGTTAAACTGTAGGTCCAGTCGTTAAATAGTCTAGTTGCTGATGCGCCTCTAACCCTAACACTTTACCTTTTTTTAACCTATTTTTATCTAAAGTGGCAACACGACTTTTTACCGTGAAGAAACTAATTTTCTTTGTTTTTACTACTACTCTGTACTCTACTCTGTTCTACTGTACTATTCACTTGAACTTGCGACGAATGATAACTTACAGTAACAAAACAAAAGATTCGACACCGATCGTGCAAAGGCGACTTTTATCAAAAGCCAAAGTGTCGCGCGTAACCCTACGGCCACTTTTTGTCAAAGAACTTTCGACCAAGCGGCAATAACACTTGCTTGTTTACAAATACTTGTTGCTTGTTTATAAATACTTGTTTGCTTTGACAGATAACTAATAAATAAATACCTATTATTCTAAAAATAAATTATTTTTTATTAGTTTTGGATCCGCGAATAAAGAAATGTTCAGCCAAGAATGTAGTCACAATGTAGTCACAATTTATTAGTCCGTCAATACTGAAAACGCTAATAACGAAACCGTGAATAAGGGGCTTTAACTGTGTTCATTTTTATTTTATCTATCCAATAAATGTCTACAACAATGCATATTGAAATTATTAAATCTTGAATATTAAGAATAATCATTTGTGAACCCCTCCCAGAATAAGTAGATATGAGATTTTGAACTAAATCTTCCCTTTTGTTAAGCTAACTAAAATATATATGATTATTTTATAACATTATAATTTTCGAATTCTTATCATTTTCAGTTAAAGTTAAAAGGAGGTAGCAGTATTCTGAATGAATTTACTTAGATTAAGGTAGATTAATTGGATTTTGCAGGGAAAGAGATCTAAGTCTTTGATGAAAATTCGCTGTAACGAGTAACGGGAAATGTTCAGTTACTATATATAATCAAATTTGCTGAATTAGCAATGAAAATACTTCTCTTTTACGTTCGCAGTTCTTTCCCAAACAAAATAGAGGAGCTGAGACGTTTTCTTATTAATACAAATTTTCTTAAATCGATGTTCATTCGCAATTTTATTTAGTCTGTTTGCTTGGTTCGCAGTGCCTGTTCCAAATACGTAACAATATTTTGCGCGCGCAGTATCGATGTTTTCTTGCACAACAATCGATTTTAGGCGACCTTCTTCAAATTTGTCTGTGAGCGAACGATGGCCAGTATTGAATTCACTAAACCAGTGACTGACAGTGGTTTTAGATGGTGCTTCACCACCAGAAGTTGAAGTGATCGATTCATTGTTGTTGAGATAATAGACAGCGTATTATCGTACGAAATTTCTTACGAGTTAATTTCATTTTTTTGACTGAGATGAAATTTTCAAGTCACTAGACAACACAAACAAAAATAACGTCCGTATGTCAAAATGTTCAGAGTACGTATACCGTCAACAATGTAAAACTTTATGATTAATATGTCAGATGGTGCCTCACGGCACCATTGTTGCGAATTCCGGATACATAAATAGCATTTGTTTACATTTTGTTTTCGGCCAAATGTTAATTGCCCCAATGAATTTCAATAAAAATATTCCTAATTTTTTCAAAGGCGCCAGAGTCGGAGTGGTTTAAATTCTGAATAATTTTGGAAAAAATAAAATATTGTTAAATTATTATTATTATTTTCTATTTTCTTTATTTTTTTGTTGGGATTTAGTATTTATCAGATCGAAAATTCATCCTGTCCTTCTACAAATTCAAGAACTTTCGAGTGGTATTGCAAGTTTGGAGGATTACACTTTTTTGCACAATGATGACCGAGATTCATTGGCAGTCCCAAATGCTCGCTGTTTTTCTAAGGTTATTTGTCATTACTCCACCCACCGAATTTTTTTTATAGGAATCAGTTTTACACTGGTTAAACTCCACACATGCATGAGCTCTATTGATAGATTTTCATATTCCTATAGAACTTTCTTTAGGAATACTGTATACAACCCTCCTAATTAATGTTGCACAAGTTGCACTTCCGATAAATGTTTCTTGCCCTAACGTTGGATTGTACCTGATACTACGTATGCTCAAATGGATTAAAAATACAGTAATACGGGGGAAGGCATAAAATCGAATATCCTATATCGGCAGTAACGGTATCACATCCATATTTCTTTTAAATACTAAATGTCTTTAATATTTCTAGATAACATTTTTTATATAAATTTTCGAAGTATATATCATATTTTAACATATAGTTCTGACTTTCCAATTTAGTGTTATTTGCATTAAGAACTTTTTTTTTGGCGGTTAGCACTAGCACTGTCCATTACAATTACGCTTTCCTTAGGCACATTGGGCAAAAGGCTATTTATAAACCAATCTTCAAAAAGTTCTCCTGTGGTGTCGTCATAGTTGTCCAAAGATGAATGTTTAATATTTTTGGAGGACAACCATAAACAATTTGGAACCCATCCATCCTCGGAACCAGCATGTGAAATTGTATCTTTTTTCCTTTGTTGCTGGGGCTTTGGTTTGGCATTTTCTTGATGTATCTACCCATCCTTTTGCTGGCGTCTCATGTGTAACGAACCATGTTTCATCAAAGTAGATAATGGGACGATTTCTAATCTGTATTTTTTATAGAGTTTAAGTAGCCAAACAACTATCGTCACAATCGTTGTGATTCCATTAATATTTGTCTTTTATTAATGGCCCGATATGCAAAACCCATTAGAGATAATATTCTCTGGAGGCTAGTTCTGCTGCAAATAATGTTGGTTTCATCTTTCCTTAGACGCTGTTACAATGAATACAATGCAGGCACAGTTTGCTCTTCATACATAGCATAAATATTGCTTCGAATTAAGTCTTTGTCGCCTGCGTCAACACATTTGCTTTTACCAGAATCACTACGGATTTTTTGACTTTAATTGGCTTCGTCATAACGTCTGTAACTATAGACAACCACGTTTTCGTTAATGAAGACGTTTCGAATGCGGCTGAATTTACATTAAGCCCCCTATTAAATAAACAAACATATACATTTTTACAATTTGCTTAGCATAGCACGTTGCCAAGAACGCCACATTTTTAGCACATTTGGAATATTAAAAATACGATCAAAATTATAGAACGGCACAGGTTAAGAAAATAATGCGAACTATACTAAAATATTTCGAAACTACTAAACCAGATATAAAATTAATTTTATATTTTTACCTGTTATTTTATTAGGCCCGGCCTTGTTTATATATATATATATATATATATATATATATATATATATATATATATATATATATATATATATATATATATATATGTTAACAACACCTGTCGTAACGAAACCCGGCAAAGTTGCAAAAAAAAACGTAGGCCAGAAGTGGGCCACACGCATGGCCTGCTCGATCCCCGGACTTCTGGACCCTCTGGATTATTTCTTCTGGGGATATATGGGGATATATATATATATATATATATATATATATATATATATATATATATATATATATATATATATATATTTATATATATATATATATATATATATATATATATATATATATATATGTATATATATATATATATATATATATATATATATATATATATATATATATATATATATATAAATAAACAAACATTAATATCTAAAAAAAGCATTGTGTGTCGAAACAATTGGCATATATACAATTTCAGAATTACATACCATCAATTCCAGAATTTCCATCAAGTATCGGCTACTTCAGTAAAATATATATTAAAATTTTTCTGTCAACAAATATAAAAATAATATTCATGGGGTTTATTTTTTTAAATTTACTTTTCAAAATATAATTTCAAAGTTACTATGAAAAATTCTTAATAGTAGATTAGCTCTTGGATTATCTTTATACAAAATCATTAAAATGAGTAGGAAATATACAGGGTGACATCAAAATTGAGTAATTTATTTTAACAGGTTGTAGAAGTCGTAAAAATAAGTAGTTTTACTAAAAGCATTTATATAAAAGTTGCAAAATAAATAATGAAAATGCCTTTTGATACTCTCGACCACTGCGATGTAGAACTCGCAAAGAGAAGTCAAAATCTTGCTCGATGTACCCATGCGTCGCTACACGCGTCAAAAAAATTCCGGTGCCCACAAATAACGTTTTCGATGTGCTGCTGTAGTTCTAGAAAAAATTCGAGGGCGTTCAATATTTAAATGATCGTCAACTTGTAAATAAATTAATTTATTGTGTCCTTGGATGTATTCTGGTCGATTTTCGTTCAATAATGGGTTCAGTTTTATCAATAGTTGTCGGTATCGATCATTTCACCAGTTTATAATTCATAGCTCCGCTACTATTTTACAACAAGTACACAGCAAAGCCTTCTTTCCATGTATAATGCGCACTGGTTGTGATGCTGTGATGGTGCTGGCTGGTTGTGATGAGAGCTGGACTTTTCATCATCTGACACAGTTCGATGCAAAAAACTGTTTATTTTCTGCCTGACAAGCATAAAGTTCAGGCCAATCAATCTACTAGAGAAGTGTCCCAAAATCCCAAAGTTCTTCTGCCATACATCAAGGGAGTTACTGATTAAATTTGCCACGTATTCAGGCCCCGTAATATCGAAACGATATTTACAACAGAAATAAATATATCCACTTTCCTCAGACCAGTAAAAGATAATATTCCACAAAAGTCACATGGTATCTATGAGATTCCTTGTTCTGGCTGCTCCCAATCATATATCGGTCAAACTAATAGAGGTATCCAAAATCGCATATACGAGCATTCTCTCGCCGTTCGAAAATCTGATTTCTCCTCGACTTTAGCAGAACATCATATCCAAACGGGCCACAAAATAGATTCCGACAAGGCCAAAGTAATCGCAGCTATATATTCCTACAAACCCCGCATAATTCGTGAAGGAATTGAGATCGAAAAACGTCCAGACGGCTTCAATAAGAGGGACGATGGTCTTAGAGTTCCAAATACATGGAAACCATTTATTTCCAAATTGCCCATCCGAAACCTTTCCAATCAAACGTCCACTTCCCGTCTCACCTCCACCCCTCAACCGAGCGCCAGTGACTCACATTCAAAGTATTTCCAATTTTTCGCGTAGAACTAACAGGCTCTTCCGCTCTCATATCCAGCACATTCTGTTCCAATTATACCGTTCATACAGTCAATGATCTTCCTGACCCTTCAGTTCGTTTCAATGTGCCTGCTTCACGAAGACGTCGATGAATGTTTTCGAAGATTTTTCGGTCAGGAACATTACGGGCTGGAAATCGTTCACTGTACAATGGTTTATCTTGTAGTGCATTGCCATCAGCAAGTCCACACATGAAGTGCATGCCAATCATCTCGGCGTTTGTATACATTATGATAGAGGACTTCACTCACTATTTAAGACGCGTCAAACAGCCAAACGTCACTCAATCTATGTAAACAAATGCGACCGATGAAATCCGCTTACTAGATAAATCAGCCGTTCCAAGTGATCGAGATCGAAAAACAAATTTTTGTACCTGATAAACTCATTGACGTACACCCTATTTTTATTTACATTAATGATTTCAACAAATATCGAATATGGTTGTCGCATATTTTGTTCGCCCTGTATCTTCGAAACAAAGCGGTTTTTCAGTAATCATCATAGCACAAAATATTCTTAGAACAGGACAAGGAAGAACCCCTTGCATTTTTGCCGCATGTTTACCAAACACCCTGTATATATAATTACTAGTCAATATAATTTTATATTTTCTAGAAATAATTGTTTAAGCATTTCAATGTACTGTAAAACTAATTTTATAAATGAAAATACTGTTCAACCACATTCACAATTTTTCCACAAACAAAAGCGGGCATCTGATATGATTTTCTTACAAACGAAATTGTTTTAAAACAATTTCATTTCCAGCTTGATTTATCCATATTTTCCCGCCGTCTGCTCAGTCACATAAACATATTTTATTTAGATGTAAGCCAGGACAACATTTAAATCGTTCTAACAAGGCGACATTGAGTGTCTTAAAGAGAATTGTGTAATGCATTTTTAAAAAGGTCTTATTTAGATCGGTGTGTTCTAAAATTGTTTCGAAATACCCCTCAGAGAGCCACAAAACGTCTTAACTTATTCAATAATGTTTCTTTCATGCAATTTATTACATCAGATTCTTCAGGATATTAATATGGCTTCTTATTTAACCCTTTGAGACCGACATTAATTAATTGACTGTAGTTTTTATAATATATATGAAGTTTTGTTAAGATATAACTCTAAAATGTGAATATAAAAATAATTTAGTTTTAATATAACAAAATAAGAAGTAATTTATTTTTTCTAATCAAGTACAATTAAAAATAAAGTTGTAAATCTATTGATAATGAAATATAAAAAAAGCAGTTTTTTTCTCACTGAGACAAAAAGCTACATCACATGCAGAATTGTTCCACCGAGACTGCCAGTCTGCAGGACTGCTCCAAAAAACGAATCTTCTAGGTTTTCGTAGATGGTTTGGCATGTGTGCAGCTTTATCATATCTTACTTCTGGATGAAATGTTATCTTGAAATTACTAATGGTTAATACACGTGCAGTATCGCGTATTTTTTTCTTTTTTGGGCATGTCGGGCTCGACCCAAATCAATCCGAGAATCACAGATAATCTGAACTTTGTTGTCGAGTTAGATCTAGTTTTGAATATAATATAAAAGTTGACTAGTGACACGTCCAGAAAATGCCAATATATCCGATGCCACCGTTTCTTAGATTTACGATCGACTTCAAATATGGACTTGAGCATATTCATTTTGTCTACAAAACCCATATTGACATTATAATCTTTTACTAGGATATGGCACGTAATTTCTTCACGATTGCATGTATATACTTCTATATTACTATTAAGCGGACATATGACACGTAAGAATCTGTAACATGAAGTGACATGTGGGCTGTACCACACCCGAATGTTTATTTTCAGGTTCGGAGTTAAATTTCACATTTCCTCTGACATTTTTAAGATCTATTAGTTCTTTGTCATGTTATTTTTACTAGAACTATATTATATGTATTTAAAAAAATTCATGAATTGTAAATGACTATTTAAAAAATCTACTTTTTCCGGAGAAACGAAATATATTTTTTTCTACTAGATTTTTTACTATCATATTCTTTAAATAATCCTTAACAAATAAAAAAAGATAAATGTGGAACTAGGTTCTGGACAATTTTCAGTATACATATGTCCATGCTTTAAGTATATATATTTTTTCCTTTATTTGGGTTTTTCGCTACCTAAAACTCAAAAAATATCAAAAATACCTGTTCTTATGTAAAGAAAGAATCGCTGGGTAAAAACAAAAAACCAAACGGAGACAAAATTCTCAGTGATTCTTTTTTGTAATAAATTTGCCTAACGAAGAAAATTTTAAAGATATAAAAATGTTGCAAAAAAATGTACAAACTTTTAACGTTAACGTTTCGGAGGGTACTGTCCCCTCGTTTTCAAAACTAAACTAAAAAATAAATTATATTAATTTGTAATATATAAAGTAACGAGTGAAAGTAAATATATTTTTTTGTGTATGTCAACTATACTTACATTGACAACAATAGATTTTCATGACAGTGACATACTACCAAAAATATATATATATAGGTAATGTTTACTGTGTGATCCTTTATTGTATTGATTGTGTATTCAAATATTTAAATGTGTTTAATTGTATTCTTAAGAATCGGGAACCATATTGAATTTAAATCTACCGAAGGCATAGCAATACAGTTATTTTTATTTAAATTAATTATAGCGGTTTCTTGAATCTTCTGTATTTTGTTACCGATTCTTTTAATACCATTTTGGAATTATTCCAATTGATTTTATGACCCGATTCCCATGCGTGTTGACAAATTCTAGATTTATTAAAATCGCCCATTCTAAGAAGGTTCTTTTACTCTAAGGGCTCTTTTACTCTAACATCTAACGGTCTAGATGTCTCACCTATATAGAATTTGCCACATTCACAGGGAATTTTATAAACCACATTTTTGGTATTTTGTTGTATATTGTTTCGTTTAGTCTTTGTTAATATAGATCTAAGAGTATTTTTGTTTTAAATGTCGTTCTTATTATTATTATTATTCACGTATGGGCCCTAGTGGACCACGCGAAGTACAATTAGAGGCGTTTGTTGTTGTTAGCCTTCCTTTGTGCCCATACTAATTTCATTCTTTCGCTATGAGCTTTTTTCCTTTCGTCAGACCAAGTTGTTCCAGTCTTCCTACATTTTTCTCTCTGGCCAACCTTCCAAACGTTCACCTTGTGTCTGAAATAGCCTCTATCCTGAATTTCACTTTGTGTAATATTTGCTGATCTTAGGTCCTCTTTAATTGCAGCAATCCATTTAATTATTTCTACTTTAGCTTTACTCCTATTTTCATAAAATTCGACTATTTGTCTAGTTAACCTACTCGGATTCATCCGTTTTATGTGTCCGTAAAACTTAAGTCTTCTTTTTCTCATATCGCTATGTATATCTGTGTATTGTTTGATTTCTTGGTTTTCTCGAAGTCGGTATGTTGTGCTATTTATTTGTTTGGGGCCTAGGATTTTTCTTACGATTTTTCTTTCCTTCTTTTCAATGTCCTTGATGTCCCTCTTTCTATTCAAAATGAGCGTTTCTGCAGCATATAGACATTCTGGCTTAATAACTGTGTTGTAATGTCTCAGTTTTGTGTTTTTAGATAGGCATTTTTTGTTGTAAATATTTTGGGTAAGTCTCAATGCCGTTTCCATTTTTTGACATCTACCCTTATTGGCCGCTTTTTCCAACCCATTTTAAATGATTATTTCACCCAAATATTTGAATTGAGAGACTCGTCTGATGTTACCATATTTTGTTTTTAGAAATGGCGTTCTTAGTCTGTTGCAGGTCATGTATTGTGTCTTTTCAAAGGAAATTTGGAGTCCTACATTTTCTGCTGTTTCTTTCAGGATTTCAATCTGTTTCTGTGCCGTTAATACATCTTGAGCTAAAATTGCTAGATCATCAGCAAATGCCAGACAATCAATTTTGATGTTGGTTCTCCCCAGTTTAATGGGCTGGTCAATATTCAGGGCCGACATTTTTTCACGCCACTCCTGTATTACTTTTTCTAGAACACAGTTAAATAAGAGTGGCGAGAGTCCATCCCCTTGTCTCACTCCAGTTTTAATTTCGAAGGGCTCTGAGATCTCACCCATGAATTTAACTTTTGACCTTGTGTTAGTTAACGTTGCTTTAATAATTGCCAGCGTTTTCAGATCTAGTCCTTGTTCTTTCAAGATTCGGAATAAAGATTCGCGGTCAGTAGAATCATATGCTTTTTTGAAATCCACAAATGTACAGACGAGATTTTTATTGTACAGTTTTTGATGTCTTAGAATCAACTTCAGATTCAGGATCTGTTCAGGGCAGGATCTGCCCGGTCGAAAACCTGCTTTATATTCACCAATGTTAGGTTCTAACTGTCCCTGTGCTCTGTCTAGTAGACATTGAGATAGAATCTTGTAATAAACTGGGAGAAGAGATATCCCTCTATAGTTGTTTACATCCGTTCTATCTCCTTTCTTATGTAGTGGATGGATTAGAGCATCTTTCCAATCTTCCGGAATCCGTTCGGTACGCCAAACTTCTTGTAGAATTTTGGTTATTTCCTTGATTGTACCTGGACCAGCGGATTTCAAAAGTTCAGCAGTGATTCCGTCTTCACCAGAAGCCTTGTCATTTTAAAGCCGCTTGATTTGCCTAATTATTTCATCTTCATTCGGTGGTAATGAATCTGGGTTTGTTTGTTTAGGTTTTAGTGTTGTTAATTTGTTTAAGGGCTCAGAACAGTTTAGTATTTGTTCAAAATGTTTCGGAAGTTTTTTGCAATTGTCTTGGTTATTTAGAGCTAATTGTCCGTTTTCCTTTTGGAAGCAAAGACTTTGCGGTTGATAGCCTGTTAATTTAGTTTTAAATGTTTTGTAAAAGTTTCGGGTGTTATTTTTTTTGGAAATCTTTTTCTATTTCATTAAGTTGATTGTTTTCATGTTTTTTTCATATTTTTTTCTATTTAGTTAAGTTGATTATTTTCATATTTTCTTTTAGTTTGTCTAATTAGCTTCGATGTTTCTTTTCTTACTTCCAAAAAGATGTTATAGTTTATTGCTGTTTTTTGACTGTTCCAATCTTTGAATGCTTTACTTCGGCTTAATACTGCTTGCTCGCAAACTTCATCCCACCACGGATATTTTCTACGTTTTTGTAAAGGGACCAACTTTAAGGCCGTTTTAATAATTTTTTGTTTCAATTCTTGCCAGTTCTGTGCTGGTTGTTTATCAAGCTCTTCTGTTAGGGCTGGTTTTATTTTCGTTGGGTCAAACTTTGGTATAAGTATATATACTCTTTTGAATAAGTTTTCGAGGTTTTAAGCTAAGTTTGATTCTAGTCAAGTAGTGATCCGTGTCTATATTAGCTCCTTTCCTGACTTGAACATTCAAAATCTCTTTATAATTGGGGTACGAAATGGCAACATGGTCAATTTGAAATTCACCCATGTACGTGTTTGGGCACCTCCAGGTCTTTTGTTTTGATATTTTCTTCTTAAAATGGGTTGACATTATTTTTAGATTAAACTGTCGTTCTTATGTTATATTTATTTCCTACTCTTTTAATTGTGTCAGAAATACCGCGGATATAAGGAATTGTGAGGTTAATTGTTTGGGAGTTATTATTATTGTGATTAATAACTTGTCTGTTTTGTCTAGTATCAAAATTTTTAAATGATTTATCTATAAATTTTTTTGGGTAATTGTTTTTTATTAAAATGTCTTTTATGTGATTTGTTTCTTTTTGTAGTGTATCACTGTCGGTACAAACAAGTTTTGCTCGGCCATATAAACTTTTAATTACTCCTATTTTGACCGATTTTGAGCGATTTGAAAAGAAATTGATATACCTATTTGTGTGTGTCGGTTTTCTGTAAACTGTAGTTTTGTTTTAATATTAAAGTATTGAGGAATGGCAATTTACTCTCCTCCATCTCTAAAGTAAACTTAATTGTAGGCTCTCGAGAATTTATATCTTGTAAAAACAAATTTAGATCGTCAATGCTATGTTGCCATATAGCAAAAATATCACCAACATACCTAAGCCATATTAATGGTTTTTTAAGAGATTTATTTAATATGTCTTTCTCGACTTCCTCCATAAAGATATTACTCATCAAAGGAGAAAGACAAGAACCCATTGCCATTCCGAAATTTTGTTGATAATAATCATTTTCTAATTGAAAATATGTGGTTTTTAAGCACAGAGTTAATAATTCCAAAATTATATTGATGTTTAGTTTAGTGCGGTCTTTTAATGTTGTGTCATGTTCTAATCCCTTTCTAACTATTAAAAGTGATTTATCAACTGGTACATTAGTAAATAAACTCACCACGTCAAAACTAACCATTAAATTTTGGTTTGTAATTTTAATGTTCGAAATTTTATCTAAAAAAAATCTGAAGTATTTTTAATATATGAATTTGTTCTACCTAAAAGTGGATTTAAAATGTAATAAAAATTTTGCTAGTTTATAACATCGGGAATCTATACTACTAACTATAGGCCGAAGTGGTATATTAATTTTGTGTATTTTTGGTAGACCAGAGAAATGAGATGGTTTACTATAATGTGGTGTAAGTTGTGATCTTCCTAGATCTGTAAATTCATTTAATTATAAAAAAATATATTTACTTTCACTCGTTACTTTATATATTACAAATTAATATAATTTATTTTTTAGTTTAGTTTTGAAAACGGGGGGACAGTACCCTCCGAAACGTTAAGGTTAAAAGTTTGTACATTTTTTTGTAACATTTTTATATCTTTAAAATTTTGTTTGTTAGGCAAATTTATTACAAAAAAGAATCACTGATAATTTTGCCTCCGTTTGGTTTTTTGTTTTTACCCAGCGATTCTTTCTTTACATAAGAACAGGTATTTTTGATATTATTTGAGTTTTAGATAGTGACGAAAAACCCCAATATATATATATATATATATATATATATATATATATATATATATATATATATATATATATATATATATATATATATATATATATATATAGATTTATAGAGATTTATATAGATATATATATATATATAGATTTGCAGATGATATTATTCTCATTTCACAAGACCCAGAGGAGCTGCAAAGACGCATACAAGAACTGCAAAGGGCTGGCGAACCATTTGGCTTGAAAATAAACCTGAAAAAGAGTCAGGTTATGCTCAATAACTTCGCTCAGGACAGAAGAATTTCAGTTCTAGGAAGGGATTTAGAGATTGTGGACAGCTTTATATATCTTGGGCAGAGGATTTCCATGGAGGGGAATACCGCCCGGGAGGTGGAACGGCGTGTTAAATGTGGCTGGCAGGCATTTGGTAGGCTCAACATAGTGTTTAAGAGCAGACTCCCACTTTGCCTGAAAAGAAAAGTATTCGATCAGTGCGTTCTACCCGTTATGACATACGGAAGTGAAACCTGGACACTCACATCGCAATCAATTCAAAAACTTCGGGTGGCACAGAGGGGAATGGAAAGATATATGCTTGGCATTACAAGACGAGACAGAAAGTCCTGCGCATGGATCAGGGAACAAACAAAAGTCTGTGATATCATTGGAAGAGTAAAACAGTTGAAATTGAGATGGGCAGGCCATATAGCGAGGCGATGGGACGACAGATGGACCAAGGCAATCCTGGAGTGGATACCGCTTTATCGCAAACGTCCGCGAAGAAGACCGAAAGCACGATGGACTGATGACATCGTTAAGTATATTGGACCCGAGTGGCAGAGGAGGGCCCAGGACCGTGAAGGTTGGAAGCATGCTGAAGAGGCCTTCATCCTGCAGTGGATCGATACGGGCTGATGATGATGATGATGATGATGATATATATATATATATATATATATATATATATATATATATATATATATATATATATATATATATATATATATGTATATATATATATATATATATATATATATATATATATATATATATATATATATATATATATATATATATATATATATTAAAACGTTAAGATTGTGTACAAACCATATAATAAATTAAGAGAAGTTCTGGGTAATCCAAAGGATAAAGTAGAGCAACATGAAAAGTCGGGGATTTACGAAATTAGCTGTCAAGACTGTGATCGAAGGTATATTGGGCAAACAAAGAGATCCATATTGATAAGATATAAAGAACTTATTGCCCACATTAGATATGGGAGAATTGAAAAATCTTGTGTTGCCCAACATGCAATCGAACATGACCACAGTACAGATATTAGTAATTTAAGCCTAATTAAAAGTGTTAATAATAATAGGGCTTTGGATGCATATGAAAGCATTCAAATAGAAAAATGTAAGAAAATCATGAACCGAGATAAAGGACCGATTCCTTTCAGCAACTTTTTCAATTATTAATGTAAGGCTTAGTACATTTCACGGTTCATTATTTTTACACGCTTCGTTAGGTATGGTTTTCATATAAATAGAACATAGCTTAGTTTTAGAATTAGATTAAATCATTTCCTGATGATGCTAACATGGTTAGCGAAACGTGCGTCGAGCAGTTCAAAAAAGCCTTTTGGTGTTTACTGGTAAATCTCTTCAAGTTTAGTATTTCACACCAAAGGTTCCAACAAAAGAATTGATCTACCTTGATCATTAAGCCCTGGTTTTTTCACTGGATGTTCATCGGAATCGCTTGTTATTCTGCGCAAAGCACTTCGTATGTCCCTTGGTACCCTAAAATTTGAGATTCTTCCCTTAATAATATTTGTTGATAATTCCTTGCCTAGTTTGGTTAAATATTCCTTTCTCTCTAAAATTTCACGGCTATTGTTCTCTATGTATAATTTGTCAGTTGCCAACTATATTCAACTCCTTTCATTGGTAAGATTGTAAAACGATATTATTTCTCGTAATTTATTGTCTATCACCTATAATGTTATTATGAGGAAGTTTTGATATTAATAGAATCAGCTTTCCTCTTTTCGGCACATAGGATAAAATAGTATACTTCTTTTGAAAGCCAAACAAAGTTGATAGTATTTCCCGACTGTGCGCAATTAGGAAGGTACTAGGGATTTCCCCCTTGTTTTTTCGAATAGTTCCAACGGAGGTAAGCTGATGATTTTTTGGAAGTTTGACAAACAACTCAAATATAACAAGTCGTTTAACAATGTCACTTGGGTTATTACTTAAATTATAGGGTTCATCTGGTTGTTTTCCCCCACAAACATCCATGTTATCTAAGTAATGAGTTCTTAGCATCCACTATATCTAGCATCCACTGTTATAGCATCCACTATATCTAGCACTTTAAGCCGTATTTCGCAGATTTGTTTTGCATATATCGCCGCTATGGGCACCTGGCTCTAAATGATTCGAGTTTTTCATCTATTGTCAAATATTCACTGGGGGTGTAAACAGGTTTACAATTTCCAGTAAATTTTTCAACCAAATTTCTTATTGCCAGCTTATCCAATTCACATCTCTGTTCACGATTTTCCTAGTTGTCAAAGCGAAGACAAATAAGAAGAAATTGAAATCTCCTTAAAGCCATTGTCGAACGGAATATTCTGTTCCATTTATTTTCTAAAGATCCTCAAGCGATCGATTACAGGCCTCAATGCCATGTAAACTATTGGAGTAGGGGCACATGTTTTGTCCGTGTGAGCAAAAATCTTCCGCGGCAAAGCTTTGACGGGCATCGAAATTATATTGGTAAGTAATTTCTATTGAATATTTTTATTACTGATTGTGGTTTCCGTCAACTTTTTGGTTCTTTGCATGCGTTAGAGTTTAAAGTACACCGTTTATTCTGTTTTATTGTTGAATATTTTTTATTTATTTCGCAAATAAAAAAAACAAGTATCCGTATCAAAAAGGATAGTCGCCTTAATTACCTTTGCGGATAGTCGCTCTAAGTTCAACTATCCGCAACTTTAAATTATTTACCGAGCAAGAACAGACTTTTTCTCATCATCTCTTATACTAAAAATACCGCTGAGCATGTTTTAAAGGGCAAATCAATCTGCAGAAAGTTTAAACTCTAACGATAAAAGTGTTCAGAAGAAGAATAAAGAAGAAAAAATAAAGAAAACAAATAAAATAATGGAAATTAAAATTAGGACAGCGAAAAAAAAAAACGATTTTAAGGCAGAAATAACAAACCAGCTAGTTGCAAGAAAAGCATTTGAAGAAAACAGGGCAATCGCAAAAAAAGTCACGATACGTTTCAAAAAAGTCTCTCCTCCCGTCGAAATCAATTCAGAAGTCTTTTACTGATTTGCAACAACTTTGATCACAGACCTCATAGAATCCAAGAAGATTTCTGATGATTCCAAAGCTGAGGAAAGTAATTATAAAATTCCGGTTTATATTTGATTCATACTCGTAATTTAACAATTTACTAAACACATGTATATCAGGAGGAATCTATATGTGGACGGGCAAAGCATTGAAAAGAAGAAAGAAAGAAAGAAGAAGGGGAAACCCACCATAACCCTCTCCACCACTTAGCCCTGAAGGGGATAGATGGTGCCCCTCTTTTTTAGTAACAAGTACCCAACGAGGTATATCTTCCTTCTTATTTGTTTCATTCAATGTTTATTTATTGCCAATCATATAAAAAATATAATATATATAATGTATAATAATATAAAGGGTACCTACTTAACTATTAATTAATTAATAGCCTTTCACATCTTGCTTTGCCAACTGAGCTAAACTCTACCGTGAAGCGGTGAGAGGCGGCCCTACAAAATGGACCGTAGACCAGGAGGTACCTACAACCCTCCTGAAATGCTCCTAATTACTTGCCACCAATGATGAGTGCTCATCCTTGGAGCTATACGCAATGCCATAGCCTATTATTTAACAATGGTACTTTGAACGCTGACAGACGTCAAAGCACAACTTATTTATTACCAAGCCAGTACAAAAACTAAAATTATTGACCTGAACAAAAACAGTTCTTCACAAAATCGAACAAAATAATTACTCTAAAACAGCTGGGGTGTTCCCAGCCCATCCGGCACAAAACCCTCCAACAAGTGCAATCTATCCTCCCTCAACAGTTTGAGAAATAGTAATTCTGGGCTAACAGGCCCATCAGACCCCACAAATCTTCCGATGACGGTTCTGTTCTCATCAAACTTGACGCAGTTGAAAATTCTATGTAGTGGATTATCTTCTTCGTTGCAGTCTGCACATCTTGGGTCTTCCGTTTTGCCTATTCTTTGGTAATGTTTTTTGAATTGTCCATGACCCGTTAATACTTGAATTGTTTTACGACTGACCGTAAAATCAATTCCTTGCAAAGTATAGATGCTGGGAATAAACGAGAATGTCGTTCTACCGGTGGTTCCAGACTCCCACTCGGATTGCCATCTTTCGTTTGTTCTATTTCTTAGAATGCTTCTGATATTCTTTCTGTTCATCCTTGGCTCTTCTGGAATGAACTTGCCGAATCTGTTGACCATCAGTCCTCTTCTATGAGCTTTAGCATCTAGATGTTCGAAAATGATGTCCTCTATGGGCGGGATAATGGCCAACACGGAAGCAGCAGCTGTGGAGGTTGTTGTGTATGCCTCCACAATTGTGCGCGAAATGGCCCCCCTCAGAGACTCCAGTTTATTAATGTTCCTGGCCATGGTTAGCCTGTCCGAGAAAACTTCCGATCAATAAGTTAGGACCGGGATAACTGCACCGTAAAAGATCTTCCTTAGAGACTCAGCAGGCATCGAGTAAACTCTACTCAAGGATCTCTTTAGGGCCTGGAACAATGTTTTCCCTTTCTCACAAGCGAGTTTAATATGTGATGTGAATGACAACTTGTCATCCACCGTAATGCCTAGATATTTGGTCTGCTTGGATCTTTTGATATAATCCCCACCGATTTTCACTGTGGGATTCCTTGTTAACTTCCTACCAAACACTAGGTACGTGGACTTATCGGATGCAATTTCAAGCTTGTTAGAAGCTGCCCAGTTAGCTAACCAGTTATGGTCAACAATCAATGGCCTGATTCATGCTAACCTCCAAGGCTGGTCTACGTTGCCCCCGACAATGATAGCCAGATCGTCCGCATATGCGATCATTTCAAAATCAAAAAGAGCATCGAACTCCAATAATAAACCGTCCACGATCAGGTTCCACACTGTCGGGCCCAGTTTCGAGCCCTGAGGACATTCCCTTTGAAGAGTTTTTCGGACCGCATCCGGCCCGATATCGAGTCTGACATGTCTATCTGCAAAATAAGAAACCATCATCCCGAACAAGTACTTTCTTTGATTTGATTGGATTCTTGGTTTTTAAAGCATGCAGCACGGCCGGCCACCAAACATTATTAAAAGCGCCCTTGATATCTAAAAAAATACCGGCTGTGTATCTATACGTGCTGTCTCTTACTTTGTTGGTGAATTTTTGAAGAGCTTGATTTGTGCTTTTGCCCCTGATGAAACCGTATTGATTCGCATGATGAAAAGCCTGATCATCCGTGAAATGAAAAATCTGTTCCCGGATAAAGAATTCAAAAATTTTACCTAATATCGGTAATAACGTTATCGGTCTTATGGACTTTAAATATTCTGCATTTTTTCCTGGTTTCGGAATCATCACGAGCAGGCCCTCCTTCCATCTTCTGAGGAAATACGAGAGGAGGAGGCAGTCACTGTAGATCCTGCAGAGCAGGTCCGCAATGGCCACCGCCAATGTTTTAAGCACCATGCCCGGAATGCCGTCCGGTCCCGGCGCTTTCTTGATATTTATATTCGACAAGCTTCCTTCAACCTCTTCTCTGGTAATATGTAAGATCCTTCCGTGATGTTCTTCAAAATCCTCCGCAGTCATTCTCCTGAGCGAATGCTCAGGAGTATTTTCCATTATGTTATCCTCCAGTACGAACTCGTTAATGATGATTTCCGCTGTCTCATCAAAATCTATAGTTCTATCCTCTTCATTTAGCCCTGTTTTAATAGACTCTACGATTTTCCCAGTACCCTTTATTCGGCCAGAAGCCAACTTATATGGAATACTCCACGGATCCTCTCTTAATTGTTCTGACACAAACGTGTTCCACGATTCATTTTTAGCCCATTTAATTAATTAACGTAATCTTCTCGCCATATCCAAATATCTATTCTTTTTTCCTATGCGTTCTTCCGCATTCGTTTCTCTCTGATAATCTCTCCTGAGTCTATAACATTCTCTTTTGACGGAATTAATATTTTCATTCCACCATATAGGCTTGGAATGGAAGACTCTTCTCTTAGGAACCGTCTCTTCAGTGATATCTCTAAGTAACTTTTCTAATTCCAAAACCCTTTTATCAATGTGTGAAATCGTCGGTTCCCAGAGCATTCGGTCTATTCTAGCTAAGCCCGCGATGGCCATGTCAAATGCTTTGTCCACGTCAATTCTATTCATGCACGTTTTGAATATTATTTGATCAAGATCGTAATTTAATTCCCAACAGAAGGTGATTAATCTGTGATCAATCAATGTGTCCTCCAAGATGTTCCAATTCTTCAGTCTATCGAGGGTTCTGTGATTACCAATTGTAATATCTATGTTGCTGTCGCCCAACGTGCTGCTGTATGTTGTCAAAGTTTTGCTGATGTTATGCACGTGTAAATTTTCAGTAGTTAAAAATTCAGCAAGGGTCTCTCCTCTGTTGTTCGTGTCTCGTGAATACCATGCGGGGTGATGTGCGTTGGAATCTATACCTAGTAGTAAAGGGTTGAAACTAAATTGATTGCAGATCACTCTGATTTTACTCAGTTGCGATTCTACAACGAAATCTCCTGCAGGCGACCAATAGGCACTACAGACTACTAACTTACTCCCGCGTAGAGAGATGTTTGCAACAGCATTAAATTCATCGGTGTGTTGAGAAATCTTTAACCCATGAAATGACGGGTTAACTATAACAATGCATGCCTTGAATTGAACGTTCTGATCAGCAATCAGACCAAGCCTACCCAGACCAGGAACAGTGCGGAGACCATTTCTCACCCAAGTGTAGGGTTCTTGAAGTAATAATATATCCAAATTCCTTTCAATAGCAGTCGTCAAGCAGTCCAATGTCGCAGCATAGTTGTGGTGTAAGTTTTGCTAGCCGATCTTCACATGATTCTTCTTATTCATCGTTATTCCCAAAATCAATGTTCGCAACAAAGGCCTCCATTCTTCTCTTGAAAATCGTGCATTTCGTGTCTCTCGCACGATGTCTAACATCCGTCATCTTGGCCTGTACACAGAGTATACATTTATGTTCTTCAGTTTTATTTTTATTAGGGCAACTACGTGTGTCGTGCTTCTGAGCATAGAGACCGCAGGCCGTTTCGACAGTGCACCTAGTGGAGATGTGACCTTGGCACTTGTAACAAACCGTCAGCTGCACCCGATCTTCGATCTTGCACGAATACCATCCCAGGATATAACAGACTTTTCTGGAGTAGCTTCTTCCCTGCTTCCGCACTAACTTCAATGACCCAATGGACATAATGTTTGTCCTTGGGACCAAATTTAAAGATTGGATTAATTTCCAGTTCTTCAGCCGACCATGTCGTGAAATTCTGCTCAATGATCTCTTCCTTTAAGCTTTCCTTCTGTATGTTCGAAGGAACGTTAAATAAAGTTAGTCTCGGTTTGTATTTACCAACTGAAGCGACATGAATATCTAGCTTTTTGATAATAGCGGAGTTAGCAATTTTGCCAACGTCATTATTGGAGCAAGTTTCTATAATCACCTTATTCTTTTTCGTGGCGTATATTTTCGTTGGCTTAAGGCCCAAAGTGCTGGGTGATATCTTCTGCATCACTATTTTTTTGAGTTCTTCGCCAGACATGTCCTTCCTGTCCACCGACTTAGAGAACTGAATCTTAGATGACTGAGGTACGGCAAGCGGCTTCTTTATGCCACTAACCTTGACGCGTTGCTAGCGGTGATGTTTGCATACGATGGCGTCTCCATCCTGCAAGAGATTGCATTATCGATCTTCTTATTTTGTTCAGAGATTTTTTCATTCTGTGCAAGGATTATACTCTTAATTTCGTCCAGACTGTCCGCACTCCTGTCACGGGTCGATATGATGATTTTGCTGACCTGTTGTTTGACTTCTTCTATTTTCGATCTGACGTGTTTCAAGTGCAGTTTCATTTTCTTTTTCTTATTTTTGTCCTCTACTTGATCTAAGCCAGCATCAAATTTACC
Organism: Cosmopolites sordidus; assembly: GCA_031761425.1. Classification (NCBI taxonomy): domain Eukaryota; kingdom Metazoa; phylum Arthropoda; class Insecta; order Coleoptera; family Curculionidae; genus Cosmopolites; species Cosmopolites sordidus. Next base: position 335,703 of record JARFXV010000370.1, read on the forward strand.
GATGTGCTCGCCAATAAGGTCCCACAAGTCACTAAGCTCATTGTTCATATTATCTATGGAGTCTCTAACTCTTTTCCCAGGCATACTATCCTCTTCTTCGCTAGAATCCACTCCAGAAGCCGGATCTCTTTGCCTCTTTTGCCTCACATATTGAAATTCCATACTGTCTCGCTGAAACGCTCAGCGGCAGAAGGGCTGGCCCAGCCGGAGCCTCGGCAGAGCCTTCCCAGCCCGCCCTTTTGGAAAGGGTTCCCCAACCCTTTTCCTTACACCTCTTAGCCGTAGGCCGGAGCTTATGGGGTGTCACAGGTCAATAATACGACTAATTGACGGCCAGTCGTTTCCACCAGGAGCCCATGAGGAGGGGGGTGTCGTCTTTAACCAATAAGTAAATCACAAATGAATTCACTTTAACGTCTCCCAGCAATAATCGCACCTAGGATAAACCTCATCGGTTACGATAATGCCACTGCGCAAAGCTCAAAGCATTGAAAAGGCAAACACTTTCCCAAAACAATTCCTTCTGGATACCAGTAGTTCTCAAAATTTATACATCATAATTAATATGAGAACAGATATCGCAACAATGCATGTTTGCCCTTTACACCAAAAAAGTGATGTGAAAATTATGTTTAAATGTATATATCAATCCCAGATTAGCACCTTCAATGGTACGCCCGGAACTACCAATTTTTCGGGTTATCCGAAAAGTTCTTTTTTTAAACGAACGGGAAACATAAATATTTTATGAAAATATTTATTTATGTACTTACCATTATTATTTAATACTTCTTGCAAACGCATTGTCATTATCAATAATTAGAATCTTTATTGCAAAAAAACAGTTGGCAGATTGTTTTTCGCTTATCTGTTAAAATAATTCTGTAAGGAGCGCAATAGATGATAGTAAGAGAGGTGCGATGTCTGGTGAGTAAGGTGGATAGGGCAAAACATCCCAATTAATGCTCTATAACTTTTTTTTGTAGGGTCCTGTTTGAAATGTGCATTGTCATTAGGAAAAAGCTCCGAGAGCATGGAATCCTTTCCAATACCATCAAATGTAAAGCATAATTTTCTTTTCGTCTTATTTAAAACCGCTAACCTTGATAAAGAGAGGGGGATTATGGACTGGAGGACAATGACCAGAGACAGGATAACATGAAGAATCACAAAGCTGTGGGCCTAAAGGCTTGTAATATATATATATATATATATATATATATATATATATATATATATATATATATATATATATATATATATATATATATATATATATATATATTGGTTCAAAAAATGGAAACGGCATTGAGACTTGCACGAAATATTTACAACAAGAAATGCCTATCTAAAAACACAAAACTGAGACATTACAATACAGTTATTAAGCCAGAATGTCTGTATGCTGCAGAAACGCTCATTCTGAATAGAAAGAGGGACATCGAGGACATTGAAAAGAAGGAAAGAAAAATCATAAGAGCTAAAGTAGAAATAATTAAAAGTAGAATAAATGGATTGCTGCAATTAAAGAAGACCTAAGATCAGCAAATATTACACAAAGTGAAATTCAGGATAGAGGCTGTTTCAGACACAAAGTTAACGTTTGGAAGGTTGGCCAGGGAGAAAAATGTAGGAAGACTGGAACAACTTGGTCTGACGAAAGGAAAAAAGCTCATAGCGAAAGAATGAAATTACTATAGGCGCAAAGGAAGGCTAACAACAACAAATGCCTCTAGTTGTATTTCGCGTGGTCCACCAGGGCCCATACGTGAATATATATATATCATCATCAGCCCGTATCGATCCACTGCAGGATAAAGGCCTCTTCAGCATGCTTCCAACCTTCACGGTTCTGGGCTTTCCTCTGCCACTCGGGTCCAATATACTTAACGATGTCATCAATCCATCGTGCTTTCGGTCTTCTTCGCGGACGTTTGCGATCAAGCGGTATCCACTCGAGGATCGCCTTGGTCCATCTGTCGTCCCATCGCCTCGCTATATGGCCTCCCATCTCGATTTCAATTGTTTTACTCTTCCAATGATGTCACAGACTTTTGTCTGTTCCCTGATCCATGGGCAGGACTTTCTGTCTCGTCTTGTAATGCCAAGCATACATCTTTCCATTCCCCTTTGTGCCACCCGAAGTTTTTGAATTGATTGCGATGTGAGTGTCCAGGTTTCACTTCCATATGTCATAACGGGTAGAACGCACTGATCGAATATTTTTCTTTTCAGGCAAAGTGGGAGCCTGCTCTTAAACACTATGTTGAGCCTACCAAATGCCTACCAGCCACATTTAACACGCCGTTCCACCTCCCGGGCGGTATTCCGCTCCATTGAAATCCCCTGCCCAAGATATATAAAGCTGTCCACAATCTCTAAATCCCTTCCTAAAACTGAAATTCTTCTGTCCTGAGCGAAGTTATTGAACATAACCTGACTCTTTTTCAGGTTTATTTTCAAGCCAAATTGTTCGCCAGCCCTATGCAGTTCTTGAATGCGTCTTTGCAGCTCCTCTGGGTTTTGTGAAAGGAGAACGATATCATCTACAAATCTAAGATGGTTTAAGTTTGCACCATTGATCTTTACACCATCCTGCTCCCAATCCAGTTTATGGAATACTGCTTCAAGGCCAGTCGAGAAAACAATAGGCGATATTGCGTCACTCTGCCGTATACCTCGCTCTACATTAATTCCCACTTGAAGATCATCAAGGTGGATTATGGCTGTAGCTCCATCATATATAGTTCCTAATAGGTTTACATATGCTTTATCTACCCCTTGGCTAAGCAGTGTATCCATTATTGCCTGCTTTGAGATGGAGTCAAATGCTTTTTCGTAGTCGATAAAAGCTAAGCACAGTGGAATGGTGTATTCGTTGTGCCTTTCTATAGCCTGCTGTACAACCTGGATATGATCCATTGTACTGAATTCACTTCTGAATCTTGCTTGTTCTCTTGGTTGTGCGTCATTCAGTTTTTTTAATATTCTTCTAGAAATTATCTTAGTGAAAACTTTGTACATCACTGATAGGAGGCTTATTGGATGGTAGTTTTTTAAATCTTCCTGTGCTCCTTTTTTATGTAAAAGGATCACTTCTGCATTTTTCCATAAGTCGGGTACTTTTTGTTCTTTGAGGCATTTTGAGTATAATTTTGCCAGTGTTTTATGTAACGTCCGACCACCAGCTTTTAGCATTTCGACTGTTAGTTACACTATCATTTCCTGGAGCCTTGCCGTTCTTCATCAATTCTATAGCATTTGTTACTTCCTCCACTAGGATATCTGGCATTATATATTGTTCTTCCGTGGGTATTGCTGTCCCTGACGGGCTCTGATCTTCATATAACTGGGAATAAAACCTTCTAACAATCTCTAACATTTGGGTACGCGCCTTGCACACTGTGCCATCCTCACGCTTTAAAGCAAATATTAGTGTTCTTTTTGTCCCACTGGAGATTTTTGTTTGTTTGAGACATTTTTCTTCTGGTGCTATTGAAGCAGCCGTTTGAAGTAGATTGATGGCGATTTCTTCATATTGAACTGATATTTCCACCTCCTCTGGATCTTGTAACACAGCAAACCGGTTTGACAAAGCAATCTCAAAATAGCTTCCTCTCTCCAGCAGTTTTCCAGAATCCACCTTAATCGCCCTTCTTTGATCTTACCATTCTTTCGCGCTCTTTTCGGCACTCAATCCGAACCCTTGCTCGTACCATTCGGTGGTCACTTCCAACATTAAAATTGTTAAGGACAGTACAATTGGTAAATATTGTTTTATCATTGGTCATGATGTAGTCAATTTCGCTTGTGAGCCCAGATGGACTTTTCCATGTCCTTTTTCTGCTGATATTTTTCTTATAGAATGAATTCATAATATATAGTTCTTGTCCTTCAGCAAAATCAACTAATCTGTCACCTCTATTGTCTCGGTCACCAGTTCCATATGGGCCAGTTGCATTTTCGTCTGTTCATGTTGTTCCAATTCTGGCATTAAAATCACCCATAAGGATTTTGTACCTACATTTCTCCTTGTATAAAAGCTGGGCCACATCATCATAAAATTCCTCAATTTCCTCATCTTTATGGCTTATAGTTGGTGCATAAACTTGGACGATTTGAAGCCTAAACTTTTTATTTAGCTGAATGACGCATTGGGCTAATCGGTCGGATGTACTTTCAAATTTTACCACACTGTCCTTCAGCTTTCGATTGATGAGGAATCCAATTCCGCCACATCGGCTTCGTGTTTCACAGAGCCCAATAATATCCCAATGTATGTTGTCAAGTTCGATTAACAGTTCTTGCAATCGGGCCTCTGTTTTCATAGTCCGTATATTTAACGTTGCAATGTCAAAAGTCCAATGGCAGCCTGATCTAACCCGGTGATTCTTAGCACCCTCTGCCTTAAGAGCCAATTAAAGAGGACCTAAGATCAGCAAATATTACACAAAGTGAAATTCAGGATAGAGGCTGTTTCAGACACAAGATTAACGTTTGGAAGGTTGGCCAGAGAGAAAAATGTAGGAAGACTGGAACAACTTGGTCTGACGAGAGGAAGAAAGCTCATAGCGAAAGAATGAAATTAGTATAGGCGCAAAGGAAGGCTAACAACAACAAATGCCTCTAATTGTACTTCGCGTGGTCCACCAGGGCCCATACGTGAATAATATATATATATATATATATATATATATATATATATATATATATATATATATATATATATATGCCGTGGAAACTGCAGCGTCGTAAATACCACAGGGAAGTGAGACCTGGACACTCACATCACAGTTAGTTCAAAACCTTTGAGTAGCACAGAGGGGAATGGAAATGTATACTTGGCATTACTAGACGGAATAGAAAGATCTGCACATGGATCAGAGAACAAACGAAAGTGACATCATTGGAAGAATAAAGCAATTGAAATGGAAGTGGGCAGCAGGCCATGTAGCGAGGCGATGGGACGAAAGATGGAAAAGGGCGGTTCTGGACTGGATACCGCTTGATCGCAAACGTCCACGGAGAAGACCGAAAATACGATGGACTCATGATATTATTGAGTATGTTGTTTAAATTTAAGTTGTTTTGAATATATAGCTTAGTGAAATAGTAAAAAATATTGTTCGTTTACATAAATTAGTAAATAAAAAATTTATATAATTTATCATCAATTTATACTGGTAAAAATAATAGAATCTTATCAATATGAGTAATCTCTCATTTTTCCACAATTTTCTACAACGCTTTATAGATTCTACATTATATACTAACTATCTATTTTAGATATATAGATGTAAATTCATATATAGTTGCAGGAAAAAGTCTGAAAGATTCGGCTAATCTTTCAATAAAAAAGGTGTAGAAATGTTCGGAAAAGTGTCGGAATAATGTGTAAGAATATATTGATGAATAAAATCGAACTTGTAAAAAAGAGTGTTTTAATATCAGACCGTGGACTTATTGACCGAAAAGTTATATAATGAGTTTTACTCTGTAATTTTTATAGATATGCATTTGCAGGCATCTTTACTACACAATTGATATGCTCTTTATAATGTAGCTAAGACCAACCTAACAGAATATGGTTAAAGTATCCATGATAAATGTTTATAATTTTTTATAATTTAAAGAAACTGTTTAATGAAAATTAGGATGATTTCATTTCCAATTTGGCTTATTCTTGTTAGTCAACGTCTTCTTGAATCCGCATAGAGATATTTTATTAAGATATAAGCCTGGGCGATATTTAAATCGTTCTAGCAAGACGACATTGAGTGCCTTAAAGAGAATTGTGCAATGCATATTTAACAAGGTTTTATTTAGATCTGTGTGCTCTAAAATTGTTACGAAGCACCCTTCCGAGGGCCACAAAACGTCTTCGCTCATTCTATAAAATTGCCTTTGTGCAATTCTTTATGTAATTCTTCTGAATATTTACAACTATGATAAAAAAGAAAGGTGATTAAAAAAAAATGAATTCCCTGTCACTGGAAGACATGTATTGCTTTAATACAAGTATACATACAATAATACAAGTTTTTATCAGTCTTGAGAAATGAGAAAAATGGGAAAGAACACCAATGTCTAGCCTTCGCCGACAATGTAACAATTATAACACGAGAATTGGGAGAAATGAAATATGTGCTTAACCAAAGGGTAGATAAAGCATATGTAAACCTATTAGGATCGATATATGATGGAGCTACAGCTACAATTCACCTTGATGATCTTGAAGTGGGAATTAATGTAGAACGAGGTATACGGCAGGGTGACTCAATATCGCCTATTCTTTTCTCGGCTGGCCTTGAAGAAGTATTCCGTAAACTGGATTGGGAACAGGATGGTGTAAAGATCAATGGGGCAACCTTAAACCATCTTAGATTTGCAGATGATATTGTTCTCCTTTCACAAGGCCCATAGGAGCTGCAAAGACGCATACAAGAATTGCAAAGATCTGGCGATCCCGGGCGGTATTCCCTTCCATTGAAATTCTCTGCCCAAGATATATAAAGCTGTCCACAATCTCCAAATCCCTTCCTAAAACTGAAATTCTTCTTTCCTGAGCGAAGTTATGGCGAAGCCAAATGGCTTGAATATAAATCTGAAAAAGAGTCAGGTTATGTTCAATAACTTCGCTCAGGAAAGAAGACTTTTAGTTTTAGGAAGCGATTTGGAGATTGTGGACAGCTTTATATATCTTGGGCAGAGAATTTCAATGGAAGGGAATACCGTCCGGGAGATGGAACGGCGTGTTAAATGTGGCTGGCAGGCATTTGGCAGGCTCAACATTGTGTTTAAGAGCAGACTCCCACTTTGCCTGAAAAGAAAAGTATTCGATCAGTGCGTTCTACCCATTATGACATACGGAAGTGAAACCTGGACACTCACATCGCAATCAATTCAAAAACTTCGGGTGGCATAGAGGGGAAAGGAAAGATGTATGCTTGGCATTACAACACGAGACTGAAAGTCCTGTGCATGGATCAGGGAACAAACGAGAGTCTGTGACATCACTAAAAGAGTAAAGCAATTGAAATGGAGATGGACAGGCCATATAGCGAGGCGATGGGATGACAGATGAATCAAGGCAATCCTGCAGTGGATAGCGCTTGATCGCAAACGTCCGCGAAGAAGACCGAAAGCACGAACGATTGATGACATCGTTAAGTATATTGAACCAGAGTGACAGAGGAAAGCCCAGGACCGTGAAAGTTGGAAACGTGCTGAAGAGGCCTTCATCTTGAAGTGGATCGATACGGGCTGATGATGATATATATATATATATATATATATATATATATATATATATATATATATATATATATATATATATATATATATATATTCTGATGATGATATATATATATATATATATATATATATATATATATATATATATATATATATATATATATATATATATATATATATATATATATATAATATCAGCACGTACGCAGGGAGAAAGAGTAAATGTAAAAGATGATATGCATTGAATCGGTTAGTAAAAACCAATTGCGTGACAAATTCATAGTAACAATCGTGTAAGAAAACAAGGAAAAAAAGAGGCAAACAATTAATTTTTTACTTTGTTTACACATTTTCAATAGCTTTTGATAACACAACTTTCTAGAACCCTCGATCATACAGTGTATAGAAAAAAACAGTGTCATGAAAATCTATTGTTGTCAATGTAAGTATCGCTGACATACACAAAAAAAATATATTTACTTTCACTCGTTACTTTATATATTGCAAATTAATATAATTTATTTTTTAGTTTGGTTTTAAAAACGGGGGGAGAGCACCCTCCGAAACGTTAACGTTAAAAATTTGCAAAATGTTTAATAACATTTTTATATCGCATGGTTCGTTAGGCAACTTTATTACAAAAAAGAATCTCTGAGAAATTTGTCTCCGTTCGGTTTTTTGTTTTTACCCAGTGATTCTTTCTTTACATAAGAACAGGTATTTTTGATATTTTTTGAGTTTTAGATAGTGGCGAGAAACCCAAATAAAGGAAAAAAATATATGAACACGCCACAATCATTCAGACATTACAGTGTACAGAAAGCCAACTCACACCGATCGATATCTCAATGCGAAATTCCTTCATCACCCTTCTAAAATCCAAGCATTAGCGAAACTTAACGAAAGTACGAAGTACAGATCTTAGAAGTACAACCCTTATACAAAACGGATATTTAAAAAATTGCATCAGAAAGGCTATTCACCGTCATGGAAACGTCAGGGCCACGAACCAAATTCACCAAAGCTCCTGCTACCATACGTAAAAGGAATAACTGATAAAATAACGGACTATTAAGAAAACATAAGATTAGAACAGTCTATAAGCCGCACAAAACTGACGCAAACATCCTAAAAACCCCCAAGGACAAAATCAGACTGGAATATCATGGAGTATATAGCATATCTTGTTCCGACTGTAACAGAACATATACAGCTTATTGCGTGTTTTCTCTACTTCCCGACTTGGCACATTAAATGCTATTGTTTCGTATGTTTCTGCTGCAAATAAGAGATATTGCCATTTATGGTCTGGCGGTTCAATTTTTTGTTCATATGCCGACATAAATCTATGTCGCGGTAAAATATAACTAATTTGTGAAATATTAAAGGCACCTATCAATTTGCATCTTTAGCTGCCACTGCCAAGTCCTTTAGCTGCCAAGCATCTTTAGCTGCCACTGCCCTACCAAGTAGGGAAAACAGACAATAAGTTTTGGACCTATTGGAATCTCTATTCCAATCAAGCAATTTTTCTTGCAATTTGCATTCAAAACTGAGAACATGCATAAGACAAACAAACCGATGTATCTCGACCAGAATACAGGAACATCACAACAACTTAAAAACAAACAAACCATTTCCTCTCTGTTCGAGCACCATCTACAAACACGATATAATATCAGTTTTGAAGGAGCCAAAAAATAGCGAATATGACAACTACAAGGTCTGCACAAACAGCCCTTGAAATAGAAGAAAGAAACCACGAAAAGAGAGAGAAACCACGATACAATCTAGACCGGCCGCCTATAAAAGCCAGCGCAACAACCCACGCACGTCAGTTGGATTCTTTACTCAAAGTGGACACCATTTAAAAATGTCAAATGAGATGACTTTCTATATATATTATTATCTTTTTATTTATTGGGATTTTCAGTCAATTAAATTATAATTTTCTATCGCTTTGTTAACGTTTCAATTGAATAAAAAACCGTCTTCAGAACAAATCTACAATATACCTTATTTTTATAAAAAATACAAATTTACATCTAAAAACCTACCAATATCTAATTAAACAATTGCTTTCCTAAACTTTTTAACTAACATATGTTATAACTAATATGTTATCTCTCATATGTCTCGCCTCTCGATGTTCAGGCTCTTCAGGGTACCGACATATGCTCTCCTGTCAAGAATAGAGAGATCCTATCCACAGTCAACCACTCATACTTTCGCCAACTTCCCGTCCGATGGCGTATATATGTTGTAACGTTCTCACTTTGCCGGGCTAGCTTTTTATGTCGAGGCTGGGTACGTGAGTGAGGGCTTTAGGAAGTGTACAGTAACAACGTTGAAATGAAATTATATGTATATATTAAGTAATGAACTAATTATAATTATGTCTAAAAAAATATATTTATATATATATATATATATATATATATATATATATATATATATATATATATATATATATATATATATATATATATATATATATATTATATATATATATATATATATATATATATATATATATATATATATATATATATATATATATATATATATATATATATATGCTAAAAGCTGGTGGTCGGACGTTACATAAAACACTGGCAAAATTATACTCAAAATGCCTCAAACAACAAAAAGTACCTGACTTATGGAAAAATGCAGAAGTGATCCTTTTACATAAAAAAGGAGCACAGGAAGATTTAAAGAACTACCGTCCAATAAGCCTCCTATCAGTGATGTACAAAGTTTTCACTAAGATAATTTCTAAAAGAATATTTAAAAAACTGAATGACGCACAACCATGAGAACAAGCAGGATTCAGAAGTGGATTCAGTACAATGGATCACATCCAGGTTGTACAGCAGGTCATAGAAAGGCACAACGAATACACCATGCCACTGTGCTTGGCTTTTATCGACTACGAAAAAGCATTTGATTCCATCTCAAAGCATGCGATAATGGATGCACTGCTTAGCCAAGGTGTAGAGAGAGCCTATGTAAACCTATTAGAATCGATATATGATGGAGCTACAGCCACAATTCACCTTGATGATCTTGAAGTGGGAATTAATATAGAACGAGGTGTACGGCAGGGTGACGCAATATCGCCTATTCTTTTCTCGGCTGGCCTTGAAGAAGTATTCCGTAAACTGGATTGGGAACAGGATGGGGTAAAGATCAATGGTGCAAACTTAAACCATCTTAGATTTGCAGATGATATTATTCTCATTTCACAAGACCCAGAGGAGCTGCAAAGACGCATACAAGAACTGCAAAGGGCTGGCGAACCATTTGGCTTGAAAATAAACCTGAAAAAGAGTCAGGTTATGTTCAATAACTTCGCTCAGGACAGAAGAATTTCAGTTTTAGGAAGGGATTTAGAGATTGTGGACAGCTTTGTATATCTTGGGCAGAGGATTTCCATGGAGGGGAATACCGCCCGGGAGGTCGAACGGCGTGTTAAATGTGGCTGGCAGGCATTTGGTAGGCTCAACATAGTGTTTAAGAGCAGATTCCCACTTTGCCTGAAAAGAAAAGTATTCGATCAGTGCATTCTACCCGTTATGACATACGGAAGTGAAACCTGGACACTCACATCGCAATCAATTCAAAAACTTCGGGTGGCACATAGGGGAATGGAAAGATGTATGCTTGGCATTACAAGACGAGACAGAAAGTCCTGCGCATGGATCAGGGAACAAACAAAAGTCTGTGACATCATTGGAAGAGTAAAACAGTTGAAATGGAGATGGGCAGGCCATATAGCGAGGCGATGGGACGACAGATGGACCAAGGCAATCCTGGAGTGGATACCGCTTGATCGCAAACGTCCGCGAAGAAGACCGAAAGCACGATGGACTGATGACATCGTTAAGTATATTGGACCCGAGTGGCAGAGGAAAGCCCAGGACCGTGAAGGTTGGAAGCATGCTGAAGAGGCCTTCATCCTGCAGTGGATCGATACGGGCTGATGATGATGATGATAGATATATATATATATATATATATATATATATATATATATATATATATATATATATCTATATATATATATATATATATATATATATATATATATATATATATATATATATATATATATATATCTATATATATATATATATATATATATATATATATATATATATATATATATATATATATATATATATATATATATTTATATTACACAATACAATTAGTTCATTAGTTAATATATACAACATATAATTTCATTTCAATGTTGTTTCTCGACATAAAAACCTCAGTTGGTCAGTTGGTCAGTTGGTCAGTAAAAAGTCAGTTGGACTCTTCAGTCGAAGCGGACAACACTATATACATATATATATATATATATATATATATATATATATATATATATATATATATATATATATATATATATATATATAATTTTTTTTTATTTATTAGGATTTTCTGTCAGTTAATAAATTATAATTTTTTTATTGCTTTGTTAACGTTAATGTTTCGGTTTAATAGTAATTAACCATATTCAGAACAATTGTACAATATACCTTATTTTATAAAAAATACAAATTTGAATCTAGAAACTTACCAGTATCTAATTAAACAATTGATTTCCTAATTTTTTTAACTAATAAGTGACATTTAAAAAAAAATGTAATGGACATATTTCTGAGTTTCATCTATTTAATAAATTTTTTGATTTTTGACCTTTAAATTTTTAAACACTTTTGGATTTGTTATGTGTAGTGGTATTAGATGTAAAAATAAAAAATAATATGAAAATTTTTTATTTAATAATGTTATATATACAACTTAAATTATTTGTATCATTTCTAAAATTAATGGTATTATTTGTTTTTTTTATATACATCATTTCCTTTGTATTTCTTTTTTTACATTATTTTTAAAATTTCAACTTTTTTTCAAAATTTCATTTAACTGACCGTTTATGTTTTAATCAACATATTGATCGATGGGGTAATGTATTATGGGTGGTAGATATTTATTTACATTGCAGGAAATACATACAATATATTTTCGTAAAAAATTCATCTACCTGCATGGTTCTGATCCGGTTCATTGTGAAATTTCAATTTTATTTTAAATGATTAATGAGTTTTTATTTGCACGGTTTCGTTTGAAATTTTAATGATTTTCATGGTTTATAATAGCAAACACGGTAAAATTTGAAGTTGAATTTTGAATTTGAAAGCTTAAAATAAAAAATCTCTATATTCGACTAAACAACTGTTAAAATTTTGAGAATAGTTCATGAGTTATTACACAACTCTACAAAAAAAAACGAACGATTTTATTGGCCTTGCTATCTCTGGGAATTTTCGTACTTTAGAATACACAATTTAAAAATTAAATTATAAGTGTATCAGATTGGCTCTAGTTTTTATGTTATTGAAGTATATGTAGAAGTCGCAGTAATAATTAGTTTTAAAGCTAGTCACAAATTTGAACGCGATTAATGCCCATTATTTATGAAATATTGAAATTAAATTAGGGTTCCTTTTATTTTTTTCATTCATTTTTATAATTTTTATTTATATTATTTAATTTATATAGGGCAAACAAATTAACGTGTCAAAGGTATAAGAAGGAATATTCCTGCGTGTCCGCAAAAAATCTACATGTAGCAACACAACCAAGGGTAGTAACAATGAAGAAGCCCTACAAAATTGTATATTTTGTATAATACGAATAATAATATTCAAAAAAGCGCGCATAGACAAAAATTGAACTACCAGTTTGGAAGGTGATCGAAAAGTCTTATACTTATGAAAGTTTTACAGGATAATCTAATCTAATTTGTAGATTGCCGAAGAACAAAAACATGGCTTCTACCTGTATATATATATATATATATATATATATATATATATATATATATATATATATATATATATATATATATATATATATATATATATATATATATAGCTTTTATACAAGGAGAAATGTAGGTACAAAATCCTGATGGGTGATTTTAATGCCAGAATTGGAACAACAAGAACAGACGAAAATGCAACTGGCCCATATGGAACTGGTGACCGAGACAATAGAGGTGACAGATTAGTTGATTTTGCTGAAGCACAAGAACTATATATTATGAATTCATTTTATAAGAAAAATATCAGCAGAAAAAGTACGTGGAAAAGTCCATCTGGGCTCACAAGTGAAATTGACTACATCATGACCAACGATAAAACAATATTTACCAATTGTACTGTCCTTAACAATTTTAATGTTGGAAGTGACCACCGAATGGTACGAGCAAGGGTTCGGATTGACTGCCGAAAAGAGCGCGAAAGAATGGTAAGATCAAAGAAGGGCAAGGTGGATTCTGGAAAACTGCTGGAGAGAGGAAGCTATTTTGAGATTGCTTTGTCAAACCGGTTTGCTGCGTTACAAGATCCAGAGGAGGTGGAAATATCAGTTCAATATGAAGAAATCGCCAACAATGTACTTCAAACGGCTGCTTCAATAGCACCAGAAGAAAAATGTCTCAAACAAACAAAAATCTCCAGTGAGACCATTGATCTAATGAAGAAACGGCGAGCAATGAGAAATGCAGGTAGTCCTTTTGGCAGGGTCGAGTACACTGAGCTCTGCAAAACTATAAGAAAACGTATCAGAGAGGACACGCGCCGATTCAATATGCAGCTAGTGCAAAAAACCCTGGAAGAAAACAAAGGAATTAACAAAGCTAAACAGAAGCTGAGAAACAAAAGAATGCAAATATATGCTTTAAAGCGTGAGGATGGCACAGTGTGCAGGACGCGTACCCAAATGTTAGAGATTGTCAGAAGGTTTTATTCCCAGTTATATGAAGATCAGAGCCAGTCAGGGACAGCAATACCCACGGAAGAACAATATATAATACCAGATATCCTAGTGGAGGAAGTAACAAATGCTATAGAATTGATGAAGAACGGCAAGGCTCCCGGAAAGGATAGTGTAACTGTCGAAATGCTAAAAGCTGGTGGTCGGACGTTACATAAAACACTGGCAAAATTATACTCAAAATGTCTCAAAGAACAAAAAGTACCTGACTTATGGAAAAATGCAGAAGTGATCCTTTTACATAAAAAAGGAGCACAGGAAGATTTAAAGAACTACCGTCCAATAAGCCTCCTATCAGTGATGTACAAAGTTTTCACTAAGATAATTTCTAAAAGAATATTTAAAAAACTGAATGACGCACAACCAAGAGAACAAGCAGGATTCAGAAGTGGATTCAGTACAATGGATCACATCCAGGTTGTACAGCAGGTCATAGAAAGGCACAACGAATACATCATGCCACTGTGCTTGGCTTTTATCGACTACGAAAAAGCATTTGATTCCATCTCAAAGCATGCGATAATGGATGCACTGCTTAGCCAAGGTGTAGAGAGAGCCTATGTAAACCTATTAGAATCGATATATGATGAAGCTACAGCCACAATTCACCTTGATGATCTTGAAGTGGGAATTAATATAGAACGAGGTGTACGGCAGGGTGACGCAATATCGCCTATTCTTTTCTCGGCTGGCCTTGAAGAAGTATTCCGTAAACTGGATTGGGAACAGGATGGGGTAAAGATCAATGGTGCAAACTTAAACCATCTTAGATTTGCAGATGATATTATTCTCATTTCACAAGACCCAGAGGAGCTGCAAAGACGCATACAAGAACTGCAAAGGGCTGGCGAACCATTTGGCTTGAAAATAAACCTGAAAAAGAGTCAGGTTATGTTCAATAACTTCGCTCAGGACAGAAGAATTTCAGTTTTAGGAAGGGATTTAGAGATTGTGGACAGCTTTGTATATCTTGGGCAGAAGATTTCCATGGAGGGGAATACCGCCCGGGAGGTGAAACGCCGTGTTAAATGTGGCTGGCAGGCATTTGGTAGGCTCAACATAGTGTTTAAGAGCAGACTCCCACTTTGCCTGAAAAGAAAAGTATTCGATCAGTGCGTTCTACCCGTTATGACATACGGAAGTGAAACCTGGACACTCACATCGCAATCAATTCAAAAACTTCCGGTGCCACAGAGGGGAATGGAAAGATGTATGCTTGGCATTACAAGACGAGACAGAAAGTCCTGCGCATGGATCAGGGAACAAACAAAAGTCTGTGACATCATTGGAAGAGTAAAACAGTTGAAATGGAGATGGGCAGGCCATATAGCGAGGCGATGGGACGACAGATGGACCAAGGCAATCCTGGAGTGGATACCGCTTGATCGCAAACGTCCGCGAAGAAGACCGAAAGCACGATGGATTGATGACATCGTTAAGTATATTGGACCCGAGTGACAGAGGAAAGCCCAGGACCGTGAAGGTTGGAAGCAGGCTGAAGAGGCCTTCATCCTGCAGTGGATCGATACGGGCTGATGATGATATATATATATATATATATATATATATATATATATATATATATATATATATATATATATATATATATATATATATATATATACGTTGATAGTACTGACGTGAAAACACTTTACTATTATGACGTCACAAACATGGCAGCCAATCGCGGCGCGTTCGTAGTCACGTGATTATTTTTTAATTTTATAAATTTTAATCTATTCATAATTAATTGTAATTAATTGTTATCAATATTATTTATGATAAAGTTTTAAAATAAAGTAAAAAAAAAAAGATAATTATTTTTTATTCAAGAACCCAATTGTTACGTAGTAACACATCGGTTAGTAAATTCCCTGGTTGACATATAGATGGCGTCACTTATAAAAAATCCTTACAAGTAGTCGATGGTGCCAACTTTTAAACCTCACGTGTCAAAATGACAACCTATCTACTAGTTTCTGAGTTAGTGATTTAAGTGGCGCTACTTTTATTATATTCCAAATAATGGAAAAGATTTCGTGTGTTGATTAACCATTGTTTTTTAATGAAGAAAAATACCGTTAAAGTAAAACAATACGTTGATAAACATTACCCGGACTCTGCCCCAGGAAAATCAACCATAATTGATTGACAAATGAGATAGTTATACCAGACAACATCAGAAAAAATCACAACATTATTTTGCAAAACCGTAAAGTAAAGCTGGTGAAGATCGTTGATATCATGAAGATATCCAAAGTAAGTGTTTACACCATTTTGCATGATCATACGTAATGCGTAAATTGATATCGAAATGGGTACCGATGATGGGTATTGATGATTCTAAACAATGTTTGGAGCTGATAAAAAAATATTTTTTCATGGGCTATGTGACAACGGATGTAACATGGATCCATCAGTCCATCTCTGGAGCCAAATCGGCAGTCAGCTGAGTGGGCAGCAGCCGCTGAGAGCCGTCCACAGTGACCAAAAACACAACAGGCAAGATTATGGTCTCTGTATTTTGTAATGCGCATGGGATATCGTTCATCGATTGTCTCGGAAAAGGTAAAATCATCAATATCGAATATTACATACTGTTATAGGTGCATTTGAAGCAGAAAATCGCAAAGAAAAGCTCCAAATGAACAAAAAAAAGTGTCGTTTCTTCTCAGACCTAAAGAAAAATGATCTCTGGACTGAAATTTTGCTCCAATGAAGAGGTAATTGCCGAAACCGAAGGATATTTTGAAGGCAGAGAGATATAGACCTGAGGTTATTTCCGAGATGGTTGTGCTTAAAGTTGGAAACATAATGGAAATCCGGCGAGGCTTTAATAAACTGCAACATTATAATACACTCCCAGTTCGGAATAAGTTTACTTTTAGTTGCATATTGGGCACGTAGTCGATACATTACTGGTTATTTTAAATTGAAAAAAATGATCACGGTGTTAAAATCGAATGCAAATTAGTACCCGAACAGGGTTCCAATAAGCGTAGACACGAAACTACACATTTCGCCGCCACCAGTGGACAATTATGCCATTCGACTGTCCGCCGCTGCCGCTGCCGTCATCTCGATTGTGCGATCGATAATATCCATATCTCGCAAATATTCGGACTACTATATTGACAAGCCGTGTTCTATTTCTAAAGTATTCTAAGGATTTCTACGTCCGTCCATCAATTTTTGTTTTCTTCTCAATTTGCACGTGTCGGTTGTTCATATGCCAATTTCACGCATTGATGAAATTAGAAATAAAACAGAATTTCTCTCGGAAAATCAGCGAGACATGTTGATATTTATTTTGAGTTATACATTTTTGCATAGGAAAAATTCTTTAAACGACTTGTTCCAATGATGAACTGCGATATTACTGGTATTTTGGATAAAATGAAAAACCTTTTTTTTTAAATTTAACTTATCATTTAAAGATTGTTTCAAACCTATCATCAAAGAACAAGTACACTAACAGATATATCATGTCCAAACATGACAAACTTTTAGTGATGTATCCCGTCAATACTGCTGTTCTTTGAGGTTATGTGCACTTAAGATAAATCCGCAAGAAGGTGGGAAAATTAAAAAAAAAATGTTTTTTTGGTTGTATGAAATATAAGGTTCAGAATTGTTTCGCTCGCCTAATATATAGCAGCAACGGTCTAAAGTGAATTATGGTTTGCAAGATCTACAATTCGTTAACCGTAAAAATATTGTGTTCCATCAGTTGAAACATCAATAAAATTAACACATTTACCAGATGAATTTATTCTTTTTCCGTATACCCCGGTATTCAAGGGGCTATACCCGTTCGCCATATTAAATTAAAAGCATCCATTAGGATTCCTGTGGAGAGCCAGGTCGGCAATCAGAAACGAGTTAAGTTCGATATTTAAGCTATTTATCCGAGGCCCGGCGGGGCTTAATGTTCCTGCGACGGCAATGAACTTTGGCGTTGCCGCGGCGATGCAGACACCGATGTGACACCTGGCCGGAACGATATTGCCTGACGCAACGCCATCAGAACGGAGAATGGCAAAGAATGGATAATTGCGTCGCCGATGGAACAACTCCCTTCTAAACGTTTTGCCAGTTTAAGAACGAAATTATATCTGAAACTTTGTTGCCTCTACTTTTTCAGACGAAAATTCAAGTCGGAATTGAAGTTACTTTTGCTTAGCTGGGATGAACGAGATGCACCTGCAGTTTCTTTTAATAAAAAAAGTGGTAAAAGAAGGTTGGATTACCAAATCGGTTTAATTATAATTTGTCCGTACTGGTTCTTGTTTTTCTCAATGCAATTAAATGGAGCGGTTTAGCGCCTACTATCACAGGTCTCGGAGTGGTCTCACGACACGAAGGTTTATGTAGGTTTCTTTAAACGCCATGACGGCGGGTAAAATTTTACTCTTTATAAAACAATAAATCCCACCGGCTAGCAACCATTTAACAATACCTAACCTACCATATACGTTTTTAAAAATCTAGTCTATCTAATAGCCAGCAAGTACTTGCAATGGTGAAGTAATTTTTCGGTCAACTTGACACCTTAAGCTTAAAAAATTTAATTGGCGATCTCGAGGGAACACCAAACAATCCAAAACCACAATTGATGATCCACCATACACGCAACATTCGAAAAAACTGGTGAGAAAAATAAAAAATAAGAGACAACAGAAACAGAATTTCTAAGAATCGTTAAGAAAATAAATAAAACGACTCAATTATCAGAAATAAAATTATAAATAAAATTAATAAAAGCAACAATAATAATTAGATGCATATGCGATGATTTAAAATCATATGCATCAAACTCTAATATTCTTCAAAGTGAAATAGAGCCTTGATAAGGGTGTCGTCCATGTCTGCAGAGGGCAGGTACTGCAACACATAGAAAACATGCAATTAGATAGAGATATTTTCATTCGTAGTCTTAGTACTAAAAAAATGATGAGTATCGTGGTATAATGCATTTGTTAGGAATATCTCGTATAACTAGGGAAATAATTATAAAACGGGTCAAACCTAGAGTTGACAGAATATGAAAATCTTTGATCAGCGCCAGAAATAAAATATTGGCAATCAATGTTTAGTCTTTACCTGTGGCTGAAAGTGTTTGATTAGAAAACAAGAAGTAAATTAACAAAACATCGAATGCATCACTCAAGAAGTTCCATCGAGTGGTTATATTTGTCTCGACATATAGGAGGAAGAGGCTTACAGAAGGATCGACTATGATCCTAGTTTCTCAGCAAAGAGAGTAATCTACATAAAGCTGCCTGTACACTGGATTTCTGTAAAATGTAAAATGTAAATCCTGTAAAATGGAGCGGTTTAGCGCCTACTATCACAGGTCTCGGAGTGGCCTCGCGACTCGATGGCTTATGTAGCTTTCTTTAACTAATGACAAATATATAGCTAGGAAGATTAAACGCCATGACGGCGGGTAAAGATTTTACTCATCATAAAACAATAAATCCCACCGACTAGCAACCATTTGACAATACTAACCTATCACATACGTTTTTAAAAATCTAGTCTAATAGCCATACTTGCTCAGCAAGTTCTTGGTGAAGTGATTTTTCGGTCAACTTGAGGCCAAGTTTATGGCAACTGTTGATGTAAATGCGTATAAGTTGATATAAATCTACGCCCGTAGATTAAAAGCAACTTGGCAGCAAGACTTGCAGTTAATTTGAAGTAAACCATTCCATCAACTTAACGTCAGTTACTGACAAGCAATTTTTGAAGAAAAGTTGAACTGAAGTTACTACACGAAATGATGCAAACTTAAATGCAACTTCTTGCTCTCTAACTCTTTCTGTCAAGTTTGCTTCAGATTCCGATCGTAGATTGATGTTAACTTGCGTGGTTAGAAACCAGTGTTGCCAAATTATGAGAAAGTTAAAGATTATTCCAAAAGAGCATGTATTAAAAAACTTCCAATCCTACAAATTATATGAAGAATTAGAAACAATGATATAGCTGATCCAATACATAGCCGAAAATAACTTAAAAGAAATTTACCCAAATATTTATATTGTCATTCGAATTTTGTTAACAGTACTAGTAAGTTCAGCCTTCGCTGAAAGGAAGTAGAAGTCGCTGATGTGCAGCCTCTGCTTTTCTAAATATATTTTTTTGTGTATGTTAACGATACTTACATTGACAATTAGTTTTTAATGACAGTGACATACTACCAATATACATATTTAGAGGTGAGGTTTACTGTGTGATTGTGTATTGAAATACTTAAAGGTTTTTAATTGTATTCTTTAGAATCGGGAACCATATTGAATGTAAATCTACCGAAGGCATAGCAATACAGTTAATTTTATTTAAATTAATTATAGCGGTTCCTTTTAAACTTGTATTTTGTTACCGATTATATTAATACCGTTTTGGAATTATTCTACTTGATTTTATGATCGATTTCCATGCGTGTTGACAAATTCTAGATTTATTAAAATCGTCTTTTGTAAGAAAGTTGTTATGCTTTTTTATTCTAACATCTAACGATCTAGATGTCTCACCTATATAAAATTTGCCACATTCGCAAGAAATTTTATAAACCACATTCTTGGTATTCTGTTGTGTGTAGTTTGGTTTAGTTTTTGTTAATATAGATCTAAGAGTTTCTTTTGTTTTAAATCTCGTTCTTATGTTGTATTTATTTCCTACTCTTTTAATTGTGCCAGGAATACCGCGGATGTAAGGAATTGTGGGGGTTAATTGTTGGAGAGTTATTATTATTGTTATGAATAACTTATCTGTTTTGTACGGTATTAAAAGTTTTAAACGATTTATCTCTGAAATTTTTTGGGTAATTGTTTTTTATTAAAATGTCTTTGATGTGATTTGTTTCTTTTTGTAGTGTAGCACTGCCGGTACAAACAAGTTTTGCTCTGTCATATAAACTATTCATTACTCTTATTTTGACTGATTTTGAGTGATAGGAAAAAAAATTATACCTATATATATTTATATAATTTTATACCTAAAATTTATACCTATACCTATATATATATATATATATATATATATATATATATATATATATATATATATATATATATATATATATATATATATAGGTTTCCGACCGGGCAGATCCTGCCCTGAACAGATCTCCTGAATCTAAAGTTGATTCTAAGACATCAAAAACTGTACAATAAAAATCTCGTCTGTATATTTGTGGATTTCAAAAAAGCATATGATTCTATTGACCGCGAATCTTTATTCCGAATCTTGAAAGAACAAGGATTAGATCTGAAAACGCTGGCAATTATTAAAGCAAGGTTAACTAACACAAGGTCAAAAGTTAAATTCATGGGTGAGATCTCACAGCCCTTCGAAATTAAAACTGGAGTGAGACAAGGGGATGGACTCTCGCCACTCTTATTTAACTGTGTTCTAGAAAAAGTAATACAGGAGTGGCGTGAAAAAAAGTTGGCCCTGAATATTGACCAGCCCATTAAACTGGGGAGAACCAACATCAAAATTGATTGTCTGGCATTTGCTGGTGATCCAGCAATTTTAACTCAAGATGTATTAACGGCACAGAAATAGATTGAGATCCTAAAAGAAACAGCAGAAAAGGTAGGACTCCAAATTTCCTTTGAAAAGACACAATGCATGACCTGCAACAGACTAAGAACAACATTTCTAAAAACAAAATATGGTAACATCAGACGAGTCTCTCAATTCAAATATTTGGGTGAAATAATCATGGAAAATGGTTTGGAAAAAAGCGGCCAATAAGGGTAGATGTCAAAAAATGGAAGCAGCATTGAGACTCACACAAAATATTACAAAAAATGCACATCTAAAAACACAAAACTGAGACATTACAATACAGTTATTAAGCCAGAATGTCTATATGCTGCAGAAACGCCCATTTTAAATAGAAAGCGGGACATCGAGGACATTGAAAAGAAGGAAAGAAAAATCATAAGAAAAATCCTAGGCCCCAAACAAATAAATAGCACAACATACCGACTTCGAGAAAACCAAGAAATCAAACAATACACAGATATACATAGCGATATGAGAAAAAGAAGACTTAAGTTTTACGGACACATAAAACGGATGAATCCGAGTAGGCTAACTAGACAAATAGTCGAATTAGAGCAAACGTAGAAATAATTAAATGGATTGCTGCAATTAAAGAGGACCTAAGATCAGCAAATATTACACAAAGTGAAATTCAGGATAGAGGCTGTTGGCTAACAACCACAAGCGCCTCTAATTGTACTTCGCGTCGTTCACCAGGGCCCATACGTGAATAATAATAATAATAATACCTTATTAATAATAATACTAATAATACCTTAATAATTACACCTTAATTTCCAGATCGTTCCGACTAACACGATCAGATACACGAAGCGAAGAACTACGAAAAATTTCCACAGCAAAATGGATATTTAAAAAATTGTATCAGGAAGGCCATTCGCCGTCAGGAAACCCAAACACCAAGAACAATAGAGGATCATAAACCATATACACCAAAGGTCGTGCTACCGTACGTAAAAGGACTCACATATAGGATAGGCAGACTACTAAGGAAACATAAGATCAGAACAGCTTACAAGCCGCACAAAACTGTCGCAAACCTCCTAAAAAACCCCAAGGACAAAGTTAGACTGGAAAATCATGGGGTGTACAGTATATCTTGTTCCGACTGCAATAGAACATACATAGGACAAACAAACAGACGAATATCGCCCAGAATACAAGAACATAAAAACAACTTAAAAAAAAAACAAACCACTTCCCCTCTGTTACAGCACCATCTACAACCTGGACATAAAATCAATTTTGAAGGTGCCAAAGAAATAGCGAATATTGAAAACTACAATGTCCGGACAATCAAAGAAGCCCTTGAAATAGAAGAAAGGGGTGAGCTAAATACGCGAAACAACACGGCGACGAGGTAGAAAAATCATTAAATGGACACTGAACAGCGTTGCCGAGCGCCGCAAATTGTCCCGAACTACTCCGATATAATATGCGCAGTCGCCGGCCGTCAGGCTATAAAAGTGAGTCCAAGGATCCTTCCACGTTAGTTCAGTCGAAGCGGATAACACTTGAAAATGCCAAATGAAATTTTTGGCATTTTCATTTCAGAATCAACGGATCGACACCCGGAATGATTTAGAAACATCTCGAAACATCTAGAAACGTCTCGGCACGGTGACTGATTTGAGACAAGCAGAGGTACGTGGAAGTACGGATGAAAAATTTCTGTTTTTCAAATATCTCTCTCCACGGCCCCACTACGCTATCTTTTGAGCAAAATTTATACCTACATCCAAGGTTGTGGGAAGAATGTGTCGCGTAATTTTTGACTGCCGCGAACATTCACCGTAGGATGACGCGAGTATCATTGAGATTGCGACCCGCCATCGATATGACCAGTTGACTTGGTCTTGCTCTGTTCGTTTCGTTTCAGCTGTCTCCCTGTGATGACGGCTCTGAGGCCAGAAACCGGTCCTGGGAGGTACTTGCCTCGACACGGTGACGGCGACTGTTTTGAGACCAGCAGAGGTACGTGGAAGTACGGATGAAAAATTTCTGTTTTTTGTATATATATATATATATATATATATATATATATATATATATATATATATTATATATATATATATATATATATATATATATATATATATATATATATATATATATATATATATATATATATATATATATATATATATATATATATATATATATATATATATATATATATATATATATATATATATATATATATATATATATATATATATATATATATATATATATATATATATATATATATATATATATATATATATATATATATATATATATATATATATATATATATATATATATATATCTGTGTGTTATTTTCTCCTTTAATTCGTATTACTCTCAAAGGAGAAAAAAATACCTATATAGACATATAGCATATATAGACGCGCAGAAGGCCGCTATACTCGGTTATAAAACATAGTTACAACATTTTTAAGTTTGAATTGATTCTAGGCTGAATCCCCTTGTTTAGAGCAAACATTGGAGTCTAGGGTTGTAAATTCCGACTACCGTGGAGATTAATAAAATATATAAGATGAACATAATAATAATAAGAAAGGAAAGAGGGAAGAAGAATGAAGAGAAATGGTACATCCGAAGAAGGAAAGAGAAGGGTATCGAATACTAATGAATCACGACATCAGAGAGTTACTCAATGAAGAAGATACTACTATTAGCCAGCAGTAATCTGAAAGGAATACCTTCCAATTACACCTTCTTACCATAATACACAAGGCTCATTTATCCAAACGCAGCAACTTTGTTTATTAACATACCCAAAAATCATCTGTTTCTTCTTTGATCCAACAGCTTTTTTTCCACCAACAACACCTTCTGAAACTTCTTATACTTGACATCAAATGTTCAAACGCTCTAATTTGATAACACTTCGGTTTTCCGATGCAATACCGTCTAGCACAAAAAATTGATGGAACATTTACATCAACCTAATAACTACAATATAAATTAATTTCTGGGTGTACCTAAATTTGTTGCCTTTTTAATAAAAAAAACTCGCAGAAACACCAATTATTTTCACTACTTTAAATCAATATTTTCCCATTCTAAATCCCCCGTGTGCTTCCACCAACATTTCGAATCGTATTAAATGAAATATTAAACGGCCATTAAAATTTTCTCATTTATTTTATTTACTCTTAATAAATTCATGTGGTTCCCGTTTATAAATTTTTAATTATCGTCCCATATACAGGTATGAGCACACATAAAGATTCGCGCTTGAAATTCGTATTATCGAACGTGCTTTTTTACTATTATCGTCGGTTCAATTTTCGAAAAAGCTTTTTCAGTACATATTTTTACTGATTCGTCTGGTTTATCTCATTCTGTTATGTTGCATCTGGTGAAAATCATATCAGATTGCTAAGTTTGGTAGAAAACCAAAGAAAATATCGGCATTCACGCTATACTGGTTCTCTGTTAACATTTTATGTATAAGAATTTTCATTTAGTAGAAATGGGTAAAAATGTTATTTTACCCACACATAGCAACAAAATTATATTACGCCGGGTAGAGCGGGGCTAGTTGAGCAACGTTTCGCTTGATCTCCCATAACTTTAAGAATATGCATCGAATTTAATTGGTTCTTACTCTGTTAGGTTCGTAATTTACTCTTCTCCAAAACTTCTAGCGGTGTAAAAACGTTCCGAGTACAAGTTTAAAAGTTATAGTCGAAAATGCGAGAGCGCTCCAACTTACCGCGAAGTGTACTACCAAGTGTCCAACCGCGAAGTGTACTAAGCCTTACATTAATAATTGAAAAAGCTGACTGAAAGGAATCAGTCCTTTATCTCGGTTCATGATTTTCTTACATTTTTCTGTTCTTTCATATGCATCCAAAGCCCTATTATTCTTAGCACTTTTAATTAGTCTTAAATTACTAATATCTATACTGAGGTCAGGTTCGATTGCATGTTGGGCAACACAAGATTTTTCATTTCTCCCATATTTAATGTGGGCAATATGTTCTTTACATCTTGTGAATAGGGATCTTTTTGTTTGCCCATTATACCTTCGAGCACAGTCTTGACAACTAATTTCGTAAATATCCGACTTTTCATGCTGCTCTACTTTATCCTTTGGATTACCCAGAACTTCTCTTAATTTATTATATGGTTTGTACACAACCTTAATGTCCAATTTTTTCAAAATTTTGTCAACTGGGCATCAAATGGTATTACCACGAATTTCTTTGTGTTCTGATCCTTTTGAAAAGTCGAAGATTCTTTCAATAATTTTCTGAACTTATGCTTTCTAATTTGTTTATCTACAAAAAAACTTAAACTGTAAAAAAAGTACTTTTTTACAGTTTAAAAGTTTATCTACTTTTGTAGATAAACTAATTAGAAAACATAAGTTCAGAAAATTATTGAAAGAATCTTCGACTTTTCAAAGGGATCAGAACACAAAGAAATTCATGGTAATACCATTTGATGCCCAGTTGACAAGACCCAGTACCAGTAGACAAAATTTTGAAAAAAGTGGACATTAAGGTTGTGTACAAACCATATAATAAATTAAGAGAAGTTCTGGGTAATCCAAAGGATAAAGCATAGCAGCATGAAAAGTCGTGGATATACGAAATTAGTTTGTCAAGACTGTGATCGAAGGTATATTGGGCAAACAAAAAGATCCATATTGACAAGATATAAAGAACATATTGCCCACATTAGATATGGGAGAAATGAAAAATCTTGTGTTGCCCAACATGCAATCGAACATGACCACAGTATAGATATTAGTAATTTAAGACTAATTAAAAGTGTTATTAATAATAGGGCTTTGGATGCATATGAAAGCATTCAAATAGAAAAATGTGAGAAAATCATGAACCGAGATAAAGGACCGATTCCTTTCAGTCAACTTTTTCAATTATTAATGTAAGGCTTAGTACACTTCACGGTTCATGATTTTTACACTCTTCGTTAGGTATGGTTTTCATATAAATAGAACATAATGTAGTTTTAGAATTAGATTAAATCATCTCCTGATGATGCTAACATGGTTAGCGAAACGTGCGTCGAGCAGTTCAAAAAAGTGTTTTGGTGTTTAGTGGTAAATCTCCTCAAGTTTAGTGTTTCACACCAAAGGTTCTAATAGAAAAATTGAACAATTATCAATATTACTAATTTTAATTAGTAAACTTTGTGTACAATCATCACATACACAAATTAATTGATGGTTATTACTTTATTAAAGAAAAATTGTTTTTCTACACTGAACATCAAGTGGGGCTAGTTAAGCAAACATTGAACTTGCGTTGCTCAACTAGCCCCAGTTGAGGCAAGAGTTAAAAATAAATAACAATGTTTAATCTAAAGAAAAATAATTAAGCAATTTTTAAATACTTACGTATTGCTTATTAAGTATTTTTATACGAGTATACTAGAAAAAAATTGATGGCCTGAAATATTTTTTTGCAACGAAAAAAAAAACAAAGCGTTCTCTTATTTTATCGGAGCACCGGACAGCAATTGACAGTCGCACTATGTATTCCCCTCCCATAACCCCTTCTTTTCGTCCGCCTCTTTTTCACTTTTCTTGTAGGTTGCTGCTTAAGCATTCTAAATCATATATATATATATATATATATATATATATATATATATATATATATATATATATATATATATATATATATATATATATATATATATATATATATATCATCATCAGCCCGCATCGATCCACTGCAGGATGAAGGCCTCTTCAGCATGCTTCCAACCTTCACGGTCCTGGGCTTTCCTCAGCCACTCGGGTCCAATATACTTAACGATGTCATCAATCCATCGTGCTTTCGGTCTTCTTCGCGGACGTTCGCGATCAAGCGGTATCCACTCCAGGATTGCCTTGGTCCATCTGTCGTCCCATCGCCTCGCTATATGGCCTGCCCATCTCCATTTCAACTGTTTTACTCTTCCAATGATGTCACAGACTTTTGTTTGTTCCCTGATCCATGCGCAGGACTTTCTGTCTCGTCTTGTAATGCCAAGCATACATCTTTCCATTCCCCTCTGTGCCACCCGAAGTTTTTGAATTGATTGCGATATGAGTGTCCAGGTTTCACTTCCGTATGTCATAACGGGTAGAACGCACTGATCGAATACTTTTCTTTTCAGGCAAAGTGGGAGTCTGCTCTTAAACACTATGTTGAGCCTACCAAATGCCTGCCAGCCACATTTAACACGCCGTTCCACCTCCCGGGCGGTATTCCCCTCCATGGAAATCCTCTGCCCAAGATATATAAAGCTGTCCACAATCTCTAAATCCCTTCCTAGAACTGAAATTCTTCTGTCCTGAGCGAAGTTATTGAACATAACCTGACTCTTTTTCAGGTTTATTTTCAAGCCAAATTGTTCGCCAGCCCTTTGCAGTTCTTGTATGCGTCTTTGCAGCTCCTCTGGGTCTTGTGAAATGAGAATAATATCATCTGCAAATCTAAGATGGTTTAAGTTTGCACCATTGATATTTACGCCATCCTGTTCCCAATCCAGTTTACGGAATACTTCTTCAAGGCCAGCCGAGAAAAGAATAGGCGATATTGCGTCACCCTGCCGTACACCTCGTTCTATATTAATTCCCACTTCAAGATCATCAAGGTGAATTGTGGCTGTAGCTCCATCATATATCGATTCTAATAGGTTTACATAGGCTCTCTCTACACCTTGGCTAAGCATTGCATCCATTATCGCATACTTTGAGATGGAATCAAATGCTTTTTCGTAGTCAATAAAAGCCAAGCACAGTGGCATGGTGTATTCGTTGTGCCTTTCTATGACCTGCTGTACAACCTGGATGTGATCCATTGTACTGAATCCACTTCTGAATCCTGCTTGTTCTCTTGGTTGTGCGTCATTCAGTTTTTTTAATATTCTTTTAGAAATTATCTTAGTGAAAACTTTGTACATCACTGATAGGAGGCTTATTGGACGGTAGTTCTTTAAATCTTCCTGTGCTCCTTTTTTATGTAAAAGGGTCACTTCTGCATTTTTCCATAAGTCCGGTACTTTTTGTTCTTTGAGGCATTTTGAGTATAATTTTGCCAGTGTTTTATGTAACGTCCGACCACCAGCTTTTAGCATTTCGACAGTTACACTATCCTTTCCTGGAGCCTTGCCGTTCTTCATCAATTCTATAGCATTTGTTACTTCCTCCACTAGGATATCTGGCATTATATATTGTTCTTCCGTGGGTATTGCTGTCCCTGACTGGCTCTGATCTTCATATAACTGGGAATAAAACCTTCTGACAATCTCTAACGTGATATTATATATTATATATATATATATATGGACGTGTACATATTTGTAAGTGGACGATATATATATATATATATATATATATATATATATATATATATATATATATATATATATATATATATATATATATATTCTACTATATTGCTAATATTTGTAAGTGGACGTGTAACGGAGTAAGTGAGACAGCAAACGTCCGCTTCTATGTCTTTTTCTACTACTCGCGCCAGTGACACAAAAATATAAAAATATGCAAACTGGCGCACATCTATAAGCATACTCAATTCTCGGACATGCGCATAAGACTCAAAGTAGTAGTGAGAGAAACAGACGCATATATGTCTGCACCGTAATGATTTCGCCGATCTCCAGGCCTTGCTAGCAATATAGTAGTATTATATATATGTTCTAAATCAAACATCAGAAGAATTCTACATTATAGAAGGACAATTCACACTGGAAATAATAATAAGGAGAATTGGAATATATACTAAGCTATTTATTTTACTAGACAGTACCAAATATCAGCGTACTCAGATGATATTGAGCTGATGTTGATGATGCGTGAAAAGGAATAATTGGTATAGATATATAGACAGTTCGAGGAGCCAGAGTTATGAATTGGTTTAATAATAAACAAAAAATAAACTAAATATATGAGGTAAAAAAACAAAGAAAGGAACATCAGTTCAAATTATATTTTATAAATTTTTCGTATTTTTACAAAACAGTTTTTTCCAAATCCCTATTTACTTAATTTCTATTTCAATATTGTTGTGCCCAGTTAGAGCAATAAGCTACTAGAATGACAAAATAAGACATGAATAGAATAGTTCCAATGAAATACCTGAGTTGCTAAGTTTCTTACATCTAAAAGCAAGAAAAACAAATACAATAAAGACTAAGAAGTTTCAAAGAAAGTTTATTCAGTAAGTCCAAAGGTATATATCTTTTCTTCTTTTCTGTGGCTTGATAGCCCACCGAGGACGTTCGCCTCCCTTCAGGGGAATTCAGGTCTGTGTCACTAATATAGTTATAGAGCAGTATCGTCTTTTATGTTAATGCTTTTTTACCTCTTTCATTATTCTTGCCCCACTCCTTTCTATTTCTCGCTTTCTCTTTCCACTGCCTTATTTCTATGCCTTGCAGATTCTTCCTCATTTACTCTCCCGCCCCTTCCTTAGTCATCTCTTTTGTTTCCCTCCCCCTATGCTCTTTAACCAATATTTTCCGGTCTTTCGCTGTCCATCCTCTCGATGAGTCGTTTTTCCAAGGCTATACCTGGTTACTAGATTTTCTTCACTATATCTGGACTATTAGATCATTTGTTCCAATTCCTCATCCCCCTTACGTTTGTATGGTGCTATATACTTTCCTCAGTATTTTCCTTTCGTAGGCACTTAACTATATATATATATATATATATATATATATATATATATATATATATATATATATATATATATATATATATATATATATATATATGAGAATTGGTTAGTTGCTTGACTGAGAGGAAGCCCTACCCATCCCTTACAATGGAGGGCACATGTTTCGTCTGTTGGTACCGACACATGCTCTCTCGCCAAGAATAGGGAGTCCCTCCCCACAATCCAACAACCCATATTTTCGCCGACCTCTCGTCGGATGGCTTATTCATCGAGTTTTTTTACTTCTTTGGACTGCGTCCAATGAGAGGTACCCTGATAAGTCTAACCACCAACAGACGAAACATGTGCCCTCCAATGTAAGGGATGGGTGGGGTTTCCTCCCAGTAAGTAAAGGGGCTTCCGTAGGTCAATGAAGTTTTGAAAGAAAGGGTAACCCATGGCGGACAGGTCAAAGCAGAGACTTCAGATTAACTTGATCCAAAATCTGCCAACCCGCATTGGATAAGCGTGGCAGATTAAGGTCCACCCCCCCCCCCCCCCCCCCACCGCCATGGCTTAACAATTTCAAACACTTCCCTCATTCCCCGGAGGCCAAGGGGCAACTACCTACGGTAGCGGGAAGACCTGCCCCAATGCAGAGGGTGCTAAGAATCACCGGGTTAGATCAGTCTGCCATTGGACTTTGGACATTGCAACTCTAGATATTCGGACAATGAAAACGATAGAACGACTGCAAGAACTGTTGATCGAGCTTGACAACATACATTGCGATGTTATAGGGCTTTGTGAAACACGAAGAAAGGGCGAAGAGCTTATTAAATTGAAAACAACTGGTCACGTAGTCTACACTCGGGGTACGGAGAATGGACGATGTGGTTGAATTGGATTCCTCAATAACCAAAAGTTGAAGGATAGTGTCGTAAAATTTGAAAGTATATCTGACCAACTAGCTCAATGCGTCATTCAGTTGAATAAAAAGTTTAAGCTTCAAATCGTCCAAGCTTATGCACCAACTATAAGCCATAGAGATGAGGAAATTGAGGTATTTTATGATGATGTGGCCCAGCTTTTATACAAGGAGAAATGTAGGGACAAAATCCTGATGGGTGATTTTAATGCCAGAATTGGAACAACAAGAACAGACGAAAATGCAACTGGTCCATATGGAACTAGTGAGCGAGACAATAGAGGTGACAGATTGGTTGATTTTGCTGAAGGACAAGAATTCTACATTATGAACTCGTTCTTTAAGAAAAGAAAACAGCAGAAAATGGACATGGAAAAAGTTCATTTGGTCTCACAAATGAAATTGACAACATTATGTCAAATGATAAAACAATATTTTGTAATTGTACTGTTCTTAACCGATTTAATGTTGCAAGTGGCCATAGAATAGTACGAGCAAAGGTTAAGATAAACTGTCGAAGAGAACGTACACGAATGGTAAGATCGAAGAAGGGCAAAGTGAATTCTGAGAAGCTGCTGCAGAGGGTCAACGATTTTGAGATTGCTTTGTCGAACCGCTTTGCTGTGTTGTGAGAACCAGAAGAGATGGAAATAACAGATTAGTATGAAAGAATCATCGAAAATGTGGTTGGAATGGCTGCTGTAATAGCACCAACAGAAAAAAAGTTTTAAACAATCAAAAATCTCCAATGAGACCATCGATTTAATGAAGAAACGGAGGACAATGAAGAATGCAGACAGTCCCTTTCACAGGGTCGAGTACATTGAGCTTTGCAAAACTAAAAGAAACCGTATTCGAGAGGAAACGCGTCGGTTCAACATGCAGCTAGTGCAAAAAACACTAGAAGAAAACAAAGGAATAAACAAAGCCAAACATAAGCTGGTAAATATAAGGACGCAAATGTTTGCCTTAATGCGTGAGGATGGCCCAGTGTGTAGGGAGCGTACGGAAATGTTAGAGGTTATCAGAAGATTCTATTCAAAGTTATATGAAAATCAGAACCAATTAAAGACAGCAATGCCCACGGAAGAGTAAATGCCAGATATCCTGTTGGAAAAAGTGACAAATGCCATAGAAGCGATGAAGAATGGAAAGACTCCAGGAAAGGACAATGTAACGGTTGAAATGTTGAAGGCTCGTGGCCGAACTCTACATAAAATACTGGCAAAATTGTACTCAAAATGCCTCAAAGATCAAAAAATACCCAGTCTATGAAAGAATGCTGAAGTGATTCTTCTTCATAAGAAAGGAGCACAGGAAGAATTAACACCCAATAAGCCCCCTATCAGTTATGTATAAAGTTTTGACCAAGATAATATCTATAATAAATATATATAAAAGAATATGAAGAACACTGAATGACGCACAACCAAGGGAGCAGGCAGAATTCAGAAGTGGATTCAGTACAATGGACCATATCCAGGTTGTCCAACAGACCATTGAAAGGCACAATGAATATACCATGCCACTGTGCTTGGCTTTTATCGACTATAAAATGGCATTTGCTTAACCAAGGGATAGACAGAGCCTATGTGAACCTACTGAGATCCATGTATGAGGAAGCTACAGCTACAGTTCACATGGATGATTTTGAAGTTAAAATCAACGTGGTGTACGGCAGGGGGACTCAATATCGCCTGTTCCTGTCTCAGCCCGCCTTGAAGAGGTATTTCGTAATCTGGATTGGGAACAGCAAAAAATAAAAATCAATGGTGCATATCTAAGCCATCTTAGATTCGCGGATGATATCGTTCTCCTTTCACTAGACTCAGATGAGCTACAACAACACATACGAGAGCTGTAAAGGGCGGGAGAATCATTTTGTTTGAAAATAAACCTAAAAGAGAGTCAGGTTATGTTTAACAAATTTGCAAAATTCAACAAAAGAATTTATATTCTATGAAGTGATTTAGAGGTTGTGGACGACTACATATATGTTGGGCAAAGGATTTCAATGGAGGGCCAAAAAGTCCGGGAGGTGGAACGGCGGGTTAACTGTGGCTGGCAGGCATTTGGCCGGCTCAATATAGTATTTAGGAGCAAACTCCCACTTTGTCGGAAGAGAAATGTTTTTAATCAGTGCGTGCTGCCTGTTTTGACATATGGAAGTGAAACACGGACACTCACATCACAACCAACTGAAAAGCTTCGGGTTGCATAGAGGGGAATGGAAAGGTGTATGCTTGGCATTACAAAGCGGGACAGAAAGACCTGCATATGGATCAGAGAACAAACGAAGGTATGTGACATCATTGGAAAGGCGAAAGAATTGAAATGAAAGTGGGCAGGTCATGTAGCGAGCCACGATGGACTGATGATACACGATCCAAACACGATGGACTGATGATATCGTCAAGTATATTGGACCCGAATGGCCTGCAGTGCCGAATCCTGCAGTGGATCGACAATGGTTGAATGATAATGATGATTTTTATACAGGGTGTGTCATGTAACAGTGGCCAATACCAACTTTCTTATTTTAAATACAACACCCTGTATATTATCTAATTTTTGGATTCTTCAGGAAATTCTAGACATATTTCATGTAAAATATCCTAGACTTATCTTCAACTGTTTCGGAAATATTAAGTAATTTTTCGAACATTATCAGCAAATAGGCAAAGATAAAAAATCAGGTTTTCAAAGGTAGGTATTTGTTGTATAAAACGTCAAAAAAATCAACGTGCTTTTAAATTAGTTTTCTTTGACGGGTGTGATTCATTTGATTTAAACATGGTGTATTTATCAGAGTCATAAAATAACTATCTTAATGATGATAGGTTATCAAGATAGGACACGAACTCAAGCCGAAGTTATTCGTCTCTTTAGGGAAAAATATCCTGACTTACCACCCATATCCCAAGGTACAGTAAGTAAAGTTGAAAAACAATTTAGAGAACTGGGACACGTGAGACAAATTAAGAAGGAAGCAGTGTCGTTGACCGATAACAAAAAATTGGATGTAATGCTTGCATTCCAAGACAATCCGCATACCCCAACTGGACAAGTTGCCTTGGAAAACAATGTTGGTCGCTCTTCGGTTGCCAGAATATTGAAAGAGAATAAAATGCATCCGTATAAGCTACAGTCTACTCAAGAGCTTAGAGAAGACGTCTTCGACAGGAGAATGGAGTTTTGCGAACAAATGATGCACAGAATAGACAACAACCTTCTGAGAGTGGAAAACGTTTTATTTTCTGATGAATTTACTTTTACTCTTCATGGGCATGTCAATCGCCAGAACTGTCGTTATTGGTCGAGACAAAATCCTCACTGGATGCGGAAAATTCACACACAGACCTGAAAAGATTAATGTATGGGCAGGTATTATAGGAGATCAAATAATTGGTCCAATATTTTTCGATCAAAATTTAAATGGGGTAAATTACTTAGACTTTCTCCAAAATCAGCTCATTCCAAATCTTATAAATTTTTACCCTAATAGAAGAAATCCTCAATTGCTAGCCGACACAATTTGGTTCCAACAAGATGGAGCACCCCCCCATTATCAAGTTAATGTGCGGCAGTACCTCGATAATGTGTTTCCAAATCGATGAATTGGGAGGAGAGGGCCACTAGAATGGCCACCAAGGTCCCCGGACCTCACTCCGTTGGATTTTATGGGGATATCTCAAAAGCGTCGTATACAAAACCAAGCCACGAGATCTGAATGATTTAAGAGGACGCATTACCGACAGCATTAGGTCAATTACGCCACAAACATTAAATAATGTCAGGAATCAGTTTTACTTGAGGTTGCGGTGTTGCCAGGACGTCCAGGGTTCACAATTCGAGCATTTGTTACATTAAATGTTTTAAATAAAAAAATTATACAAAAACTAAATAGTCTTGAAATGTATACAATTTTGTTTACAGTGTTTAAAAAAAGTGTAGTTGCGCAGTTTTTCCAACGAACACCTTTTATACAGGATGTGTCATGTAACAGAGGCCAATACCATCTTTCTATTATGTGTTGTAGCGAATTTCTGTAATCAAATAATTTTCCAAAAAAAAAAATCAGTTAATTTTTGCAATAAATCTGAAAACACTTAATGTTTTCGAAACAGTTGAAGATAAGTCTAGAATATTTTACATGAAATATGTCTAGAATTTCCTGAAGAATCTAAAAATTAAATAATATACAGGGTGTTGTATTTAAAATAAGAAAGTTGGTATTGGCCACTGTTACATGACACACCCTATATAAAAAATTTTAGTTGAAAAAATGCGCATCTAAAAATACCAATCGACGTGTTCGAGCGTTTTTTCGAACACGCCCCTATTTATTTATTAACGAATTTATTCCATTTGGCTGGGACACA
Source organism: Cosmopolites sordidus (assembly GCA_031761425.1). Taxonomy (NCBI): domain Eukaryota; kingdom Metazoa; phylum Arthropoda; class Insecta; order Coleoptera; family Curculionidae; genus Cosmopolites; species Cosmopolites sordidus. The sequence goes on from JARFXV010000370.1 coordinate 371,357, forward strand.
CGGTATATATATATATATATATATATATATATATATATATATATATATATATATATATATATATATATATATATATATATATATATATATATATATATATATATATATATATATATATATATATATATATATATATATATATATATATATATATATATATATATATATATATATATATATATATATATATATATATATATATATATATATATATATATATATATATATATATATATATATATATAGATAACAGATGTGCTGTGGTTGGCCATTTCCTGAGTACTGGACATAATATGGATTTCGACAATGTGAAAGTCATACAACAGATGAATAACTACAAAAAAAGACTGTTTTTAGAGATGTGTCATATAAGACAAAATAAGACCACGATGAATTTTAAATCAGATACGAGTGGTCTTAGCAGTATTTACTGCCATATTCTCAAATAACACCAAACAATGGATGTTCGTGTTGAAAGTGCTCCAGTCTTTTCAACCTCGATGGTTGTAGGTTGAAATACCTTAGTGTTTAAAAAAGATTGTTAAATCCTGGTTGGGCCCGTATCGTTCAAGAACGTTATTTAGATACACATGTTTTAGACTATAGTCATTAATTGTAAGTTTATATATTTATTGTTGTGTGAATTTGTATTTTGACATGTTCTATACTATTTCATTGTTTATTAAATAATAAAAAGAAAAAAATAATTTTAGAGTCTCCTGATGAAGTCATCAAAACAATGACGAAATATTGAGACGATTAAACACTTGTTTTACTGCAGACCGCCAGCCCGATAACAACCAATTTCCCCAAGAAAAAAACTATATATATATATATATATATATATATATATATATATATATATATATATATATATATATATATATATATATATGTATATAGCCCATGTCGATGTGTCGATCCACTACAGGATGAAGGCCTCTTCAGTATGCTTTCAACTTTCGCGGTCCTGGGCTTTCCTATGCCACTCGGGTTCTATATACTAAACGACGTCATTAGTTCATCGCGCTCTCGGTTTTTCTCGCTCTCGACGTTTGCGATATAGCGGTATCCACTCGAGGATTGCCCATCTCCATTTCAATTATATCACTCTTCTAATGATGTCACACACTATCCATCCGCAGGATTTTCTGCCTCGTCGTGTAATGCCAAGCATACATGTTTCAATTCACCTCTGTGCTACACGGAAGTTTTCGAATTGATTGCTATGTGAGTGTCCAGGTTTCACTTCCGTATGTCATAACGGGCAGGGCGCACTGATCAAAGACAAAGAGGGAATTTTAAAAGACAAAGAGGACAATTTTAGACAAAGAGGGAATCTGCTCTTAAACACTATGTTCAGCCTGCCAGCCATACTTCACATGCCGTTTCACCTTCCGAGAGGTATCCCCCTCCATTGAAATCCTCTGCCTAAGATATATAAAGTGGTCCACAATCTCCAAATCCCCTCCTACAATTGAAATTCTCCTGTCCTCTGCAAACTTATTGAACATAACCTGACTCTTTTTCAGATTTATTTTTAAGCCAAATGGTTCGCCAGCCCCTTGCAGTTCTTGTATACGTCTTTGCATCTCCTCTGGGTCTTGTGAATGGACAACGATATCATAATTAGATTAATTCCCACTGCAAGATCATCAAGGTAAATTTTTACTGTAGCTCCATCATATATCGAACCTAGTAGGTTTAAACCTACATATATATATATATATATATATATATATATATATATATATATATATATATATATATATATATATATATATATATATATATATATATATATATATAAATAATTTTGAAAATAATTTAAAAAACATAAAAGAAAGTTAAATCTGAGAGTTTACGTAAAACCATTATATCTAAAATTTACAGCGAAACAGATTTGAGAGCAAATCAATTAGTTAGTAGTTGAATATACTAATGATTTAAGTTTATTAATATATGCAGTCTCGTTGGATACCACAGCCTAATTTTCCTAAACACTCCAACGAGAAATATATAACAAAGTTTTCAGAACACTCATGTATATTACTCTCTGCATTAATATTTTATTACTTCATTATAAATTCAAGTATAAAACCTCAACAATATTTCACAGTCCCATTAGAGCGTAAAATCTAAAATTAACGTAAACATAAAGTAAATTAATGTAACGAAATATAAAAATCCATCGTGAATTTATAATTGTTATATTTCGCTTTCCTTCCACATCAAACCTTAACTTCATAATTTATCAAAATATTTAAGTTGATAATATATTCTTCAAACAAGTGACCTAGGAAAAGCAAACAAATCTTCCCGACAATTAATGGCCAAATAATAAATTTTTGAATATGAGTGTCGATTACGTACCAGGGTTGCTATTTATGTATCCGGAATTTGCAACAATGGTGTTACTAGACGCCATCTGACATATACATCGTAAAGTTTGACACTGTTGACTATATATATATATATATATATATATATATATATATATATATATATACTCAGAAAGTTTTGTCATATGGACGCTATATGTGTTTTTGAGATTAAATCATCTCCTGATGATGCTAACATGCGTCGAGCAGTTCGAAACGTGCGTCGAGCAGTTCAAAAAAGTGTTTTGGTATTTAGTGGTAAATCTCTTCAAGTTTAGTGTTTCACACCAAAGCTTCCAATAGAAGAATTAAGCTATATGTGTTGTTTAGTGACTTGAAATGCAGAAGTGATTATTTTACATAAAAAAGGAGAACAGGAAGAAATAAATATCTACCGCCCAATTAGCCTCCTATCAGTAGTGTATAAAGTTTGCAGCATGATAATATCCAAAAGAATATTAAGAAAACTTTGGACAGTACAAAGCAGGGTCTACAGCAGGTCATAGAAAGACAACGAATACACTATTCCACTGTACTTGGCTTTTATCGATTATGAAAAAGCGTTTGATTAAATCTCAAAGCAGGCAATAATAGATGCATTGTTTAAACAAGGTGTAGAGAAAGCCTATGTAAACCTACTAGGATCGATATGTGATGAAGCTACAGTAACAGTCCACCTGGTTGATCTTGAAGTTGGAATAAATATAGAGCGGGGCGTATAGCAGGATGACGCGACATCGCCTCTTCTTTTCTCAGCCCGCCTGGAAAAAGTGTTTCGTAATCTAGATTGGGAGCAGGATGGAATAAATATCAATGGTGCATAGTTACACCATCTTAGATTCGTAAATGATATCGTTCTTCTTTCACAAGATCCAGAGGAGCTGCAAAGACACGTACAAGAGCTGCAAAAGGCTGGAGAACCATTTCGATTTGTCCTGAAGATACTTTTTTATTAAACTGAAACGTTAACAAAGCACAAATCCCAATAAATAAAAAAAATAATAATATATACAGAAAGGTCATCTCATTTGGCATTTTTAAAAGTTGTCCGCTTCGAGTGAAGAGTCCAACTGACGTGCGTGGGACGTTGGGCTGGCTTTTTTAAGCGGCCGGTGTAGTTGTAGTTGATTGTCTGTATTCTGGCCGAGATGCATCTGTTTGTTTGTCCTATGTATGTTCTGTTACAGTCGGAATAAGATATACTATATATCCTATGATTTTCCAGTCTGACTTTGTCCTTGGGATTTTTTACGATATTTGCGACTGTTTTGTGCGGCTTGTAGAATTTTATATTCCTATGTTTTCTTAATAATCTGTTTATCCTATCAGTGATTCCTTTTACGTATGGTAGCAGGACATAGTTGGCGTATTTGGTTCTTAACCCTCTATCGTTCTTCGTGTTTGGGTTTCCTGACGGTGAATGGTCTTTCTGATGCAATTTTTTGAATATTCATTTTGTATAAGGATTTTGCTTCTAAAGGCTGTAATCTAAGTTTCGCTACTGCTTGAATTTTAGAAAGGTGATGATGGGATTTGGCATTGAGATATCGATCGGTGTGAGTTGGCTTTCTATACGCTGTGTGTTCGAGGGTTCCAGAAAATTGTCTTGTCATGAGAAGATCCAAAAACGTTCGTCTTCCAGGATAAATTGTATTCTGGGGTGAATTTGGTTCAATTGGGTTAGGAAGTTGTTCAGAAGTTCATTGCCATGAGACCACATTATATATATATCATCTACATAGCGTTTCCAAAGTTTGGGTTTTAAAGGGGCGTTGGCTAATGCTTTTGTATCGAAGTATGTCATGAACAGGTTGTCTATAACGGGTAATAGTGATGGAGCACCGTCGGTTTGTCTCTAGATCTGCTGGTTGAAGAACAAATATTTTTTAAAGTTTTTGTTCGTCGAAATTAGGTCCAGAGCTTCGCCTACACTATACTATATATCGGATACTTGGATATAGTGAGACAATACCCAGGCTTGCTAGTATGTCTGTATCCTCTACTTGGATATCCTACTCGGCAAGTTTAACGTTTGGTTATATGATGCTTTTTTTTCTCCTTTATTTGGGTTTTTCGCCACTATCTAAAACTCAAAAAATATCAAAAATACCTGTTCTTATTTAAATTTATTCAAATTATTATTTAAATTTATTGTTGTCAATGTAAGTATCGTTGAGATATACAAAAAAATATATTTACTTTCACTCGTTAATTTATATATTACAAATTAATATAATTTATTTTTTAGTTTAGTTTTGAAAACGGGGGGAGAGTACCCTCCGAAACGTTAACGTTAAAAGTTTGTAAAATTTTTTATAACATTTTTATATCTTTAAAATTTTGTTCGTAAGGCAAATTTATTACAAAAAAGAATCACTGAGAACTTTGTCTCCGTTTGGTTTTTTGTTTTTACCCAGTGATTCTTTCTTTAAATAAGAACAGCTATTTTTGATATTTTTTGAGTTTTAGATAGCGGCGAAAAACCCAAATAAAGGAGAAAAAAATATATATGAACACGCCACAATCATTCAGACATTACTTATATGATGCTTGCTACATATTTTTCCAAATTTTGTGTTGGAGGGCCGAAGGTACTTACTATGGGCCTTCATGGGATTTCTGGTTTGTGTGTTTTGGCTAGACAAACAAAATTTAGGACATCTGCTTGATTTTTCCACTGGAATTACTCTTCGTTCAATGTCTGGTTCTAGTTTTCATGCTTTGATTTTTTTTTCTAAATATGTTGTCGGATCTCTATTCACTGGTTTATATGTTTTTTTCTAGTAAAATGTTCGTCATCTTTCCATAAAAGCCAGCGAAACGAGTTTATTGAACATAAGCTGACTCTTTTTCAGGTTTATTTTTAAGCCAAATGGTTCGCCAGCCCTTTGCAGTTCTTGTATGCGTCTTTACAGCTCCTCTGGGTCTTGTGAATGGAGGTCGATATCATATGCAAATCTAAGATGGTTTAAGTTTGAATCATTGATCTTTACACCATTCTGTTCCCAATCGAGTTTACGGAATACTTCTTCACTTCTCTTACACCTCGTTCTACATTAATTCCCACTGCAAGATCATCAAGGTGAATTATTGCTGTAGCTCCATCATATATCGATCCTAGTAGGTTTAAACCTACGGGGATATATATACAGGGTGATAGGTAAACATGTAGCAAAAATTAAAGTGGTTATTCCTTGACTTATTCTAAGAATATTTTGTTGTATGATGATTTTTGAAAAACCCCTTTGTTTCGAAGATACAGTGTGAACAAAATTTACGACATTAATAACAAATCAAAAAGTACATGTAAAGTTGCTCAATCTACAATAAATGTTCGAAATGACTTCCTCCAGCCTTGATACAAGCATTCAATCTTCTCGTCATTGACTGCCGAACTCTTTCAAACACACCAGGGTCGTTTCTAATTGAGTTACACCCAGCAATTATCCGATTTCGCAAATCATCCAAATTCTTCAATAGAGTAGCGTAAACTATTGACTTCAGATATCCCCAGAAGAAATTATCCAGGGGGTTTAAGCCCGGGGATCGAGCAGGCCATATATATATATATATATATATATATATATATATATATATATATATATATATATATATATATATATACATATATATATATATATATATATATATATATATATATATATATATATATATATATATATATATATATATATATATATATATATATATATATATATATATATATATATATATATAGATATAGATAATTTAAAAAACATAAAAGAAAGTTAAATCTGAGAGTTTACGTAAAAGTACTATATCTAAACTTTACAGCGGTACAGATTTGAGAGCCAATCAATTAGTAGTTGAATATACTAATGACTTAAGTTAATTAATATATGCAGACTCGTTATACTATATATCGGGTTCTTGGATATAGTGAGACACTATCTAGGCTTGCTAGTATGTCTGTATCCTCTAGTTGGAAATCCTTAATTATCCTTGTCAAATGTTCTGAGTTTTGAACATAAGACTCGGCAAGTTTAACGTTTGGTTACATGATGCTTGATGGATATTTTTCTAAATTTCGTGTTGGAGAGCCGAAGGCACTTACTATGGGCCTTAATGGGATTTTTGGTTTGTGTATTTTGGCTAGACACTAAAATTTAGGACATCTGCTTGATTTTTCCACTGAAATTATTCTTCGTTCAATGTCCGGTTCTACTTTTCAAAAATGATTAAACATTCATCAAATGATTAAACATTCATTACAATTAGATTTTGTGAGCACATTGAATTATTTATTTTTTTTTATATTACATCATAACAAAGTAACAGCACGAAGTAAACACAACGATAAAGTTAATGCTAGTATGAATTCATTTTTTTATAGAAGGATCAGTCGTGTTAACTGGGAGACAAATTTTTCAATCATGTTTTCACAAAAGAAACTCAAGTTATAGCAGCTAATAGAGTTCGTCCTCTGAAAGATTACCGGTACGTTATCAATTTTATTCATACGAATCAAACCAAACGTTACAAATGTCAACAATATTAAACTTTTTCGAGGTAACATTGATGAAAATAGGTGTATATAAAGTATTTTGTAGTCCTAAATTCGAAAATGATAAGCTAATGACTGTAAACATACAGTTTTTTTGTTACAGGGGGTCGGTGGGGGGAAAAAAAGATACGACATATTTTTACAATCTAATATTTATTTATTACTAGCTGACCCGACACACGTCCTGTGCAAATTTAAATAAATTGGTTTGTGATCGTTTTGTGAATTTGTGAAAAGCTATTGAAAATATGTTAACAAAGTAAAAAATTGTTTGTTTGCCTGTTTTTTTTTTCTTTGTTTTCTTACACGATTGTTACAATGAATTTGTCGCGCAATTGGTTTCTACTAACCGATGATGTTTCATTGGATGCATATCATCTTCGTTTACATTTTCTCTTTCTTCTTGTGTACGTGCCGAACGTGTTTGTGATAATCCATTCCCTTCAATTTCATTTCGTTCTTCGCATTGCTCTGCAGTTCGATTAGATCGAATATTCGTTTGATATGGACAATTAATTCACTTTTTTTACTGTATGTCACTTCACTACTCACCGTATTTCATAGGTAATTTAATACATATAAAACGACGAAAATTAATTAAGTTCATAAAACGATTGCGATGAACTCAAAACAGAATCACAATTCAACTGAGTCAATTTTTCGTTACTAATAAACAATTGGCTTGATTCACAATTTGACAATCAGCTGTCAAACGACAGTTGTGCACGTAGCGAAATAAATTGGAATAGAAATTAAATAACTACATTGGTTGAGCAGACCGCCAAACAACACAAAAGTAAAAATAAATGCAATTTTATTTTAATATAGGCTGGAAGGCATTTTTCCAAATTTTTCTCCAGATCTTCCAGATTTTTTTCAATTGAATTATTTCTATCCTGGTTAGGGATTGCAATCCCACAGCTCATTCAATCTTGCGGATCGATATGCGGGATTACTCAATCCCGAGCGGGATCCTGCATCTTTGAAATTATGTTATAAAATCAAATTGAAACTACAGATTTTTGTGTAAAAATCAACTTTTATTAAACATTTCTTACATTAAGCAATAGAAATTATTTCTTTTCTATTAATTAAATATAAGTAATTAGTAATCTATTTTCTTAGATTCATCTTTAAATGTTTGGGATAGTTTAATAGTTTTGTTTAATTTTACCCTTACTCCTAACAACAGTTTTATATTTTTAATTCAGTCTTATTCATATAATGACTAATAATCAAATTACAACTTTCTCTTAGATGCTATTAATTACTATGATATCAACCTATGGTGATAATTTTTGAAAATACGCTCTTAGAAGCAAATGGCATTTATTGTATTATCTTCGAGCCTGCTGCTGAGTGAACTGCAAATATATCCCGATGCTGAAAACGCTCTCTCGGCTTCTACGCTAGTAGGTTGAACCGTCAGGTTATATTCATAGGCGAGGGTCAGGTACTCCCCTTTGATACCATCGGACTCGAAGAACGTCATTTCTTTCTTCAAAATTTTCTCATAGTCCTTTTGCTTGTTGTCGGGCTTTTTATTAAATATTTCTTTTTCTTGTTGAAGCTGTGTTTCTAATTCTTCTTTTAGCGTTAGAGTAGGATCTGTATCAGTAGCAGATGTTCCAGCTATAGGTGTATTTTCCAAGATGTCATCTGCATATGTTTCATCGTCTTGAACTACGACTCTTTCTATTATTTTACGTAAGTACGATCTGTATTTTTGACTTCTTCGTCGTACTTTTTCGGATTTTGCAAATAAATCAAAACTCCTCCTAAATGTGTTTTGTTGTTGCAATTTATCCAAAATAAATCGAACTGTTGTATCCGCAGTGATAAGCGTTGACTGTCGTCTACAAAGTGCCTCAACTCCTAATTTAAAAGGCTGCAAGTTAGCAATGAGATCTTTAAATATGAACCACTCATTATCGCTGAATTTAATCTCAGATTCAATTTCAATATCGATTAATGCTTTATAAATACAATTCTTCAAATTGTAGAATCGTTCTAACATATTCAAAAGGCTATTCCAGCGAGTACGGCAGTCTAATATTAATGGCAATTTTTTTTAGGGCCTTCTTGTTTCTTCACATATTTTTGTACTCTGGAACGGTCAATATCAATTCTATGATAGTTTTCCTGCGTCCAGGAAAACTACACGAATTGGAGCGAACATTGAATCGGCAAAAAATCCAAATTTTAGCTTTGCAAGAAACCAGATTGACAGATGATAACACCTTGGAATTCGGCAACTACAGACTTTTTAAAAGTAAAACGGATAAAAGAATACTCAAAAATATACCACATCTCAGTGTTGCTTTCGTTATCTCAAGAAACATTCTTGGTTCTATAACTAATGTCCAGCCAGTAAATAATCAACTTATGGCACTATCTCTCAAATGTGCTAACAAAAACTATACATTAATCAATGCACACCTCCCAGTTAACAAAGAAAATAAATCTAATCCTAAAAAAGTAAATAAGTCCTGGGAAATTCCGGAAAAGACTATCTCTAAAATTCCCTCTAACCATGTAAAAATCCTATTGGGCGATTAAAACTCCCAACTAGGGAAAGAAAAAAAAGTACAGGAAAACAGTCGGCAGTTTTCCCGCTCATAAATGGACTAACCATAATGGTAGAAGATTGGTTGAACTATGTTCGCAGTTTAATCTAAAAATAATGTCAACCCACTTTAAGAAGAAAATAACAAAACAAAAGCCCCGGAGGTGCCCAAATACGTACATGGTTAAATTTCAAATTGACCATGTTGCCATTCCAATTATAAAGATGTTCAAGTCAGGAAAGGAGCTAATATAGACACGGATCACTACTTGACTAGAATCAAACTTAGCTCGAAAACTTATTCAAAAGAGACTGCTAAAACTAAAGTTCGACCCGACGAAAATAAAACCAGCCCTAACAGAAGAGCTTGATAAACAACCAGCACAGAACTGGCAAGAATTGAAACAGAAAATTATTAAAACAAACATTATTAAGCCGAAGTAAAGCATTCAAAGATTGGAACAGTCAAAAAAAAGCTATAAAATTATAACATCTTTTTGGAAGTAAGAAAAGAAATATCGAAGCTAATTAGACAAACTAAAAGAAAATATGAAAATAATCAACTTAATTAAATAGAATATGATTTCCAAAAAAATAACACCCGAAACTACAAAACATTTAAAACTAAATTAACAGGCTATCAACCACAAAGTATTTGCTTCCAAAAGGAAAACGGACAATTAGCTCTAAATAACCAAGACAATTGCCAAGAACTTGCGAAATATTTTGAACAAATACCAAACTGTCCTAAGCCCTTAAACAAATTACCAACACTAAACCCCAAACAAACAAACCCAGATTCGTTACCACCGAATGAAGATGAAATAATTAGGCAAATTAAGTACCTTAAAAATAACAAAGCTTCTGGTGAAGATGGAATCACTGCTGAACTTTTGAAATCCGCTGGTTCAGGTACAATCAAGGAAATAACCAAAATTCTACAAGAAGTTTGGCGAACCGAACGGATTCCGGAAGATTGGAAAAATGCTCTAATCCATCCACAACCCAAGAAAGGAGGTGAAACAAAGGATGATCAAACACTAGGGATGTAAACAACTATAAAGGGATATCTCTTCTCCCAGTTTGGTACAAGATTCTATCTCAGTGTCTGCTAGACAGAGCACAGGGACTGTTAGAACCTAAAATTGGTGAATATCAAGCAGGTTTTCGACCGGGCAGATCCTGCCCTGAACAGATCCTTAGAAGTTGATTCTAAGACATCAAAAACTGTATAATAAAAATCTCGTCTGTACATTTGTGGATTTCAAAAAAGCATATGATTTTATTGACCGCGAATCTTTATTCCGAATCTTGAAAGAACAAGGACTAGTTCTGAAAACGCTGGCAATTATTAAAGCAACATTAACTAACACAAGGTCAAAAGTTAAATTCATGGGTGACATCTCAGAACCCTTCGAAAATAAAAAAAGGAGTAAGACAATATGGAATCTTGCTACTCTTATTTAACTGTGTTCTAGAAAAAGTAATACACGAGTGGCGTGAAAAAAAGTCGGCCCTCAATATTGACCAGCCCATTCATTTGGGGAGAACCAACATCAAAATTGATTGTCTGATCTGGTAATCTTGGCTCAAGATGTATTAACGGCACAGAAACAGATTGAAATCCTAAAAGGAACAGCAGGAAAGGTAGGACTCCAAACTTCCTTTGAAAAGACAGAATACATGACCTGCAACATACTAAGAACACCATTTCTAAAAACAAAATATGGTAACATCAGACGAGTGTCTCAATTCAAATATTTTGGGTGAAATAATCATGGAAAATGGGTTGGAAAAAGCGGCCAACAAGGGTAGATGTCAAAAAATGGAAACGGCATTGAGACTTACACAAAATATTTATAACAAAAAATGCCTATCTAAAAACACAAAACTGAGATATTATAACACAGTTATTAAGCCAGAATGTCTATATGGGGCAGAAACGCTCATTTTGAATAGGGAGATATCGAGGACATTGAAAAGAAGGAAAGAAAAATCTTAGGCCCCAAACAAATAAATAGCACAACATACCAACTTCGAGAAAACCAAGAAATCAAACAAAAGACAGATATACATAGCGATATGAGAAAAAGAAGACTTAAGTTTTACGGACACATAAAACGGATGAATCCGAGTAGGCTAACTAGACAAATAGTCGAATTTTATGAAAATAAGAGTAGAGCTAAAGTAGAAATAATTAAATGGATTGCTGGAATTAAAGAGGACCTAAGATTACACAAATATTACACAAAGTGAAATTCAGGATAGAGGCTGTTTCAGACACAAGGTTGACGTTTGGAAGGTTGGCCAGAGAGAAAAATGTAGGAAGACTGGAACAACTTGGTCTGACGAAAGGAAAAAAGCTCATAGCGAAATAATGAAATTAGTATGGGCGCAAAGGAAGGCTAACAACAAAATACGCCTTTAATTGTACTTCGCGTGGTCCACCAGGTCCCATACGTGAAGAGAAATAATAAGACCCACATATAACAATTGAAGAATAGTTGAATTAACCGTTTGAGTGGTCCTTTTATGTAAAGGAGACATGGGACTTTTTTCAATACAACTGTTAATTCACAATTACGGCTACAGCGTGAAGGAGCTCCTCCCCATTATGCTGTAACAGTGCGTGAGTGTCTTGACAAATAATTACCCAATAGATGTATAGATCAATGAGGGTCAGTTAAATAGTCAGCACCATCACCAAACCTTGCCCCAATAGATTTTTTCTTTTGGTTATCAATGATAAAATATTTTCAGTGACTCAATTCAAAAGAGAAGCTTGTCACGAAATTGATAACAATAAAAAGTTATGTGCCAAAGTGTGCATGAGTATAGAAACTAGGCTAAGGAACGGGTAAGGGTAAATGCTGAAGGCCGTACATTCGCATCGCACTTTTTGGCAGGTATAAAAAAGTTAGAAAATCGTTGGTCATGTATCGAGATAAAAGGAGAAAACTTCTTAAAAAAGTGTCTGAATTGTTACTCTACCTCTTGTATCTACGAAATAAATTACTATTGCGCAAATTATCAGAATATCATCTTAAAATCTTTAAGTATAAAATTCACCTCTTAAAATATTCCAAAAATATCACGAAATTGTGTGATTACAATCTTATTTCCGGAAATTCTTCCCCCGCTTTATCTGTTTTTCGTAACGGAAAAGTAGAATCACCACCTAAACGTCGACGTTAGCCGGTTTTCTTTGTTTATTTTGGTTTCTAATCAAAATTAATTTCCAGACGATTCACTGCTAAATATAAAACAAATCGCCGTCCAATAAATTTTGTAGTTTTTCTATCTAGTTTTTATGTAGTTTGTTTTTCTCAGCCTTGTTTGAGGAGTGGTATTTCACTTTTATTAAATAGTAAGCTTTCTTTTCGTTTTTTTTAAATGAGTTTTTTGTAGTTTTTAATCGGTTTATTAAAATCGTCAATAATTAATAAAAGGCATATTTAGTATTTTGAATAAGTTGCCTTTTTCAATTTTTTATGGTAATTCGATTATTTAAGGTAATTGATTTTATGGTGTCCTTTTAAAAACCTACATCCGATACAATAATCAATTCTTCTATTGGAGGAGATATACCACTAAACACCAAATCACTTTTTAAAACTTCTCGACGCACGTTTCGCTAACCATGTTAGCATCATCAGGAGATGATTTAAACTAATTCTAAAACTTAACTATGCGGTATGTATTATAAACTATAAGATATTTTCTTGGCTTTCAATCAAATTGGAGCAAATCATAATACACTACACCCAGCTCATCCTCATACAACATCTTGTCGTAGATATTTGGATTTACAGAACTGGTCGGTGGCTTTATATTCGCCTCTTTTTGAACTACAATAGTGAATTCACTTTTTGTCATTTGTTGCATTCTTATACAAGAGGCTCTTCCTTTAGTATGAACAACATTGAATATGCACCATGAAAGCATAAACACTTATTTTGAGCTGCGAGTTTATAAAGAATCTAATATCATAATCATCATCATCAACCCTTTCAATCCACTACAGGTTGAAGGCCTGTTCAGAATATTTTCAACTTTCATGGTCCTGAGCTTTCCTCTGATATTCCGGTCCAATATACTTAACGATGTCATCAATAAATCGCACTTTCGGTCGTCTCGGTGGAAGTTTGCAATCAACGGGTACCCAATCCAGGATCGCCCTGGTCCATGTTTCGTCCCATCGCCTCGCTACATGGCTCTTGCCCATCGCCATTTGAATTCCTTTACTGTTCCAATTATGTCACTCACTTTCGTTTGTTCTCTGATCCGTGTGCAGGGCTTTTTATCTCATCTAGTAATGCCAAGCATACATCTTTCCATTCCCATCTGTACCACACGAAATTTTCGGACTAATTGCGATGCGAGTGTCCAGGTATCAGTCCCGTATGTCACACTGATCAATGACTTTTTAGCCGACAAAGTGGTAGTTTATCCTTAAACACTATGTTGAACCTGCCAAATACCTGCCAGAGACATTTAACACGTCGTTCCATCTCCCGGACGGTATCCTCATCCATTGAAATCCTCCATCCAAGATATATTTATACCGTGTGTCCCAGCCAAATGGAATAAATTCGTTAATAAATAAATGGAGGCGTGTTCGAAAAAACGCTCGAACACGTCCATTGGTATTTTTAGATGCGCATTTTTTTCAAGAAATTTTTTTTATACAGGGTGTGTCATGTAACAGTGGCCAATACCAACTTTCTTATTTTAAATACAACACCCTGTTTATTATTTAATTTTTTGATTCTTCAGGAAATTCTAGACATATTTCATGTAAAATATCCTAGACTTATCTTCAACTGTTTCGGAAATATTAAGTAATTCTTCGAACATTATCAGCAAATAGGCAAAGATAAAAAATGAGGTTTTCATAGGTAGGTATTTGTTGTATGAAACGTCAAAAAAATCAACGTGCTTTTAAATTAGTTTTCTTTGACGGGTGTGATTCATTTGATTTAAACATGGTGTATTTATCAGAGTCATAAAATAATTATCTTAATGATGATAGGTTATGAAGATAGGACACGAACTCAAGCCGAAGTTATTCGTCTCTTTAGGGAAAAATATCCTGACTTACCACCCATATCCCAAGGTACAGTAAGTAAAGTTGAAAAACAATTTAGAGAACTGGGACACGTGAGACAAATTAAGAAGGAAGCAGTGTCGTTGACCGATAACAAAAAATTGGATGTAATGCTTGCATTCCAAGACAATATGCATACCTCAACTCGACAAGTTGCCTTGGAAAACAATGTTGGTCGCTCTTCGGTTGCCAGAATATTGAAAGAGAATAAAATGCATCCGTATAAGCTACAGCCTACTCAAGAGCCTAGTGAAGACGACTTCGACAGGAGAATGGAGTTTTGCGAACAAATGATGCACAGAATAGACAACAACCTTCTGAGAGTGGAAAACGTTTTATTTTCTGATGAATCTACTTTTACTCTTCATGGGCATGTCAATCGCCAGAACTGTCGTTATTGGTCGAGAGAAAATTCTCACTGGATGCCGGAAATTCACACACAAAGACCTGAAAAGATTAATGTCTGGGCAGGTATTATAGGAGATCAAATAATTGGTCCAATTTTTTTCGATCAAAATTTAAATGGGGTAAAATACTTAGACTTTCTCCAAAATCAGCTCATTCTAAATCTTATAAATTTGTACCCTAATAGAAGAAATCCTCAATTGCTAGCCGACACAATTTGGTTCCAACAAGATGGAGCACGCCCCCATTATCAAGTTAATGTACGGCAGTACCTCGATAATGTGTTTCCAAATCGATTGATTGGGAGGAGAGGGCCACTAGAATGGACACCAAGGTCCCCGGACCTCACTTCTTTGGATTTTTTTTATGGGGATATCTCAAAAGCGTCGTATACAAAACCAAGCCACAAGATCTGAATGATTTAAGAGGACGCATTACCGACAGCATTAGGTCAGTTACGCCACAAACATTAAATAATGTCAGGAATCAGTTTTACTAGAGGTTGGGGTGTTGTCAGGACGTCCAGGGTTCACAATTCGAACATTTGTTACATTAAATGTTTTAAATAAAAAATTTATACAAAAACTAAATAGTCTTGAAATTTCCACAATTTTGTTTACAGTGTTAAAAAAAGTGTAGTTGCGCATTTTTTCGAACGAAAACCTTTTATACAGGGTGTGTCATGTAACAGGCCAATACCATCTTTCTATAGTGTGTTGTAGCGAATTTCTGTAATCAAATAATTAAAAAAAAAAAAATCAGCTAATTTTGGCAATAAATCTGAAAACACTTAATATTTCCGAAACAGTTGAAGATAAGTCTAGGATATTTTATATGAAATATGTCTAGAATTTCCTGAAGAACCCAAAAATTTCATAATATACAGGGTGTTGTATTTTAAATAAGAAAGTTGGTATTGGCCACTGTTACATGACGCACCCTGTATAAAAAACTTTTATTGGAAAAAATGCGCATCTAGAAATACCAATCGACGTGTTCGAACGTTTTTTCGAACACGCCCCCATTTATTTATTAACGAATTTATTCCATTTGGCTGCGACACACGGAATAAATATATGGAATAAATATAATATATATATATATATATATATATATATATATATATATATATATATATA